>JAJEKV010000071.1:6198235-6679053 GCA_021234155.1 Isoetes taiwanensis | reverse complement strand
CGCACCACCACCAGACCAACACCACCGCAATGACGCACCCATCAATGCCGGTTTCGCCAGCGCAACATTTCGGTCACGCCGGACTGATCGACCGGTTGCATTCTTGAGCCGTTGGTTGATCATGGTCTGCACTTCTGCCGCTTTCACGGGTACCACCGTAATGCTCGACCCATGGCAAAAACATGAATCGAAATGCCCCATATAAATGTTTAGGAACGCTTCCGGATATTTTGAATCTTCTTGAAAATTAACCGGCCAACCCGCCTTCGTTCGGCTGCCGGTTTGCGGAAGTCGTTGTTGGGATTTCCGGTTCTGCCTATTCTGACTTTACGTTTTAGTAGCATAAAGCGATGCAAATGCAACAAGAGCGCTGCCACATATCAAGGTATGTAGGACAACACATTTGAAACCTATTTCAACAAAACGGTGGTCGTTCAGGCATCCTTTGCCCGTCATGGTTCATGGCGTTTCACCTTCAGCCTCGGTAAAATACGTAGGGATGATTTCTGCTGATCAAGTTTTCAGCTTGGTGCTTCGAATTTGTTGCTTTAAGGAAGACGAATAATAATATGGTTTACGCCATGCCGTAAATGGCACCTGCATTGGTGTACTTCCAGAGGCATACCTTGCTTTATTCATCGCGCAACATAACGCCAGAGGCTTTTATGCTTCAGTTCCTCTTCAAGAAAGAAAGAAGATACACTTTCAAAGTCGAAAGTACGGGCCAGGCACAGATGAGGTCGACGAATGACCCAATCGCTGGATAAGAGCATAATGTTTGGTGCTTAGCCACGCCTTTGAACCGGTAAAATATCAAATATGAAACGAAGCCGGGTGCTTATGATCTATTCAACATTTATGTAAATTTGTGGCGGTGGATTGGTAGCCACTGTTGGCAACATGCCCATGACTTTCACGGACCGTCGCGCCGGTTAACCGAATGAGATGGGAAAGAAGCAACGTGTTTCTACTTTAGATGGATTTAAGTTTACGTCACTCGAGATAGTGTCCATTCGCAGCCGCTTAATGGAAATCAATAGTTATACACGCCGATTTTAACCCGCCATCAAGACGATGGAAGCTCAGTTCCCTCGGCATGAATACCCAGATCCGGAGACATGAATTATGCAAACCTCGATTAGCAACCAGCCCATCATACCGTGATCATGTACCCGCCTAACCCTGATATAACGGTATGAAGTTCGCTATATGAGTGCCCCCAGTAGCAAAGCTCGAATCTAAATACATTCAGGCGTCGTTTTATGATTAGATGGTTCGACATTTTGGCTGGAAAGCCATTTGCTCGTGGGAAGTAATTTGTGATGCTATATCAAAGCCGCAGCATAAGGCATTCGCATGTATATTAGGATTTTGTATAAAGGGCTAACGTTTTATAATAAAAAGTGCTAAACGTATTTTGAAACTCAACTCTGTATGCACTTATATTTCCGGTCTTAATACGGCTACGGCTACGCAAAGCGGCGCAAAACCGCGCAAGCGTTTACGTACACGTTATGGTTTGCCCAACCTTAAACCCGAACACGCACCATCAAATGGCAATGGTTAATAATGCCAGCACCAACGTTCCCGTGCCTAAAGATGGAATTCCCTGCCGCCCGTTTGTCGTTGTTTTCCGTGCAAACATTTGTAGTAACAGAGATATTTTAGATTTCTTAAGAGGGAAACTGCTGAGGTATATAATGATGATACATGGAGGAAAGATGGTAAGCAACATCATCTTACCCATCTCTTTCGGGAATAAATATTACATTCATCAGCCGCCTCTTATATTTCTACTTTATTTAAAATTTGACCAGAATTATTGTATGATTTTTAAAACATTTTTGCTGCGGCACAGCCTCCTAATAACATTTTCAGTCTCTACGAGTTTTGTACGGCCGGTTTTGATTGGAATTTCCCATTATCGCCTAATGTAATAGTCTTGATGTAAACCGAAGAGATAAGATGCTGCCCCATTCCCAAACATCAACGTAAACGAGTCGATTGGCTCGGTCAGCCCGGTGCGTAAGATCGCATACAAAAGTGAGAGTCTGGCAGTGAACTCTCAACTACCGATGTCAAGTATCACCTTTATGAAAGCTCAGCAAACCGCCTTTGATCGAGTTCCACAAAATTAATCATGCTAGCTGCGCAAGTCCCCCACATTATAAGCAATGATCAGGGCTGCGTTCGCCGCCGGCCGGGCATCGCTTTAAAATCTGCAAATGCCATACCGGAAAAGTGCAGCCAAACTCTTTGCCGGTAACAAAATTTTCGGCTATCATTTAATTTGTTGACATCTGAAAGTACCGGCAACATTAAAGAGTCTTACTGGCAGATCTGCCGTTTTGTCTTTAGGCAAACTAATGCACAATTTCTTCGACAAAATGGAGGGGAAGCTGGGGGCGGATATTGAATCGTATCTTCGGAAGAAATTTCAGCGCCATTATTGGGAGCATGGGCAAAGCGTCCGGCAAATGAGTTCACTGAGGAGGCGGTTGCGCTCTTATCTTGTAAATATCTCGAGTAATAAAGTTGCGCAATCTTCAGAAATCACGTGAGCGAGGTCAGTAAAGTCGTACGAAACACGTGAAATTACGTGAGTGTCAGAACTCTCAGTACTGAACGTAGGTACCCATTGCCCCAACACCTAACTTCATTTCCCCTAAGAATAATTCCAAACGGAATCATCACAAAACATTACAAAGATTTTAAAATGGACAAAATACAAGCAATTGTAATTGTTGAAAGAATCATTATAACTACTACTAAGTATAAGCGAAATTCCGCTAAGCTGTTTGAAAATCCCTGGTTTACCTACATGCCCCACGGTGTTCACCTATTTAGATGAATGGAGTGTCCGGGCTAACTTAACAGAATAGTTAGATTTTTACCATGTACCGTTTTTATGCATCAAGAACCAAAGAACCGCACTACATGTATATACCAAATGCATGCATAAAGTCCCATACCACTGGCAAATTTAGAATCGTCGTAGCACGCCTTTCTTTAACTATCACAAGATCTTCAATAATATCATGTATCCATCCCTGAATTTCATAGATTTTTGTAACGTTGAGCTCCCTGGAATCTATCACTAACTTATCAATTATAATCTCGAGCATCTCTTTCACCTTAAGAATTTTGAAGAAGATAATTTCAACCCTTCCAAGCAACAAGTGGCGGCTAATTCACCCATTCACAACCCCGTCTTCCATGATGGCGGTCACCATGCCAAAGCATTGACCTCAACGGAAAAAATGTCACCAAAGGTAAGATGCATTAAATGCCGGATCCTTTCATCTAGGCTTTTATCAACACGAAGAGAGTGTAAGGACCGCCAACGTATCAGGCAATGAAGCAAGTAAGGCGGAACGATTGAAGCCTCATTGGCCACGATGAAATAACGAAAACCACCGATGAGAAGGGCATTATTCATCTTCGCATAAAGTTTAAGATAAACAACGGTTACAGTAATCCTTCATCTCACTTTAAGCCACAATATTAGTGATGGCAGTCATATACTGGTTATTAACAGTCGGAAGTATAACTAAAGCTCTGGTTAATGTTTATAAAAACCAGCACATTAAACCGTCAGAAAATATATCAACCTTCGGGTATAAGTTGGAATACAAATGGAAGTTTCGCCCAAACCCGCCCTAGCCATGAAAGATTGATTATGCCAGCGACAAAAGAGAAAATAATAAATTGCAGATGATCTGCCTTCGGAAGATACACCACGCGAGCCATTAAAGGAAAGGGTGGTGAACTCTGGATGCGATGGTCGCAAGCATTGTAGCCCCGCTGGAGCGTCCGCATTATCATCATTTCGGTTTTGGTATTTAGATTTGCCAATCCACCTTGTTCGCCATCTTCGTCTTCACCGCCATTACGCAGTGATACGCATGCGCCGCCATGAACCATCAAAACCGCCTTTACATAACCGTCATTCAAACTCGCAAAACTACCCGCCTGTTTCGCTTTAGCTCCATTCTAACCTTCCATGGTATCGGTAATGTTTCATCAATTATTTCTATTAATAAATGAAAGTATATACCTTAAAGTATTCTCTTTAATTCATTTAGGGCGTCTTCGAAGTAATTGCATCGCTATAGCTATGCCGAACTCATGAAAGTTCCATCCTTTAAATTTTGAAGCTAATTATATTTTGCTTTTATTGTAATTTTGGAAGGAAGAATATGAATTAACCGGGTTAGCCTGTGATCCCAAAACACCTTACCTCGCTTCTCAAATCAACAAAGCCGATTTGGAGGAAACGGTTTCCAATTGCTTCTGCAAATCTGGATCCCAACAGGTCGATTTCCGGAGGAAACCGGCTTATTTTGTGAAGGAGGTTTTGTATTTAGGTTAAAAAAGAAATAAAAGTGTCCCAAAATAGTGTAGAGGGGCTTTTTGCCAGTGCCAAGGCCACTTTTGCGTCAGCCGTGATGCCCAAACTTCCCGGATATCAAAACTCAACGCCTGAAAATCGTCTGTCGCCTAGCACATGTACGCGGTTCCGCGAAGTGAGGTATTTTGATCCGGCGGAGACCATCTTTAACTACGGGGCAAATTTGAAGCTGATGTTGCTCGAGTATGGTGGATTAAGACGTATCAGTGGAACATATAATAAAGTTTATGGTGCATGCAATATGAACATGGTATTCATTTTATAAGAAATGAAGTTCACAACGGCGAGTGTTTACTCTTTGCATTTTTCTTTAAAGGTAAACAATCTTAATCCCACACCCATACGTTAAAGTGCGGCCATGATAAACTTGGAATATCATAAAGAGAAGTACCGACAACAACAAATAAAAGACCATTTTTATATTTGAAAGAACTTTCTTGCATTACGTTGTTCACATGATTGAGAAATTTACCTAACATGATTAAAACATGTTCGCGACTTGAGAAATGCCCATTCTGAGGGGAATTCTATCACCAACCGCTCACAACAAACAGGGAGTTTGGATTCCCTCCCATCTCTGTTCACAAAGATTCTTACAAAATACCCATGGGGATTTGCAAATAAACGCATCATCTCTACTACGCTGCGACAACAATTAAGCAAAAGTAAGAATTACACGAAAGAGCATATTTGGGAAGTATGTTTCACGGCGGCCCAAATATTTTTTCGGTTTCAACTTATGCCTTAAATAATGCTTGGTGCACCATTATTTTTAGTCTTATATTAGTAATGTTATAATTATAAGGATTAATGAATAAGCCCGAATCTATGTCTGCCGCCACCCACCAGTGCCGCATCCAAAGGTCAAGTTTTTCTCTATCAAGTTCCCAACACCGTGGATTCTGTCAAGTGTTTTGATTCTTATGGGGAAAGTGTAAGTGGCAGGAAAGAAAGGGAGGAGTGAAGAGAACATGAAGTAAGAACAGTGGAAAAATGAGAAAGGAAAAGCAGGGAGGAAAGAAGAGAAAATATATGGAAAGGAATGGAATGGATGGGAATGGAAATGGAAGGAAGAAGGAAAGAATGGAAAGGAATGGAAAGGAAAGGAAAGGAAGAAGGAATGGAAATGGAAAGGAAAGAGGGAACAGTGGAATCAATGGAAGGCAGACTGTTCTTGGTCAAGCACTGCATGCTCTGACGTTCATGGAGGGCGAGTCAATGCTCAATTTCTCAGAGGATTGGTATTGGTGGTCGGGCCAGGCTTCAGGAGTTCTTTCGAGCTCGCCTGAAAAGAACGCCATTCCCGGGAACAAGGGCGGGAGTATTCCGCTACACATACCTATAGTCCCTCGTGATGATGTGGGTGGTATTCTTTCGTTTGAAGGTTCATCCGGATGTTGCCTTCTTACTTTGCGCGTCTTGCCACCCAGGCTTCGGTTATTATGATTGACAATCGCCTTCGTGCGGGTCTCTGCCAGCCTTTCCGGCCCCATTTCCCGTCATAACGCGCACGTCACCAACCTGCCGGGGAGGTTCGCGGCGCGGTGCAACCGTATCGTGGTCAATGTCCCAGAAATCGCGGCTTTTAGGCCGTGAGCTCCCTTCGCCTATTGTGGCCTTCATTGTGAGACCGTGGAGCATTGTTCGCTTGGCGTTCTCACTTGCGTGTCGCCTCGATTGGGTTAGGGGATCCGCCAGTGAGATTAATCGTACGCCAGCTGTTCTTCGTCATGTATCCCATCGTTATCGCCTTTTGCGGCAAGAAGCCTGCACCTGTGCTGAAGCTGGTGTGGTTATCGGAAGCCGGGCGGCGTTGTGGATCTTTGGGGATTTGGCAAATGATGTTTCCTCGATTCCCCGACCTCGTACAAGTTAGTTTCAGTTTTGCGTTCCTGACAGCAGAGCCGGAAGCTCGCTTTCATTCCATGCAACTTCCGGTACGTGATGGTGATGGTCGGTTTGCAGCCAAAGAAGAGCTGCGCCCGGAGCTCGGCTGTGAGTGCTCAGGTATCAGCCTGCCAGCGCCTCCTGCCTTGTTTTGTAACATACCACTCTTTTAATATATTGACAATGCCGCTTCTTCAAAGTAGAGCAGGACAAAAAATGATGAAAAGCAAGGAAGGGAGAACAAGAAATGGATGGGGAGAAGGGAAAGTGGGAAAGGGACAGAGGAAAATGGAGGAATATGGAATAAAGAATGGATGGAGAATGAATGGAAGGAAATAGGGAAGGGAAGCCCAATGGGACAGGAAGGAATGGAAGGGACCAAAGCGCCCTTTGGCTAATTCCCAAACAAAAAACGACCACAGCTCAAGTAATAGGTTTTTCATTTTCGCTTTTCACTTCTACATTTGCCCACAACTGTACTCCGTGAAGTAAAGTGGACAATTAACTGCATTCCACAGTCCATCCATGCAAAGCAATACTTACAACCTTCCCATCCCTCGTTTCTCCCATTCTGCCTTTAACTAGAGCGCACAAACCACCTGGATGGCTAATCAATCCAATGCAACTTCAAGGGAAGTGGCTACGGCGCTGATCCTTGAAGTGCATTGGAAATAGTTCCCTGAACTATTTGAACTTATGAGTCTCCCTGGGCAGATTACATGGAGCTTCTCCAAGTCCTAATTTATGATATATTTCAATATATTTCAATGAAAAAGCAATAGAATGGAATGGGTTTTGATCGTCCGCAGAGACCAAGCACAAGCATGAAAGTCCTAAATCAAAACTAATAGTTTACATTCTTTTCACAAAAATATCTACTGACCATGCTACTGCGCAATTCGTTGGTTTGATAAGTATTGGCATTTCTAATTGATCCTAGCGCAAAGGTTATAAACACTAGATTAGCCCCTGATAATACAACATCCAATTATTATCAATATTCTTAGCATGGATCGTGCCTACGTTATATAAGATGCCATGTAAGTTCTCCATCTGAAGCTACGTATTTCGGAACCCTGAACTTTAGGCTAAAACACAACATCTCAATTTAGAATGTCCAGCCTTGTTTAAAATAACGCATAAAACATTGATGTTCACACCAACGTTGAACGAAATAATAAGTATTTACGCGAAAGGGCATTTCTATATATTTTTAATAGAATAGAATAGAAATTTATTCTTTTATTCTTCTCCATCGAACTGAATCGCCTATGGGACCCAAACGGTGAAGGAGCTAACAAACTTATTACTTTCTCGGAAGAAACTCCCGCCTGGCGGTTTTCGAGGGAAAACCGTGCGGAGGTGACAAGAATGTCGGCCAAACCACAAGTGTATATATCATCATAGGGCAACGCGTACATGTCGCGCAACCGGTGATATGGTACATCTCGTGATGTCCATGACCTCCCAGCGCGATCCTTAGCATCCGCATCTTACGTCGCGTCGGCACGTCACATGTAGCGTCGGCCAGCCCGACCAACGCGACAGCGCCGTCCCATTTGGATCATAGTCAAGTAAACTTTAAGCGGTGGCGATTCATCCTCACCACTCCATTTGCTGATTGACAGTATTCGCCCCGACAGGCTCACCAACCATTTGCCCGTCTCACCCAAGATGATGTGCTCTCGCACGGAGGCGCAACAGCCCAGTTTTTCATATGGGTAAGTAAGGCAGCAATTAAAATTCTCGCTCCAACGCGGGACTCTATGTGGCCACCGGCAGTCGGCCTCGACCTGCCTGGCGGCCGCCTGCATCCCAAAGCCTGCTTGACATGCCGCCAAGATATTGCCCTTCCAAGCTATGGCGATCTCACTGCTTGCACATGTATGCACCGCGTTCTATCATTCATCTAGCCATCCATTGAGCTCTCTCTTCCGAGGTCTTTGAGGCTAGGTCTACTGTCTATTATGTTGGGTTTGGGGAGATCTAGCAACCATGTTGACCACACCTTTCCTCGGGTAGACAATGTAAGGACCAAGGGCCGCCTGGAAAGAGGCAAGAATCCCGTTTCCTGTGAATCTTTGATATGGATCAGGATTTCACTTTGGGCTGTATCTTTAGTGCTTTTCAGACTCAAGCCTAAGTTATTCTGCGGCCGAGGGAGGGCCTACCGGGTCCATACTTCAACCTCGTGATAAAAGAATGCCCACTAAGACTTTGAACGCGCGACCGATGTGGGTCCAACTCACACAACCCCCGCCCAACCATTGTTTCTGCACGCATACAGCGCCTCCCACGCAACCGCAGCCCGCATGGATGCGTCCCAAAGGCATGGGGCAGACCTGAAACCCACTCCCAACATTTGTAGCGTGGTCTCTACTTCCACATCCTTTCCTGCACGGAAGGAGGGATCCCCATCGCCGGAAGATGATATGAAACCACCTTTAGTCTTAAGGTTGACGGGCATATCGGGCCGCTTGATGGGGCTGTAGTCCGTGGCATCAGGATGTTGTATTGTTCCGTTGGTGTAGTTAGAGTCAACAAGAGATATTAACCGCTGATGATCCGGTAGAGAAGGTGGAGTCTGGTTTTCATTATCGCTGTGTCGTTTCCAATTGATTTCAATGCAAAGCCCAAACAATGTTGGGGGGAGAGAGGGGTCTCTGGGCGTAAACCTCGATACTACTATCAAATATGTTGGCTTGTCGGGTCGTGAACCTAATTCGCCAGCATCTTTCATAAAGCCCTGCATTAATCGATTCTAAAATCTACCAACCTACCGCCGCATCTTGCCCATAAGCTTTTTCCCAGTAATAAATGCTTTTGCAAAACCACGGCAACAATATAGGATCCCGCCCAAGTTCCTCGGGCCGCTCAAACGTAGCTCGCAATGAAGATGCAGTCGTACGGCCGAGCAAGCCCAACTGGTAATCCCGCCTCGGTGAGGGCCCGGTCTCGCCTCTCGCTGGGCATTTCGCTAACTGCTGGGTGTTGTAACGGCATTTTGTAAACACCAACTGGTTTCATGATTGTTGTAGTGCTGGGTCACCGCCTTTATAGATGGGAACAACTGGGCATATCCATCAGACGGAAGTTTCTACGCCTGGCGAATGTTGGCGGCGTTAGTAGAGATGGACCCGCCCCGCCCATTTAAGCAATTTTCCGCCGAAATTGTTGTTTTCAATTCACTTTATGCACCAGCTCTTAATTGCTCATGAGCTCAGCAGATTAGCCCCTTGCCTTGTTCCGCGCCATGGAATGAGCATCCAAACAAACGTAAAAGCTATAAAAAGAAGTCCGCAATATTTCAACCCACCTGCAATTCATGTTGCCCAACCTAACATTGTTAACACGCCAATTCAATGGCTCCACCTAATAATTGACCAATTTATATACATTTATATCCCATAAGGTTTCAGAAAAGAAATAGCTTTCTCGATGGTAGAATTGACTGGTCAGGCGTGTTGATTGGTTGATTTGTTGTGTTGTGCAAACCACGAAGCCGAAGACGGCTGCGGCTTCGACACGCACCGCTAAGAACAAAAGAAAATAACGTACGCATCGCATCCGCCGCTTTTTGCTATGTGCATGGACTGGAGTAGACGGTGCTGCCACGCCTTGTTTCTGCCACTCAGCTGATTTGAGCTTGCTGATTGCTATCGCAATCAAATTCCTAAATCCCTGTAATATATCAGATGCATGTAGTCCATGAGTCATAGCGGTGGAGAATTTAATCTCGCTTTGCCAATGCGACCCATGTGCATCGACTATTGGGAGAAGACGAGATCCAATGGCCAAGGTTTCGATTTCAAAACACCGAAACCACCATTCATTCATTTTACCAGGTTTTGTAATTGCCGTTTTTTTACTTGTTGGGTATGCTAACCATCCCATGCAGGGAGGACTTATACACAAAGGTCAGAAGCTTTAAATTGTTGTAAAGTCGTACACAAGTTGAATCGTCTCCTTCGAATTGTAATTCTCACTTCCACTAATGAAGAGATAAATAAAATACTCCCTATTAACCCAAGCAGCCACACACATCCAGCTCTCACCACCCATATCCCAAGAGCAAAACCATTCTCACACCACCAATAATAAATTTCTAGCGATGGCACCTTCATAGGGAATTCTATCAGTTCATTTCTTGAAATATGTGTAAAAGATGAAATCCCACAAACCTGGGCCTATGCCTGTATACCGTAATAACCAGTGCCTCCCCCGTACCACGTGACAATAACTTCCCCGATTTCCTTATTTTGAAACTTAGTGATTGAAAGATCGGTCCACTAGTTTGCACTTTTGTTTTTATAGAATTTGAAGATATAGGGTATTACAAGTTCTTCTATCAAAGAGAAAGTGAAGTTATGATAGTTACCGAAAATCCCAGATTTGCAATTCAATCTGTCGGATCTACTAGCTGTAACCATGCTATTTTAAGTTCTTTTATAACCAAAAAATAGCTCCAAAAACTTAAAATCGGGCATTTCAAAACTTGCAACAACTTGCCTCTAAATAGCAATTTCTTTGAGTTGAATGTGAACTCAAGACACCAAACGCTTTTAGTAGTTTCGACACCTAACTCTCAAATCACCCAGACATCCGGAAGAATTTTCCAAGTTGGCCCACGGCGCGAATCTAAAGCCAAACACTGGTTCCCTCGCCGGACCTCGTTATGAATTCGCGCCTTTAGGATTCAGTCACACTTCGCTTCTAGATATTTTACCTTTGAGCTTTTTGGGGCTGATGAGTTATTGTTTGAGGCAAAGATAGCTTATATTGAAAACAAATATTTTGAATTTTGTTTATTTCATTACGACAATGTCGCATTAATGCATCACCAAAACCCGTAATACGCTGGAGGAAGCGAACCCTAAAACCCAATGGGCGGGCGGGACGTTTGGACGGCGACGATCACCGACACCTGGCGCAGAACCAGGGCCGCCACCGATTGTCATTCCAAAAATTCCAAGAAGAATCCTTCAACCATTTCGTGCACCTATCTGCAAGTTCCTGGAAGCGATGAAATCATTTTCAATACAAGAGGCCCCTATTCATCCACCGAGAACCGGAAATTGCTCGCTAAGCTTGATTCAAGTATGTCTCCGCTTATTTGTAAACATAAGGGTCGGCGATGAATAGGCATTGTGGGAATGATTGTCGAGTAATTCCTTTTTCAATTTTGTTAAAGGTTAAATTATGCATTTGAGGGAGCTCTTTCAGCAAAAGCTTTGTTAACAATTAATTTATTAGATTCTTATACCCTTATATATCTAGATTCTACTTTTACTTAAAGTACACACATTTTAATAACAGAGTATTCAGAATCAATACTAGATGAACAATTATGAAAATCTGGATTTATGCTTGCTTTCCGAATGAAAACTTTTACAAGCATTGTTATTTTGGTTTTTTACGTCTTCATATGTAATCTCCAAAGAAAGAAGTCTTCACATGCCTTTAGCTCAATTTCAAGCCAAGCAGTTCTTATTCTAATTGATCCAGCCCAAAGTAAACACCGTACCATTTAGCTCTTCAACTCTTTAGCTCGTCACACAACCTTAACACCCTCTCACCGCTTTCAGATTTGTTGTCATGATTGATTACACCAGGTAATTTACTTTCTGGCGTTTCGGTCATCTAATTTTTGATAACATGCCGATTCGCTTTGTTTTGCATCAGCAGCCAATCATCGGGAACTGAGTTTGATGTTGTGCCTAACCATTCTTCACAGTTCACAGGTTCTAAACAAAATACTACGATATGTCGCCTCCCAACAATGCCAGTCATCTACGGAAATAATCATCAACAATACGCTGGTACTTTCTACCAACTTCACCACAATAACCACAATGTACTATTTTGGGGTTTTATGTCTTTACCTTATCTTTGCATTGCACCAGATGGTAGCTCAAGTACTTGAGATGATTACTTGACCTGCAGATAATTCTCATCTTTTCGTTGTAACCGTGATTAACTATTTATTTAGCAGCTATATTATTCTACATATAGGTTGGTTTAAAGAAAGTTTGTGGCATCGCTCGCATGCAAATGGTTGACAATCATAGGGAGATTCAAGAATGTTGTGTTGTCCACATTTCTATTTTTGTATCACAAGCAATTCAAACCATGTGATGAAAATAAGGAAATGGATTTGCACGAAGAGAGAAAACCTCCAACACCTCATGGGCGCAGAACTGGGAACCCTGTACATGTCGGCCTAGTGTTTTATTCAATTCCGCGTAAAGATTTTATTCGTGTCAATAAATTTAATAATTTGTAGACGTAAAAAACGCTGGAGCATAAAATGCCAAAAAAAGTTTGAATAAGGGAAAGTGAATTATAAGGATATCGATGTCATTTTAGCTTCAGTCAAGAACTTAAAATCACTTTGAATAAGTTCTTTCAATGATTCTCTTTGTTGGTTGTAGACGCCCATCTTCGGTTTCAGGTGGCAGCGATGCCGTAAATAGGAACCCTTAAAAGTGCAAAATCGTTGGTGGAGAAAACCATTGATTCAAATTAAAATCAAAAGTATCATTGACAAAGGAAAAGTCATTTATCCGCTTATTTTGGAGTTAAGGGAATTTTGTCGCGCGAAAAGAGGATCAGATCTTTGTTGGTAGACGTATGCACATTATCCCAACTCATATTATTCTTACTTTTGGATTTTCATCTTAGATTTTCATTGGTTTTTTGTTGCAAATAGGATGAGCCACAATGGCCAATCCCTTTACCAATTTCAAAGAATGGACAAGCCATTCGAGATGTTAGATAATGATGATGATGACTTGAAGATTTTGGAAATAACGACACGTTTAACGTGATGTTGTTCCACGTTTACGAAGTGCGTGAATTCTGCGGTGGCTATCACCACCATAATGCATTCATATCACTTCTTTCTTTCTTTCTCGTATTCCTCGATACCCTGTGCCGCCAGGCACCTTTATGTGAGAGTAATCTAACACGGCGCTACCGTCAACGCCCAGCCTGCCAAAGTTCCATGCATGTTTTAAATAATATTGGTCCCCATGCTTGCTGTAATGCATAAAGCTAGATGTCGGTTAGGGAAGTACTTGCCAGCAATACTTTGTCGTGACGCTACTGCTGTGCGTGCACTGCTACGCTGGGCGTTTCAAATTGCAGAGATGTGTTGGTCGCTCTTTGTTAGCTTTGCCAAAGATAGACGCACGTCTCGCATTAGAAGTTTCTAGTCTAACATTAGGTCGCATGCCAGACCGGTCTACCCGATGTTTATTAACGAATTCAAAATAGATAGGGGATGGGGCTTGTATTTGGCGGTTCGGGGTGCTTTCAAAGATCTCGAGGAAGGGAAAGATTTTGTAAGGGAACATGAGCATGAAATCCGCTAAAACGTTAGGTTTTATCAAGAAGAGGGATCTAAAATGTAAGATGAATGCAACCATTATTTAGCATGTAATGATCTCCTCCTGGCCAGCCTATATTCTCAAAATCTCCCTGCAGTCTGTGCTTCCGTCCCCACATTATCCCATGCTTCATCTAAAGTGCCATGTGCCCAGCCTAATCTCGGGACACCACCACACCCACAAATACCCTGAGGACTCACCATCTTCCGGTAGTTAAACGCAGCCATCCATTCCTCAATAATCTTGTCTTGGCATCTAATTCATGCCTAAACAAAGTGAATCTCTCAATCGTTTCCAAGTATTTATAAGCGATAGCTTTTGCATCTCCATTCGGGAGCAGCTGGCCTTTGTAGCACTCAGAATAGTGATGTGTTGAAAGTATAGGTAAAATAAGTAAGGATTGAGTATTAAAGGAATTGAAATAAGATTAGAATAATTCTTATATCAAGACATGTTCCCGCTTAACAATTATATATGCGGGGACAAGCATTATTCGTTCACGGTAGTATCGCCCCATCCTTTCATGTCGCTATGTTGGGTCTCAAATGGCATATATTGTTGATGAAGGCCACTGATCATCCCATCCATCCTACCCCTTCCAAGGAGGTCGCAATGATACAATTTTAATGTCCCAATTATTGGTGATGCGTTATGACTTCCTCAGCTATAAAGAATGAAGGCCAACCCATCACGCTCATGCCATCATGGTATTACCGCACGAGAGGATAATCGGCTAAAAAGTCATCACTTCACGCTCATACCTTTCCAAATTCCGTATGTCCCGAAACATCCGAATGGCATACTACCCTATTCCATTTAAAATGAGGGTTCGCGAGGGTAATTGCCAGGTTTGGCGTATTAATTCATAAGCGTTCTAAGAATTTCATGCCTCTGTCTGCATTCATAGCAGTTCATAAGCCGCGACTGCTCATGTTGAGTATATGCTACACCAGTTGTTAAAGCGAAACCAAATCGAAAGCCAGCAGGAAACAAATTAAGAGCATCCCGGCAGTAAATGCCGTTTCGTATGCAACTTCACTGCCTCGGCGATAATCACCGAAAGCCCCCACCACTAAGTTAGTGTTTTGTGTTATTACTAGCTTTTATGTCTTAAACTTCAAAACGCGATTCTTCATTTTGCGCATTGGAAGCGCGATTAACTTTCTAAAAATATCTCACCGTACTGCGTGTTGTTGAACCAAGGGCTTACGCATCTCCGCATTTAATAGTGATGATCAAGAATCCTCGATGATTTTTTCTTATAAATTATATTGTGTTCTTTTAATTCATCGTAATTTGAACTCAACCCAACTTTTCGTAAATGCACCTAAAAAAATTGCTCACCTTAAAAAAATAGATAACCACCCTTAATATAGAGTTATGCATGGTCCACACATAATTATGCAAACCTTGGAATTAGGTAGTCCCATCCATAATTTGCAGATATCGGCCTGAGTTTGACTTACCATGAGATAAAAAAATAATCAAGGATTTTGCACAATAAATGAACCATAAAGCAAATAGGGAGTTTTAAAACTTAATATATTGTTTACCCAATTACCTAAATTATAGTTCAATCCCAAGAATAGTCTTCTATTCAATAGTCTTTTCTTTAGTGATAGGTGCTGCAATTGAGCCTTTCATACTATTTATCCCACGAATTAAAATAAGTGATACTGATGTACACCTCTTGAAATCAAAGAGTGAAGGCACTACCAAGATCAAATCAAAGGTCTTTCAGAGGTTACAAGGATCGTGGTTATTCTACTCAAAGCTTCTCCCAGATATAATTCTCCACCACACCATTCATCTAAGAGCCAGTTTCGAACGCCGTTTTGTTCTTGTATTATGCAAAGTTATAAAAACTTGGGATTATCACTCCATGCCTTTTCCTCACGCATCTTTGAAAGATTTTACAATCTCTTCGAATTGTGCCCAACAAATGTGCCAAGCAAAATCTCATTCATTAATCCAGATGGTGTTCTCGCCATACTCTGGGCATAAGTTGAGAGCATATAACATTTTAGTTTCCAAAACATAGTTCAATTACTATTACGCAATTTTTATCTTTTAGAATATTGTATAAGTGTGGGCACTATAGGGTTGTTGTTTATTTTTGGCTGTTGTTTGTTGGTGCTTGTTGGATAATTGTTGGCTACTCTGCCCCTCTTTCTTGGTATGGTGCTTTCAGGTATGTCAAGTAAAATGAACTGATGAATCATTAGGTATCGTTGCTTCCCAAGAGGGATTTATTTTGTGTGAGGTTCAGTAAAATGAATTCAAGTTAATGTAACCCGTAATACGTTATTCAACATTGTTTGAAGTTCTTAGAGGAATTATAACCACAATCTATTTTGAAAGTTGTGATAAATAATATTGAATTTGTGCCATGTGAATGAATGAATTCTCGGTCCAAGTGCCGAATATTAGAGCATAAATACATAACATAAGTTATTCAACATCGCTCATCGTTTACTGGTTCTAGAATTATAAACGCCAATTTCATTTGAAATTTAGATCAACAATATTTGGGACAAGTTTATTGCCTCAACTCATCCAAATAATATTTATTAGTATCAAATGATGTGTTCTATTTTAAGTCCTTGTTTGTAAAAGCAGATAACTCTATGTAATGTAATAGAATCATATAAAATTGTCCCACATCATCATGGCCATCGTGCCACTCTTTCAAACACATGCAAAAGTGTACAGCAGTGGAAAAAGCAGGCCAAGAATTTATTTGTCCCACCTAAACGTAAATCTCCATAATAATAAACAAGAGTAAAGATTCACTCTTTCGCCCGTGACTGTGAAATGACATGCGATTCTTCTTAGCTATTCCAGTCCGTGAACTCTTACTGAAACAAAAAATTATCTTTGGGAGTGCCTAAGCCTTGCATCCACCTCTTGACCAAAACCCAAGAGCACCAACTGTACCGGACTCCGGTGGGAAGTCAAATGACTAAATCAAACTATAATAACAATTGATATTAGAAGATTGAGGTCTAAGTCCTTATAGTTATCTTGTCAGTAAATATTAAAATGGTTTGTTCAAATAAGAAAGTGCCATAATTCTATACTTTTTGAGCAGCCAAACCGCCGAAGATCCATTGTATAATGTGGGATTAAAGATGATATTTTGATTTTCGTTTCTCTACGCACAAAATCAAGCTTCATCCCACGAAGTAAAAAACGAGAGAGTTTGTCTCCACGTTTGATGTCAAACTCATCGATAAGCATCTGCGTTCAAAAAGACCTGGAAGCAATTAGGTAACCCGGATAACTCTTCCTTTATATAATGTCATCCATATTGATGGCTTAGTGCTTTCATTGCGTTCAGCACGGTCCACTTAAGGTTGCACAGCCAGACCGCCGAAATAAACACAAAACGTCCGGGAATTTTCGATTTAAAGATGAACTGCATGGCGGACAAAGGAGTTATATAGTTTAAAGTTTTTCTGTTCTTTTCATACCTCTAACCACAAGTATACGATGAGAATTCTCAAGTATGTATGGTAGATAAAGTCCAGGTGCATTGCTATAGAGTAATTCTTGTTTAGTTTATTATATCAGTCTCTCCAGGCGTACTATATAGCATCAATTTGTGCAACAAACAGATTATCGTTAGTGGAACTTGACCTTGAATCAGTAACTCACAATTCATCCCCCAAAGACGCGCGGCATGCATTTCATCATGTGCTGAGACGATTTGCTGCGAAGCTCCAGCAACGCTCTAAAGGCAGATTTAATATAACCTGCATCACCTGCAGAGCCCATGGCATAGAGGAAGGTCAAAATGATCTGTCAGATTTGCTCCCCGGCACGTAAAATGGTCCGACGCAAAAGCACCCAACCTCTCATAACTGTCCAAGTTTCTCAGAAAGATACGGAACGTCTAGAATCCCAACTATAATTGATCTATGTATTTGTGAATGCTTTTAGAACATCTATGTCTAGATTGAATAGCCTTAATCCTTGTAGATTCTTGTGTTCCTGATATGGAGTGGCCGAGCTTCCATAAAGACTCCAATAGAGCTTGTTCTGCATTTAAAGAGACTGTCCAAGCATTTTCTTTCAGAAATAAACACAAAAACTAATAAATGATTTGCTTGCTCTAGATATTATAGTTTCTCCATAAAACACATTAACGTTACCATAATTGCAAATTTTCTCTGACATCATAGATCATGCTCATTATCCTGCACAATGGTTTTTAAAGTTCAAGCTTTCATCCTTGTTTAAGCTAGCTTATTTAGACGTTCCGCTAAGATTTCGTCAGTTCTAAAATTGAATAATCGCATCCGTACATACCTTTCTAATCCAACCAGATAAATTAGGATGCAGATAGTTGGAGCAATCGGCATGTTCTGCAATCTATATCTGCCGCTGTAAGTGTTCATTATTTCGCTCAAACCGGAAAGTCGAAAAGAACTGAAACCGATGTGAAAGAATCTGAAGAATCCGGGAAGCTGGAAGTTAAATCTGTTTATGTTGTTTCCGGTGATTTTCAGCGCTTCATTATGCCCTAAATCGAAAAATGGTTTACAGCCTAAGAAGTTTGTTCGTTCGTCCCTGCTCTTTCTTTATCAGGAGAAAGCATGTTACAAAAGCTTACAGACTAAAGCAAGATCATGTAGCATCATATGTTGTTTTTCCAGCTATAAAGTTAGATCGGAAACGGATCTCCAGCAAGAAAGACGCAACGAAAGCGCTATAGAAAACCTTCTAAACTGTTCTCGGATCTACGCATCGAACGTCAGCCGTCTGATTTCAGAACGGCCTAAACCGTTCGATTAGGGTTGGGTCCAACACTATAGAATAATCCTTTATATAGATTGTGGCTATTAGAAAGTTCGGTTAGGTTGATTTGGTTGGCCTGTTTTGATTTTGAGCTACTTTGCGGCCCAAATTCATTCTGGCAAAAAGATAAGTTAGTACAATATTCCTCATGCTCCTGCCGCTTGTTAGCATCAATTGCATGTCTCACTGGCTTGATGCGGAAATGGATAACGTGGTATCAATGATTCCACAAAGTTACCACCTCATTATTTTTGGCCAATACCAATTTTATAACGGCTTTAAATTTCCATCAACGACCTTCTACATACCAAATTCGACATCCCCGCCAGCGTTGCATGACCGCCGTTATACCGTGCATCTTGGACAGCCCCATCCCCGTTACTTACCAAAATAACTTGACAGTATTGGGCATCTCCTTCTGTTTGACAGCCCCAAGCATAGTCGAGGGCCTCATGTTCATGTTAGTCACTGGGGCAAATATAGGCCTCCATCTCCACCGAGCAGCACATCACCGGCATAGTTTTATCCCTTCTCACCACCAATGCCCCTGTGGTATGGTTTGACGTTGCAGTACATGGCCCACTCTCAAACTAGAAAACTAGAGGCCCAATGTGCCCGGGCCAACCTCTCATCATCATCAAAGTATATGTACATAGCAGTTGAAATATGTAAAAGATATGAAACATACCTATTTTTACTTTGTACAAATAAATCATCCCCGCTGTAAGAGAAAGTCCCCCACAGGCACCATGGATGTCGCCCAAATGGACATTCATGTTTCCATAAATGGAACGTTTTATATGTGACAATAGAGAAAGTCAACCCTCTGCCCCTTGCCCAAAATTCCCAAAAGTAGCTCACAAGTCCTTGGATTTACATAGCTCTGTCATTGTAGTAGTCCATGAAGAAACAAAACAGTAGTCCAAAACGAATCATGCTGACCCAGCAAATAAACCCAAGTGCCCAACAAACCCACATACCAATCCCAGAAGTACGCCACAACGTGAAGATCCGGTGTCCCGCTAACGACTACAAAACCTTCAAGATATTAGATCCCATACCTCTATTTATATGATTTATCTCCTAGAGTGTATGATCCTCGACTAAACACCTTCTACACCGGTGTTTATATCTCAGAAACAAGAAAGATATATCACATAAATTAGTGTCGATTGCTTCAGCAATGAACACATATAAAAATTGTATCAAAATCCTAAAGTAATGTAAAAGAAAGAGAGATTGCTTCCTCACTTCGAATTTGATAAGTTCAATTGATTTGCATCGAAATCTCGTAGCGTGCTCAATTTGAGGTCTTTTTTTTTTTGCCCTTTAAATCAGTCGCCCTCACCAATTTTGGACGATGAAATTGGGTCTGTCCACTGACCCTTCATATTGGTCGTCCGCTCGCTTTAGGTTAACAAGCTCCAAATAATTGACCCCAAACAACTTGGTTTTAGCAACTTTGGGCTACCGTTAAAGGCAGGTTTGTGCCATGGTGCCCATCAAAGCACCCCATCCGACAACAACATTATTCCACATGTCATCTTCGTTTATATGGTTCATCACCTCATGATTATTGTGTCACAGTCAATAGGTGCCATGTAAACATGTTTGTGGATTTCTTATTAGCTGAATGTTCAATCAACTCTTTTAACTTGGTTTTCGTGTATGGAAAAACCTTTGAATTTTTGTTTTCCTAAGGTTTTAGCCTGACGCCGTAATTCCCTGATTTTGTTAAAAATCAAGAAACTTTTTGTTCTAATGATGGCTCCTATCTTTGCGATGTGTCGAAGATACCACGTAGGGACCTCCGCCACGTTTCTATGCGCGTGACGGGGCTCATCAAACGCGGTTGAGGTGTGAAAGCATTTAGGTTTACATTTTAAAGTTTTTCCCAAATTATTCCGGGTTTTGGGAATTGGTATTTTCGATCCGATTCTTCCTCTAGCGCCTCAATCGGATTGCAAAGTCGGCTGAAGGTTGCATGCGATTGCCATACGCTTTTGTCCGAGGTTGGTTCTCTCAAAGCGTCTCGCGGTTCCATGAGGATGCTTTTTAATCCCGCTTCCGCTGGTATCCACCGCGTCGAGCCTCTTTATCTTTTGCAAACAAGCATTTAAGTTTTGATTCAGACGAAGAAACCAATATTCAATTCCCTTTGGCTCTTTTAAGAAAATTCGGATGAGGTATGGTTCCTTTATTACAAGTTTTAGCGTATGTTCTGTATAAAACCCTAAAGTCCCAAAACTGGGACGCCCTGTAGTGTATCATAAAAACCAATGGAAGAGATGATGCCATCGAAGATTCTTTGTATTTTTGAGCGACGTCTCAGACATCATCAAGTACTCAGATTCTACTTGTGTTTTCTTCAAGGCATAATCCAGCTTTTGAGAATCAGAACTGGGGATAGCATGGTCTATTGATGCCATTCTATAAAGCATGACAAGCCCTAACTACCTCCTGCCTATGATCCTCTCAACCTATTATGGTGCCCCCTGCTGTGGGTTTTCCCATTCCACCGGGAAACCCCGAGCCCAGAGCCCCCATCGGGATCCGCCTGGCGCACCCATTTCTCGGCTCTCAACACAATCCCCGGGACGCGATGGGGCTAATGCCCAACCCTGGACCCATGCTGTGCCGCACCATGGACACAAAGCCACTCTTCCAGAGGCCTCTGGGAAACCCCATCTTAAGAAATGACACCCTTGAGATTAAATCCACTGTGCATCCAAGCTTGGGATACAAAGAAGTAGCTGGATCTTAAATATGTATTACCTGGATTGTGCTATGTATCCTGAAGCCATTCTCAGGTTGGGTGTAATTCTGGTTTCAAGAATAGCGAGTTTTTCTTGGTTTATAAAGATATTGTAAGAAATTATTTTATTGTTTCGTTTCTTTACCACGCCCCAGCTGCTGTTCCCTGCTCGTATTTGGTATTTGAATTTTTGTGGTTTCACTTCATTTCTTCTTAGTTCAATTCAGCCCAATAATCCCCTGCCAGGCCGGTTGTTCTAATTGTGTAAACAAGAAGTTAGAAACATGCCATGCATGTGACGGGTTCCATAATGCATGTTTTCTATGCAAATAAATTCTAAAGATACTTTGCAATTCCCTTGTACGCCATGTACCCTTTAGTCTACTTTTCTCCTGGGGTCGTTGTATAGTGAACATTTGTTTTCTCCTTTTGAATCTCGGCATTTCATTGAGATCTCGTAAGAATGCTGTATATTCCTGACATACCCATTGCCTCATTATGTTCAGCAACAGACTGAAGCATAATATTTTTCGTCGGATTGAGGGACAATACCACGATGTTAATTTAAGAAGTATAGAAGTATTCGACCTTTGCAGATTATTGATATTAAAAATCTTTTGATGAATCGAACTAAAATTTTAGCCATGGTCATGTTTCAATCAAAATTCATAGCGTGACTTCGTAAAAGCAGTTTGAAAGTGCTAGACCATTTCTCAATTAGAATGGAATGCCATGGAAGTGGTATACAAATACAATGTAGATTCGCTGTTCAAATAACCCCTAGAGTAGTTGTTGCATGCAAATTTTGTGAAGACCTAATAAATGTATTAACCTTTCGCGATAATGTCAATGCACTTACAGCCCGGAAACCCGTTATAATGGATTTCATCCGTACCAAGTAGGAGAGTAGTAGTAGAAGGAAACATGCTTCATCCTGCGAAAAGTCCGTGAGCATCGCCTATCATTAGTTCATCATATAAATCTTGAATTTGTTCCATGATTATCAGTTGATTGTTGTCTATCATATAACTTTGATTGCTAAATCCCTGTAGTGTTTGGGGATAACCGATCTGCAAGTTGTTTTGGACAAAGTAAGCAAATAGCTGCAAAGATATTGCGGGAACATGTATCTTTGTTGATTTTAAGCGTTGATGTACTTTTACATTCTTTGCAAAAAATTGTATGTAAACCCTTGAGAGTTCTCCATCAAGTTGCCCCAAACTTTAATAATAAGCAAACATTTCTATTCAAAGATCATTTCAATTTCTATCTAGAGATCAAGGCGTTCAATTAAAAAGCCTTCTTTGAGCTCACTATCTATATGAAGCCTAACCCAATCGCTGATGCAATACGTTCTGTCCTATTCAGTTCTTTGAACATATACAACAAATAAAAAATATTTTCATGCAACCTGAATGTACTTTCACGCCTAATTAAGGGCAACATTATAAATAAGGCATCAAACAAAATAGCATTTCTTTGTGATGGTCTGCCCACCAAAGCCGCATTATTCGCTGGCGACGAGACATTGCTTCATCAAATTACAGCATCTACGCCACCGGCAAGCACCACTCTGTAAGACACTCTACATGGGTACCAGTCATTACGTAAAGCTCACCAACCAAGTGGGCAATTCTTACCAGTTTTAGCAGTACCCATTGTGTACTCCATGGAGCATTTATGCGACCGCCGCATTGATTACTTCCAAAGATCACACCCACGCACAATTTTGTTATAAGGAACTCTATCTTTTCATTGTAAGCGTGTTAAAGGAGCACTTCGCTGTTTTGTAACGTATCTACTCCATCAAAGGACTGAAAATAGGTTGTAAAATATGTCTCTTTTCAGGACCTCGATTCTCCTGTTGGTGAGAGTGAGTATTCGTTGATGTATGTTTTCCTTGAGAAATGGGATTCGTAAGTTGCATAATTTGACTTGCATACCAATTCTCATAAAGCTAAGATGTTTATTTCATCTACTAAACACATTAAAATTATTGCTACAACTCCTCTTAATATTCTATGTTTCTGCATAGAAGTTACACCCCAGGAGCTTGAAACCCAAGCGGAAGACCTCATATGATGCAAGTTTTATACTCGGATTAGCCCCTGGGCTGATAAAAGATTCAATAACTACCATCTAGCATCTACGCAATCACCACCCGTAGATGGAGATGGAGGTAGGCATAGAGAAGAACATAAATATGGTTAAGGAGTTCCAGAGTAGCTCTATGCAAAGACGGGAGCAGAGTCCAATATCTCATATATATCTAAATTAGCATTGAGGCATATTTGACTGTCAATGACTTGGGATTAACTTCTAGAGAATTTTTGTAGACTTCATTCTTCATCTACTTAATTGCAATCATTAAGGATAGAAAGGAATGCGCTTCATCTACTGATCATTAAACGTTTCGCTAATATATTTGAGTCTTTCATGGTAAATATATCCACTTCGCTATCGAATTTATGCTAAGTAAGGGTAAGTCGTTTAAAGTTTGTGTGGGTTGGCTCTTATATGTATCATTGCTTAATCGGGCCGGATCACCAACGCTTCACAAGGCTAACAAGCAGTATCCATTCCGCTTATCAATTTCATAATTTTTTGCAACTTGAATCATATTATCCGTGATTTTACAACACCTTAAAATGGGCGTAAGCAACCAGCCAACAAGAGACCTTGCACAGATGTCACGAATGCATGAAAATTCTTAAGACCATTTCGCCAAGGCTCATTCTTATAAACGTAGCAGCCAACCGGCCATAACAAGAGACCCTTGGGGCGCTTTCAGGCTGTTTTAGAATGGGTATGAAATTTCGGCGACCATGAGCTTAGCTGTGAGATTTAGTTCTTCGTTGTAAAGTATGGTTTGATATTATTCTCTTTGTTGGTTTAGATAAGTAGTTCTCAGGTTCGTTTTATAATACTCACGCTGTTATTGATGTCGTCAATAAGCGAGCATGGTGATATTATTGATGTTGTATCATCGTAGCATAGATGTGCATGTCTATATTCTTAGATCTTTCTCAGAGGCACATTTCACATCTCTTCAACAAATATATTGATCGATGCCCATCGACGCTACTCTTCTGCCATTCCAGATTACAAATCTCCATTGCTCTCAATTTGTTCCAACCAATCGGGTTCCACGATGCAAATGAAACAAGCGAAACGACATCTCATTTAGGCTGATTTGCATCCGCGAATTTCATACAAAAGCTTCAACACGTGCTTTTTGTTAAATGTTTAACTTTTGTTCGCTTCTTTCTCAATACGTAGGCCTGGGATCCGAGGCCATCTCATATTCCCCGCATTGCTCTCTATTTTCATTTGCTTCAAGCGCCATGTTGTGTTTCGCTGATTGAATTCAGAATTAATGCTGCTTTTGTTAATTAGTTGGTCTCGATTTGAATACCATATCTGCTAATCCATTTTGTGACCTGACTATATTCACTTAAAATGTTAGATATTTGTTCCGCTCTTTCCAGAAGAGTTTAGTGATAATGCACATATTTAAAGATGCATTTCTACAGTTGATAATATCATTTCACTTCATGTCCATCTCTTTTCGCTTCATTCGGTTAAATGCTTACTCAGGAGCCCTCTCAGAATGCCGCAACCGGGTCCAAAAACCCGCGCCAACGACGGCCATACGCAACCCATCCCCATTACCGTACGTATATCCTGGATTAATTATGCAAAACCCATCTGAGGCAGCGGGATGGAATATATTAATGGAATTTTTGAGTTTCTTAATATAATGGGTGGTGTGCCATCCGAATCGAAGATGTACAATTGTAGCTGAATCGGGATGGCCAAGATGGAGGAGTTTTTAGAGCCCAAATGAACATATTCTCGAACGTTGTTAAGCTGAATTGTTCATGTATCGCAACGCCTCTGCCTATGAATCTCTTTTTATTCCTTTATGCTTATTGTTTGCTTCTGGCGCGGCCATATGGCAAATGCAATTAATGTACGCCTGTGAAGACCCTAAAAGCTCTTGACCGCATAACGCCGGAGATGAATGACCTAATTTTATAAAGATGCGCCGTGCTTCTCCTGCAGTGGCTTGTGATTAAAAGTGTACCTTTGTGGGATTGTTTAGGTCTTGAAAGTTCCGCTACGGCATTCACCGGCAGCCGGAACAACATGTTGGAAGCAAAATAAAAAGCGGAGTTGGAGCCATTCTAGTGGTGGCTTGTAATTATACCGCGAGAATAAATTGATCTCAACATTCAATATGTATTGCCAGGTAGTACCCAGCAATTTGGCGGTATCAGCGTTCTCGCCAAAATGAAGAATTTCTAAAGATCAGCATTGATTAAATTACTTCCAAAGAATCGCATGAGCATGAATGGGGTTGATATTAGGCATTATGTGGGAGCATATTAGTTTGGCAATGTCTATTGCCCTTTCTAAATTTCAATTCAAAGCGCTCCATGCCACGGAGCGGTGTTTAAAGCGCAAATGCACCGTAAACCATTTGCGTTTCTACATTGGGTATAAGTGAATGTTCTAAAGGCCCCGACATTGGTCGAAGTGAGATGCCATGTAATTTACGCTTTATTAGATAATTCAAATCCAATGAACCCAATGTCACATAAATTACTAGCGCGGAAGATACACAAGATTGTTTTTCAAAATGCGTATGTTCCATTAAGATATTCAGAGTAGCCGGAGGAGCCCATCCATGCGTAGGCAACATTACCTACATAATGATTGTAGTTAATCAGAAAATTCCAAAGCAGGAAATTATGGATCTGATGCAAGCTCTCACCGCCCATCCTCTTCAATTGACCGATAGCTATTTATTGCGTGCCTCTCATTGTTACCACTGGTAAAGTCTAACCACAGCCGTCGAAAGCCCCGCTACAACAGAGCCACATCATAAGCCAAAACGCCATATGATTCCTTGCAAAAAACTATTACCAAATAGCACATGCAGACTCTGGAAACCCCAACAAGTTCATGGCAATAGGGTGAATAGAAGCCATCATGGACATCTTCCACAAAGAACCGCCCGCCACATTTAATTACACCTCTTCCATTTCATGGCTCATTACTTTATTTAACCTCAGATTATTCTTGGTTTACCTGGAATTGAACTCTTCATGATTAGAAGCTACATGTATTTAGCAAGTTCACTCATCTCAACATTGAGGTTGCCTCAAGTCTCTACCGCCTATTGAGTTATAATTGTTTACTGATGCTCAAATTGTAATGTTATTTAACAATGTTTTTAGTTAGTATTAGAGCCCCTCATAGATATACAGAACCTTGAGGAAATAAAGGCGCTATTCTAACTTCACTACATGCATGCAATATTTTTGGTTTAAGATTACCTTTGCACTTCACGTACCAATTCTTGCTCTTCAACAATGTGATCAAAATCCCTAGGCAAATACACATCTTTTGCCTGCAAAACCATTTCACGCAGATGATTTATACACCACACATATGTATGCTCTTCTGCTCATAGAGGTGTTCCCTTTCATCCGGATTTCCTTCCCAATGTAGGTCTGCATAACTCCGAATTTGCTTTTATACTTTGATATGCCATCGAACTACATCTCCTCGGTAGATTCAAATAAATTCATTTGATATAAATATGATTCTTATGTTGAATAAAGATATATCGAGTGAACGATGCAGCACTATTCTTGTTTAAACTACAATTATTTATCCCTATTTTAACTCTTCTATACTGGACATTATAATAAACTAGTTCTAACATCCTAATTTGATCACCTATAAATATAAATATACCCTCTATGTAAATCCATCATAGAACCGATGGCGCCCGATCGCCAGTTAATAAACTTGGCACCGCATATAGAATGCCAGCCTCTCTATTTTACATTAAATGCATCTATATGATTTTGTACATATCTATCTAATTGTTATGGGCATGGAATGCAAAGGGCTCTAAAAATAGCAATGAGTCTAACCAAAATGCCGCTGGCTTCGAGAGGTCAGCCGGAAAAATATATGTTAGTGCTTTTTAGTGTATTATGCCGAAATTTGTTATTTTCGTCGGAAATTGTCGTGGAAATTTTCAAGAGAACCGAATTTACTGCGGGAGCGGGATTTTTTAGGGGAGGAACTCCCTCTATTTTCTAACCACATGATGGAATGTCGCCTCTCCTCTTTGTATTAAATGCATGTTATATGATGTGATTGGTACCAGGCATGCAAAAACATACATTTCTACAACATAAGTAGATGGAAGTTTGAGCTCATAACTCTTTTCTATAAGACTTTTCTAGGTCAGAAAGTACTTTGAGCCACTCCCATAAGAGTTGGTTCTCGGCTTACCATTAAAGAGAAGCATTCTAACAACTACATCTTCTTCGTGACATTAGGATTTTCTCATTCACATCGCGACACTTACATTGTTCTATCTATAATGTGTTATTCTATATTGCATTCTTATACAATCCCTCCCAAGCATTAAATAGTCCCCATACAAACTATGTGCAACAATATCAATTCTGCTGCCTCCTCGACCATGCCATTAATACTTATTAGCTAGCAATGTCTAACTATGTTGAGCTGATCATCCTAAGTTGTAATCGCTACATAAATGTATCCCATTTGTCGCTAAAAGAAGACAAACAACAATTCAATGGATTGCAAAATCTCTCATCTTTGCAAATGTCCAAATTTCTAAGAAGATGATGGTGGAAGACATTCATTATACCCTATATGCATATAGAACACAAAAGAATGGGGAACATAATTTATTTGGTGTTAAATATATGCACAATGATTAGGGTCAACGCATAGAACATGGTTGTTTTGCATTTCTTAGATGTATATAATAATTTGACCTACTTCTAGGTTAACTACACGTCCCCTTCCGCCTACTTCTTGCATGTCATACAATAATAACTACGAATCCATGTGCACTACATTAAATATTGACAATGTTTCAAAGTCGAAATGCATCCTTCCCTTCATAAGTTCAATTCAATTTTAAGATTTTAAACATTCATAACACTTTATCTCTCAGCCTCAATAGTTTAGATTTGGCAAATTCTCTCCCTAGCAACAATGCAATGAAACTAACTTCTTCTCAGAATAAGATGCCATGAAGACCATATTAAACATGCTAATGATTCAAAGATGAAATGCATCCCTCCCACCCAATAGGTTCAATTCAAAGAATAAATCTTTTAAATTTATAACAATAACAATAGCTCAATAGTTCGATATATAATACTCATGTCTCTTAGCAACAACACAATGAAAGACACACTTCCATATAATACCGTGATTTATAGGTATCTCTTCCCAAACAACAAAGCAACCAAAACAAACACTTCCATCGTTACTACATGCCATTCCGCAGACATAATACATTGTGCCTAGACATTAAGTTCTTTTAATATATCGACGATACCAAAAAAAAAAAAAAAAAAAGACGCTTTACACATATTTCATTCCCTTCCAAATCATTACTAAAAGTCTCTAACGCTAACCATAACTAGTGATACATTAGGATCACTTCTTAACAAATGTCGCGAAAACATGGAAGTACTAGCGATTACACCAACAAGATGCTACATGCTAATGAAAACACCTAAAAATTACGCTTGTGGAGGCAGTTCTTAGTTGAGAGTCAGCCCACGTTTTTCCTTAGTTGAGAGCTATCCACGTTTCTGGGCCTGAGGGAATGAATGACGATGGCGCAGGATGCCCGGAGGCAATATTGAGTCGAGGGGGGAAATTTGAATTTGACTTGAATTTTGACTACCACTTGAGAGGTCGACGCGCCACTTTAATTTGAAATTTGAAATGCTTCACGGAAAGGTGGGTTTATTTTCAGGATACTACTGGCCCACCAACAGCCTCCCGCATTCTTACCACGTGCCTGGTGTGTCCATCATGCATGCGCCTTTTTTGACTTATTTTGCTCATATTAAGACCTCATTTGGCAGGTGCAAGATCGCCTTTTCTTCCTCCATTTTGTGGTCTTCCGTCACCAGTAATTTCCATCATCTAGAAGATATTTTGAAGGGTTTCTTTTGCTTGTTCAAGACTCCGCTAAAAGGTAGGCGACTTCCTTTATCTATTGTTTTTTATACTATTTTCGTAAGGATGTCCACATCTCCCTTTGTATTTTGGCATGCATTGAACGTGTTAAAACGATGGTATTGTGTGCATGCTTCATTAAAAAGTGTGAGGAGGATACCATGTTGTGTAAAAGATTTGATACACATGAGTAATGTTAATAATAATCAACAAAAAGAAAGGATTGAAGCTTACGAGCTTAACTATACCACGGATAGACATTAGAAACTTATAAATTAAAAATGGTTGGAATGTGTTCAATGAATGATTGAAGTGTATTTCTCGAGTCATCAGAAGGAGGATTCTCACGCCTCGCTCATCGGGATGGTTTCAATCCCGGCCATGGCTTCAAGCCCAACACATGAATAAATCTATACTTAAATAAAAACTCGGGCCTACGTTTCTTCTTCCACGAAGCTTCTTTCTTTCTTCTTCTTTTCTTCTTCCATGAGCTTCTCAGAGATGGTTCTACTCGCCTAAACTCCGCTGAGGATCGACCGACGGCCAGGCCTCTGGCAAGAGATCGCCAGACTAATCTTGACATGGTGCTATCGGGTATAGAACATCTGGCCAGGGTTGTCTACTCCATCCGGGCTCTCCTCGCACACTTTGGGTGATGAGTCCAATCATGCTATGGCGCCACTGCGCCTTCCTGACACGTTGTTCGGGGCGTATCACCCTTCGAGCCTTACTACGTGGTTCACAAGCCCTCGTCCGATGAGGCAGCTCTGGAAGGCCCCTTCTGCACTGCACCCGGGTGAGCTTAGCCGGCCGACGTCGGCCCCCGTGATCTCGTATCCCAATTTTACTCTCACCCTAAATCTAATTAAAGTGCAAGATGCTCCATACGTGATCACACCTCTTACACCTGGAGGTCGTAATCTATTACCCTACCATCTACTTGGACTCCGCTTATCGCCTAGCCCATCGTAGGGAGTCTCGTGATTCTCATGTTCTGCGCTAACTTCAATTCCCCACTTCACCATCAGGTCCCTTTGTTTGGTGCTAAGTCACTCCATAAAGATCCACTTAATTTGGCACTTCTTGTACACATGCCACATCTTAATGGGAAGTACGTGGTTCTACCTAGGAGCATCCTACTATCATGGCTCGTAGGTCTCTACCCCCTTAATCCCCCATTTCCAGAGTAATACTGGCGCAAAGAACTATCAATCCATCCTTTAAGAGCAAAACCTTAATCGTATCATAAAGAGAACTTAATCCTTTTACAATCAAGGGTTAATAGTTCCTACAAGCAAAGCAATGAGAGAACAGAGGGAACAAGACAACAAGTGACTCCACAGGGCGCTAAATTCTGTGAATATCACCTCTATACTAGCCACTCACAACCAATTCCTCATGCAGAACCGGTCATTTGGTGCTTCCATCTTCCCGACTCGACGCTCACCGCCACCGGTATCGCTTGGCAAAGGTGGCTTCTACCATGAGGTAGGGCGTCAGCCGTTACCGCCTCCTCAAAGGTGGCTACCCTCTGGCCTATTGGTATCGAGTATAGGGTGGATCCAATCTTGATGGTTCAAATTGTAATTCACCATGTCGCCACCGAAGCCGGCCAGTATTTCTCTCCCAAACCATAATTACTACCACCCCTTTAAATATTAATCCCTAAATTAGGTTATTATTCTAATAATTAAATTAGCATAGCTAATTTAATCCCTTTTAGGTTAACCCCTAGGTTACCATACCCCCATGGTGGTGTATCTATACCGGTGATTTGTGGTCAATATATTTATAATGATACCGTATAAAATACTGAACGCCACATTCTCCCTCAATTTTAAAATGATGCCGCCCCTCGCGATCAAGATACCGCTGCTGCGGCAAACACATCAGCTTTAAAAGAAGCCCTCCCAGCAGTAATGAGATTATAAGTCACACATACGCTAGATGTTCAAAGTGATTAAGTTTTGAAATGACTTGTAATGTGCAATTTATAACTCAAATATAAGAGGTAGAGGTATAGATCGTATATGATCATCGTAGGACCGCCAAAAGTGAACAACATACTTGTGGAAGCCCACCGTTTCATTCAGAGGAAGAGTTCACAGCCTATCTATTTTAGAAATCATTCTTTCTATACACATACGTAACTAATATATATTAAAAGATAGGCATAGATATAAAGGACTTCTATTTGTTGTTATATTATAATACGTAGTTATTAACCTCAAGACCGCTTAGTAGAAAGTCATCTTAATCATATTAACCGTGGTATATATTCATTATATTCTCCACTTGCAAGTGATTTTATTACGCCCGTGCTTAATGTAATTTTGCATGTAAATTTTGTTTTCCTATTTGGTTACAATTTTATCAACTCATATATCGCTATCGTGGAGTGTTTAGATGCCCCCCGACATTTATAGTTACCTTAATAGAATTATATATTGTAATCGTATTTCGCCATTTTAACCTATATACTTAATATTAACTACGCATGACGCTCTTCATTAATTATTCATTCGCTATTCCCTTAGGGAGCTGTGTAAGACATACATAAATATGCAGCATAATAACAGGGGTTACTTCTTTAGATTTCCATAATGCTTTTCATTACGGTTTTTCTATGATTTCGTTGTTGTATCTGCTGAGTGTACCAAATAGCATTTCTAGAGTGCACCTTTATGGGCCGCTGATTTTCGCTGGTTGAAACAACTGAGGGTTGTTGTCTTTCTCTCAAGATGTGTTTGTGCATGAACATCACGCATGTATGCATGTGCATGTGCACATGCATGCATGTGTGTGCATGTGTATCATGCATGTGCAAGTGCAAGTGCAAGTGCATGTGCATGTGTGCATGTGTGCATATGCATGTGTAGTACTTGCCCTTGATTCTTATTGTCGAAAGTGGATTTTTACTACCACGATGGATTTTTGCCTTCACACTTACAAAGGCATTTATTTTTTAATGTTTCTTCTCGCTTAGCATAATGTTTTTTTACTTAGGTATTGGTTTCCTCGATTCTACAATGTAGTGCCAAGAAAACCCCTTTGTTTCCTTCCTCGATTTGTCGCATCCAAGTTTACCGCTTGCTCAACTCTTTGGATATTCCCCGTCACGATTGTTCACATAGCACTACCCTTTAGCTTCAATCAAAACTATTCTTATGCACACAACAGCGATTATTCCACCTTTCTATGTCACGATCACCAAATAGTACACAAGAATGCATTTATATTGTGGTGGTTTGAAACCTTTAATCAACCATAAGGTGAATCATGCATTACCTTAAGCCAGAGATGGAGCATCAAAATCATGCGGATTGATAAACAATGGTACACAGAAAGAGAAATAGTTGTGTTTTAAGTAACAATACGTAAAGATAATAACGTGGTTTTTTTGTGCTGCAAACTTTTATGACTTTCTAATAATGGGATCAATTTGCTCTATCTTTGCGGTAACTTTTACTTACGCTCTATTTCCAGCTTTATCATTAACAAATTCAAAAGCTGGGCTGTGATGAAAGCCCTCAAACGAATTCTCCTAGTTTTTCTCTGGGTTTGAATTCTAAAATTTTTGTCACATCTGACGCCTCTAAGGTCTCAAGGCAAAAATTTTTTTGCATTGCATTGAACATAATCTTTAATTGTCTGAACATTATCAATTATTGATTATTATCAATTATATTCACATTATTGATACATTGTCACAATTGAGTTGTCCAACACATTAAACTAAAAATCCCTTAAACCCCTTGGTTTGGGGTGCATATTCACACTCCGGGTGACGAGGCCGAGAGCCCCCATAATTGCATTTTGCACGCGACGAAACAAATACCATAGCATTCCTCGCTTGAAACTTATAGCATTTTAATCCGTTATACGCGATATAGCAAATTTCGTGATTTTGCATACCCCACAAACCAGGAACTTCACGCATTCGTGATAGCCATGAATAAGGTGAATATGCCTATCCAATGTACTCTCGCTATTCCTGAGTCACCCCTCGCGGTGAATATGCACCCAAACCAAAGGGGCTTAAGGATTTTAATCTTTAAAATGTGTTGGACCCAATGGTTGTGTTAATTAATGTCAATGGTAGTTATGTGTTGGTTGTTAATGTCAATGGTTGTTAAGTGTGTTAGCTTGTTATGTGTTGGGGATTTAATTTTACATGTTGATGTTAATGGTTTAAATAGCTTTCCTTTTGAGTATCTTTAATGCTTCCACACTCACACTCTCGATCCATAGTTTACACTTAGTCAGAATCCCATAGCCGACTCGCCATGCGAGGGTTAAAGACCCTTAGAAAGGAGAGATCACATTGTTGATTTAAATGTGGGTTTAATTTCAAATAAAGTTCTGGTAAGGTGTAAACTCCAATTGCTATATTGTTGGCTTTAAGTAACCATGGGTAAAACCTTGTGGCTTAAATCTAAAATCATGGATCTAAGGCCCTCGTGATCCGGGATAATGCCGCAACAGAATAATAGATGATTCCTTAGGTTAATTCTGGCCAACCGAATTTGAGGCTTAACTAACAGTAAACGAAAGCCACCTCACATGAGCACACATACACCTTTAGTTATATCTATACGCTTATTAGATATCTAGACATTCGCATATCGACATATCGGGTACCTAATTCCAGCATAGAAAGCATGCCCGGGTGCTTCTTAAGGCCATTATATAATGGTGGTTAAGGTGTCCTGGCCTACTGGAAGTAGAAGCGTCAATGATGGGAATAGGGAGGGTAAGGTATCCTTATTTTGATGGTTACCGAAATTGGTTTGACGATGCTTCTTGTCATCTAAGGAAATACCGGGACTCAGCCACTACGAGGATTGAGTTATTATGCGGCATCTAGATCGCTAAGTGCAATGTAGAAGGAAACCGATATAGCACCATATATCCGGATGGAGAAGTGGTTTATGATTATCTACTATAGACCATGCTAAGGGAGGTACTTACCAAGGTGGAAACCGGATTATGAGTACCCAAAATTCTCATGAAAGGAAGATCATTTTAGAAGCGTAGGTTTCAATAATGGTGGTGAAGGTATAGGATGTCGACCTACTTGAGTTGGGGTATGATTCGCACGGTAGAGAATAATATCGTGATGAGAATGTTGATCCATGTTCATGGATTATAAAATTACACATATATTGTGTTTGGTAAAGAGATTGATGTCTCGAGCGGAAATAAAACATCTAAAGATTATGGACGATTAAGAAGACCACACGTGAATCAATGCGGATACGCTTAATGACATTGGTCAAATGCATGACCATTATGCATGGTATGAATTAAGGAAATGGACACATGTTATGTTCCGGCCGGAGCACGTGAGATGTCAGATAACAAACTGAGAATAGTGTGGAGTCGAAGTCACTACAAGGTCAAGACGACACCAGGAACAAAGCACAACCATCAAAAAGCTGCAAAGGTATGTTGATCTTTGCGGAAGCCGCATCATGAAGGAAAAGTTGACCTTCAACTAATGATACATTAGGAAGGGGTATAATGTACCCACACGACAAGTGGAGACAAGAGGTGCTTGAAAGTTGTTGTAAAACAACGCTTCAAATATAGAGAGTTTGGAAATGACACGCTGGAATGTCCGGAGTATGAACAAGGTAGTTTCCAATGGACATCTCACCAAGGAGAATGCTCGATTACGGTATCGCGGTGTGTATCCCCAAGAGTAATCTGCCAGCTATATATGTGTACCAGGACCATTTAATGGTGCAAAAACATAACTAAAAAGAAGATAGATGTAATAGAACTTTTAGTCTGCCATATATGAATACGTGGAAGTAATGAAGATAAATAACATGTACCTGTGACTAGATAACCAAGTTGGGGGAAATAAGTTGGCCGCAAGTCTAATATAGCTAGATGCCCATGTCAACAAGTTACATGTAGAGTCTAGACTTAGGGTTGGTGGACATGTTACTATATCATATAATAACAACGCTTCAATTGTGATATTCCGGATACATCATATTAAAAAAGATAGTAGAATATACGCATAAGGCGCAGGGAAACATTACTTGACAGTTTAAAAGAATGAGCCGCAATATGCTTTTTCTTATACCTAAGATATCGGGTTAGGGTATGCTTTACTTAAATAAGTATCTCGCTAACCCAATGGTTGGAGTTGACTATCTTAGATACCGCCGTGACTAAAAGAAGATGGGGAAAAGTTTAAATCGCTGAGAATAGCTAGAGTAAGTCTAGCATATATCGCGGATAAAGTTACATTCAAAACATCCCGAGGATGGTTGGGAACTGCGTTGGAATAACCGATAATGAGCTTAACTATTCAAAGGTTCTAGATACCAATGAGGAATTACTTAATTGTTATAAGCTCGAGCATTTATTCGCTCTTTGGGAATGAAAAGATGTATAAAATATTCGGGCCCCCTCGATGGAAGAAAAGAAGGAGTAATGGCGACTTTGGCGATTATACCTTTAGGGTAACCCGTGAAGAGTGCGGCACATATAGGAACTCTAAGTGCCTATAAAAAAAATCAAGACTAGGTATAGATTACAAGGAGTGAGATTATCTAGACCAATAGTCCATATATCCTAAGAGTTACTCCTACTCACGCGAACCATAGGCAATCGGCAGAAGGTGTGGAGGATCCGCTGCCTTGAGGCATAGACCCGCTAGAGATTACAGGACTTTGAAACTCTTAGCAGGCGTGAATTGATAATCATATGGCAAGCATTAAACTAAGATTGAAACAAAGTCGGGTCGACTGATAACTTAATAACAATAGGTTAATTGTAACTGGCATGGGTGGTATAACACAAAGGATCCTTAGCTGCCAGCTTCCTTTAGAAAAGCTCTCACTTGGGGTAGTAAACCTTCTAATTATGGCATAATCGCGATGGGTGGTAAGGATAGTGTATATACTAACGACCGAATATCATAAGGCACTAAAGGGATGGTTAAAGTAGCCGATCCTATCAAAATGTAGGCGATATGGATTTCCAACATAGAGTTGGCCACTACCCGGGCCAGAAGCTCTGCGGGCTCAAACGCACATTATAAAGGTACATAGGCAATTAGGTTTGTTTTGAAAGAACTACCACGCTATAGTTTAGCTGGCTAGAGCAGAAGGCCAGGGATGTGGAGATATGTTTATTGCGTACATACCATGTACACATAATGAGCAAACATCTTAGGAGGTAATCTAGGTGGCGACACAAGGAGAGAAAGACGAGCCGTGATCCTAAAGCTACCGGTGAAGGGTCCGAGATACTAAGGATCATTAACTACAGATGTTAGGTATGATGTGGTAGTTGGCACTTGAAATAAAATGTCAAATGTACCACTCAGAATAAAGCTTAAGGCAGTGGGGCCGAAAGAAGTACAATAAAGATACCCGGTGATAAGTAGCTAATAGCGCTTTACCGCTAATCCGTTCAAATGTAAATCTTGCATAGACACCTAAGACTAGTTTCCACATGATCCATACCGATCGTGCAGAGGTGACGCCATGGATTACATGGGGTGCAAGTTAACATATAGGGACTCAACATTGATACAAGCCCGCTATATTAAACGTAGTAATTGTAGGGAAGGTTTCACTAAATACAAGGCAACCACCTTGATGACTCCAGCAACCACCTTGATGACTCCATGACTATGGCTTAAAATGAAGATGCCAAGTCATTTGGAATGTCGTAACAAGAGCATAACATCACGATGCAGAAAACGTAATGACTAACATTTCGAGGATGAAATAACGTTGGATCATAACCCCCAAATGATAGGTGGGTTAACAATATAGAGCATATAATACGCTTAAAAGCCACAAGATGATTAATGAATACATAAAGGAGTAATTGATTAAGTACTCTACCTAATAAAGGTCACAATCAAAGATGAAATATGTAGCCGCGGGCGCGAAGGGCTCAATAATAATCGAAAATCGATCATAGACTTAGAAAACATATTGAAGAAGAGAAGGAATAAAGGATCCTGATGCATGATATTTAGCAATCCGATAGGAAGGTTATTTCCTAACATGAAGGTTAGTCTCTTTGCTAACATAAAGATATACCTCGGCAGCCTTGGAAAGGCAAAGAAGAGCCTAAAAACTCTTTAAAGATTTGGTGTATGGCTTAGGAAGAAGACGCCCATGTCTTAGGACAACATGGTGAATTGAGTTCACCAAGGACCTTTTTTTAGAAATAGATAGATAGTAGATAGCATTCATACCGCCATGCCATATTGGCAAGTCATTCATGAGGACATATGACTCGACCCCCGTGAGACTTGAACACAAGATCTCCGAATAGAGAGGGCCTATCTTGAGAGAGGTCTTTGGGTGGTAATCGCCCTTTGGGATATTCATATAATCCCCTTGAATATGTAAGTTCATCGCGTAACCTAAAGACGCTTTTAGGTATTAAAATAATGGTTGGAAACATTTTGCTCTGACCTTATCTAGGTAAATTCTAGAAGGAGGTGAGTAATCAACAATGGTTGCGGCATTGAATGTACGGAGAACACTCCAAAAGAGGGTAGACTATTGTCACTTTGACGCGGTGGCAATGCATAATTAATCACATCCATATAGATTCGCGGAAGTCGGCACAAAGTGCTGAGATTATTATGGGGGTTCTAACACGTGCACTCACCACGATACGTGAGTTTGTACCGTGGTCCGGGAAAATGGTCCATAAAAAAGAACACCACCATTGAGAAGAAGCAGTGAGGGGTGGTAGGATTAGCTACCCATGGTCTAGAGGTGCCGTGATGGCAAATTCCTAGCTGGTTGGGCTTAAAAGAAATCCTTTGTCCGGGAATTGAGATGAGGCAAGGTTTAGACACACCGAGAGAGACAACGCTAATTATAGTTATGTCTATAAACATTACTTATATAACGCCGAACAAGGTCTAATATAAAGCATATGAATATAGTATGATTGAATCATGGCAAAGCCCGAAGAAATTGTAAGTATCAAGGCATCTACCAAAGGAAAAAAAAGAAAAATTTAAAGTTAGAAACGTGGAACCATAATCCAGGACATTATTATCGTCAGCTTCAAAGAATATCCAAGGATATAATACATCACCGGTATTCTAGGAAAGTTGCCTGCTGCTGTTAATTTAGTTCCTAATTAGTCCCACCAAGTGAGTTGATGTTGTCATAACAAGTTGGCCTGACTTGCTAGATTACGCCGTCATTTGGCTCCGCTTATTCCTAGGGGACGAAGCTATATATGGTCAACAGCTTATCCGTTGACTATGGCAGAGAGATCGACTCGCGGGCTAAGGCAAGATCAAGTATTCCGGCCGCTATGGTTTAAAGAGCTTGTTCGCCGCTATGGCTTAAAGAGCTTGCCCTACGGGCTGGCTAAGAGCTGTTCTACGCGCTATGGCGAAAAGAGGTTCGCGCTATGGCGAAGAGCTTGCTCCGCTGAGTTGTTAAGCCTAATAACGGTTTACTCAAAGGCACGCCCGATTTAGATATGGAGTAAAATGCACTATAAAACATAGAAAAAGGGTTAACCGCTTCAAGAAAGAAGCTAGCTTATCGTAAAGGTGTTGGCTTGGGTGCTAAGGTCGCGGGTTCAATCCCATGATGTACCTTTTTTTCTTAAAAGAACCGCTAACTCGACAAAAACAGACATCGATATGTATAATAAAGCAATAGAACATATATGCTACATACATAGTTGGCAAGATGGAAAGAGGTTGGGTTGAAGTAGAGATCACGAAGTTCAAACGCCAGCTTTAAAAGGAAATACTTTTAAAAACGATGGCTTTTATAATGGGCGGACCGTGATGGGACGCCGCCATCCTTATACTCGCTCGCCGAGAAAACACCTCCAAAGACAAAGAGCTCTTTAATTTTTCGCTCGTTGTCTTTCTCGACCGAGACGGGCTCCTCAGTGGTATTTGGGAGATGCCCGACCATCGAGCCATTTTCGCCTTCATCCTGAATCGGGCCACAAAAGTTATAGCCCAACTTAAACCGTACTACAACTTTCTTTTTCCCTCCAAAATCAGCCTCTAAACTTCCTAAAACTCACAATTTATTACATCCACCTAACACAAAAACTAAATCACCACAAAGTTAAGCAGCCCAACCAGCTCTAAACTCCCACTCAACTACCGAACTAATCCAAGTTAAAGATTTGTCGGGCTATGATTCCCGGCCAACCAAAATCATGGCTCTCGATACCACTGCGGATGCTCTAACATATACTCTACCCCTGACGTATACATATGACTTTCCCTCCCATGGCAACCAACTCACCAGCGGAGCGGTGGCCCCTCTGCCTTAACTCGCCATCTATAAGAAGACGCTTCAAGTGAAGTAATAGGTGGGTCATTCGCCCACGCCAATGGGGCTCCTACGCCGCTACATGAATACAAGGTTAGCACACGATAAATCATATATAGATAACCACCACGGAAGGGTGGCACATCCATCCAAGTACTAACGACAAAGAATATGCATCTATCTCGCAAACACCCTAAAACCCATGGTTCTACCTACCGTGATCAAAGGAGGATCGACCGACGCTGTGGGCCTCAAGAGATCGCCAGATCACCCCGACATGGCGTTGGTCGGCATAGAACATCGGCCAGGGTTGTCCACTCTATCCGCCTCCGTGCAATACCCTTTGCGTGATGAGTCCAATCATGCTATGGCGCCACTATAGCCTTCCGGACACGCTACTCAATGTATCACCCTTCAGCCTACTACAGTGGTCTGGCGTGAAGCCCCGGGTCTGATGAGGCAGGCTCTGTGGGAAGTTTTTCCCCTTCCTTGATCACAGGTTCCATGGGTGAGCTAGAGAATACGCGTCGCATCGCCGACTCTCGTGACCGCATCTCGAATTTACTCACCCTAAATCACTAAAGTGCAAGATGCTCCATACGACCAAATACACCTCTACACCTGTGGAGTACGTACCCCATACCCGCCCTTCTACGACCTGCCATCGCCTATCTCCATCAGGAGTCTCAGAGCCTTTATGTTCGTGGTAAGACCCCACCCCACTTCACCACATCGTCCCTTTGTTCGTGCCAAGTCACCTTACAAGATTCATCGCACTCTGGTCTCTTGTACACAGTCGCGATCTAATGGGAAGTATGTAGTGGTTCTTAAATTTATAATCACTTATCATGGCTCGGGAGGTCTCTACTTTAATTCCCCATTTCCGTGAGTAATACGCAAAGAACTATCAATCCATCCTTTAAGAGCAAACCTGTAATCGGGGAATATAAAGAGAACTTTACCTTTACAATCAAGGGTTAGTTCCCGCCAAGTAAAGCATGGTGAGAAATCGTGAGGGGAACAAGACAACAAGTGGCTCAATGTGGGCGCCACCTAGAATATGTCACCATACTAGCCACCAACTCAATCTCGCGAACCAAGTGTCATTTGCGCTCCATCTTCCCCGGACTTGACGTCACCGCTACACGTACGCTTGGCAAAGGCGGCGCCGCCTTTGGCGAGAGGTAGGCGCCAAATTGCCGTAGCGCCGCCCTCAAAGGTGGCCAAATTTGGTCGCATTATGCTGATATAGGGGTGGTGGATCCACCTTGATGGTTCAAACTAGCATCCACCATGTCGCCAATCGAAGTTTACGTGGCTTTCCCAAACCATAATTAGCTTAATTACCCCCTTTTAAATATTAATCCCTAAATTATAGGTTATTATTCTAATAATTAAATTAGCATAGCTAATTTAACTCCCTTTTAGACTAACCCCCTAGGGTTACCATATCTCATGGTGGCATATCTATACCGGGTGATCGTCAATATATTTATGACGCGATATCGTGATGTAAATACTGGAACGCCACAATTAGCTTTACTTTCAATTGCTATATGAAAAACTTCTGAAAAGTGTATGATGTTTTGCACGAAATTATGTATAATTTTAATGTCTTAAAGTTCTATCATCTTATTGTGCACAAATGCTCTACAACCCTATATTCTAGACAAATGTTCTGTAGACAATTTGCATCATTCTATTAAAACCATAATATTCCTTAAATTTATGCCAATTTCGGAAAGTATGGACTGTGGAAAGTCCATATGTATAATGAACAAGGTTTCACCTGCATTACCATACCATTGTCTTTCCTCGAATTGTAAAAGCACCAATAACCGACCGAAACTATAAGAATTAGATCCTATTCTAAACTAATAACAAAGTTTGTGATACTTAGGAAGCGCAAAACAATAGACATTATCACGCTTATCATTATAGCTTGAGCAAAAGAGCTTGATACCTATCTAAAATCTCTTTCAATCACCATAAATTAATGCTCTACCGGACTCCCTTCGCTCAAAAAAACATGGGAATAATTTGACGATTCCTCGAGGTTCATAATATGTTTTACTAATTTTCTAAGTTGAGTTGAAATCTTCTCCATTGTTGTTGATCTTATCTATCCGTTAATTTCTCCTCTCAAGTTGTTGATTTTATCTGCTCAGAAAATATCACATTATGTTATAGCCGAATACGCATAAACACAAGAACGATGCTGCGCTTTTAAGAGCATTTAGTTTGCAAAGCATTGCCACATCATGCAAAAATATGCTGTAAACTCATGAGATGATCATGTTTTCGGGTTGTTGCCTTTATTAGGTAGCGCTATAACCGCTTAATGCATATTTTACCAAATGCATAGCCGGGTCTCATTGATCTAGGACTACATCTCCATCACATGTGGACCATCACGCAGGTTCTAGCTTTAGCTCGGCGAAGCTTGATATCTTATGTCCATCCAAAGCAACAAGCGGCCAACCTGTTTTCGTGCATCATTAGCTCACATCATTATGCACTGACGATGGGTAAGCACATTATATAGCTTATGACTTCCGATTTAAATCATGCAATGCATTGATATTCATGTTTTTTGCATTTTCGGGCTCTAGATTGTTTGTCGATGGTGGTTACTATCTTGGGATTTCTAATATTAATTGCTTTGAGTTATTCCAAGATACTGATTTCTTTTCTTTTTATGTGCAAGATCATAATGGGAAACTTCTTAAGCTATTATGTCAGTTCCTTGGAGTGGCCTCTTAACCTAAGGATCGACATTGCGTAAGGACTCCAGATAAAGGCTGATGGTTAGGTTCTTGAAGCCCTGATGGATAGTGCATACCCCTGCCTACTTAAATTAATATATATATATATATTTTTTTTTTGAAGAACGTTTCTACTTCATATTATGCCACTCAAAATATTACAGTACTCTGTATAAGAAATGTCCCCTCAAGCATCAATCACCAGATGATTGAACATGACAACTACTATGCATCTTACAAGACAACTATCTTCTAGCAAACTTATGTAGCGTAGGTGACATGCTTATCAAATCTCTTGGTCTTGGTAAGGGTTTAAACCTTCGATTGTAGGAAATGGCTATCGCTTTCCATTGGTTCATGCCTTTCAAGCAACATACTTCTAGTTGCATCTCTCAGATCTTTTACTTCATGCAAGAAACACACCTAAAGGTAATTAGCTTTAGAATTATTATATGCTTTGTTTCCATGCTCTTGCCTCCCTTTTTCTACTCTTCCATTTTCCTCGCTTCCTCATGTTTGAGATCTTTTCTTTCTCAATAATACCAAAACAATTATATAACTTAATAAGCTTCAATGTGTATCTCTGCCACTGCCACATGCTTCACGTGGTGGATGAAACCCTGCCTATCTCATACTCTTTTTCATAAATCTAATATAATAATAGAAACCAAGTCCAACATTGCTAGGCTATAATAGATTTTTAGGCACTTTCTTTTTTTCTTTTCCTTTTCCCATTTTCCCTATACACGCCTTCTTTTCTCCCTTCTTTTTTCTTTACCCTCTTCTCATCTCCCTTCCATCCCTCCTTCCCTTTTCCCTTTCCTTTTTCCCTCCTCCTTTTTCTCTCGATGGACTCTTTCTCCTTTCTTTTTCAAATCTCCTTTTTCTTCCCACTTCTCCGCAGACCCTTTTTCCCCTTTCCATTTTCTCTTCTCCTCTTTCTCTTCCTCTCCCTTTCCCCTTCCCCCTTTACGTCTCTTTTGTTCTCCCTTTTCCCCATCTTTTTTCATGTGCCTCCCTTTCCTCACCCTCTTTCCTCTTTTTATCCCATGCCCTCCATTTTTTCATTTCTCTCCCCTCTTTTTCAGATCCTTTTTCCTCCTCCTCCAATCTCCATCCTCTTGTTCTTTTCCCCTTCCTTTTTCATTCTTCTCCTCACTCTTTTTCCTTTTTTTCCTGCCTTTTTCTTACTCTTTCCCCTTCCATTTCCTCTTTTATTTTTTCCTTTCCCTCCCTTTCCCATGCTCCTTTTTCCATTTTTCCTTAATCTTTTATGTGATCCTTTTCCTCATTCCTTTCACCTCTTCTCCTTTCATATCCTCTTCTTTTATTTTTGCTTTTTCTTTTTCCATTTTCCATCTTTTCTCATGCCTCTTTTTTCTTACTTTGTTTCCCCTTTCCTCACTCTTAATTTCTTCCATTTTTTCCCCCTCTGCCCATTTCCTCTCTCTTCCTCTTCCCATTTTCCTCCCTTTTTCTCATACTCTTTTTCTCTCTTCCCCTCCCTTTTTGTCTTTCTCCTTTTTCCTTTGCCTTCCTCTTTTTTTCTTATCCCTTCTCCTTTTCCATGTGCCATTTTTCCCTTCTCCTTTTCTCCCCTTTCTTTCCATTTCTCTTCCATTTTTATTTTCCTCCCGTGACCTTTTTCCATCCCTTTTTTCAATCTTTTATGTGCTTCTTCTCCTCTTTTCCCACCCTCTTCCCCCTTTTCCCTTTCCCTCCTTTTTCCATGCTCTTTTTCCTTTCTTTTTCTTTTCCCTCACCCTTTCCCTCTCACAGAAAATGTTTCCCCATGCCCTCCCTCTTCCTCTTCCATTTTCATTCCCCATTCTCGCGGCCATTTTTCCCTTCCCTACTCTTTCTCACTCCTTTGTTTTTCCTTTCCCCTTTTATTATCCCATGCCTTTTTTCGCCTCCACCATTTTTCTCTCCCCCTTTTCCTCCCCGCTTCCTCCTTTCCCTCACCCTTTCCCTCTCCCTTTCGCTTTTTTCCCCCTTCCATTTTCCTCCCTTCCCCTTTTCTTTTTTACCTTTATTTTTCCTTTTTCCTCATGCTATTTTTCCTTTCCTCAACTTTCCTCCTTCCATGCCTCCTTCCCTTTTCCCCTCTTCCCCTCTTCTCCTTTTCCTGATTTTTACCTTCATTTTCCCTTTCGGCCCTCCTTTTCCTTTCCTTTTCCTCTTAAGATGAAAGCGACAAGCAATCACTTGCATTAAGAAGTCATGTGATAACTTTGGCCTCGGATGTAACTGATAACCGAACCATCTTAAATTAGTGGTCCAACACCTCTACTTTGTGAAAACTTTATAATATAACTAATGGTACCAAATACACGGGCATAAGTCCAGAAAATGTTTTGCCGCCAATGAGGAAAGCATGCATCTTGTAAAAATAACCTACGATCTTTTCATAGTTCTCACCACATAACCGATGGTCTTTTGTGATTTTATTATGGATACTCAATATGTTAAAAATATGTACGCGTTGAATGAGGTATTATGTTGTTAACAGGAAATGTGTAAAATGTTGTATATTCTTTTGTTACTCACCACATAATTGATGTCTTTTGTTAATTTCACCGCATTCGAGAATAACCCAGATAAGTTTGACGATTTCAACATGAGATTATTACTATGGATACCAATAGCCGTAATACGTGATGCTCAATGAGACATACAAGAGTTAATAGGAACGTGGTAAAATGTTCTAAGGCTTTAATCAGATATTTCCTTACAACTTTTATCGCTATCAAATGTAATTTGATTAGTTCATGCATCTTAACCAATGGTTCTTAAAAACATATTCACACAAATGTTTCATGTTTATTGTTATCTTTTAGCGGAAGCGATAACTGTTTTCAACTTTTTGTAAATGCATAATGCAGAAAGGCGTTATCCAGCCGCTGGAACTGGCATCTCTTTATAAACCTTAAATCTTTGTCAAAGATAGTCACAAAGATTCTATTTGCAAGCGACATATCCTTTGTTTAAGAACGTCTAAAAGTCTATATCGCTCACAGTAAGACCAGACTTATTTAATTTTATAAGAACTTGTAATTTAAATTCAAACTTAAAACAGCTTACATAAACCTTAGGGAAAGAGCCCGATTTCGTGCCGTACGCAACCTATTTGTGACGTAACCGCATGAAGTACAAATGTATCCGTATATCTTTGACCTCGGCTTCAAGTTCTCTAAATTTCAGAGGCATAGAACATGCCAGCAAAGAAAAGAAAACACCATTGAGAGTCCATATTAAACTACAAAAGCCAAAGAAGTCATGCTAATTGAGATAAAAAGAGGATCTGATCATCCATGCCAACAAATGCCCATAACAATTTATTTACACCTATATACATGTGCATAAAGCGAGCATCAAGAGAAAAAATATTATCATGCCAACATCATTATTCCCCAATCCATGCAAAATGCTCTTAGATTCTTTATATACAACATGGTTTAAATTCACTATGTTATGAAGGAACCAACATGGGCAAATACACAGCTTAATAAAAGATAACAAAGCAAAAGCTTTAACCGATCAAAAGAACTTTGTTACTCTTTCTTATCTCGCCAAAAGATTGCCTTATGAGGCTGTTTGTTACCTGATTTTCTTCAACCTCTCACCGGGTCTCATAAAGACCACTTCAAAACCATGAAACAACTTTCGCGGCAATTACTATAAAATCGAAATGGCCGGCTTCAGATAATCTGCTTCATAAACACATCTCACGACTTTCGCAGCTTCTCATTGAAAAATAAACTATTGTTCTCCCCGTGATTAATGTTTTCAATTCAGTAACCTCACAATGAAAGACATGAAACAATCCTTTTTAGAAACCACACACCTGCATTAAAACAATGCAACCAAACTTTAACCGCGGAAAGTTGCTTTTGCCCTCTGCCATGTTCATATCCTAAAGAAGGTTTTGAAATATTGACACAACCACAAAAGAAACTATCTTTGTAGATTGCAAAATAAAGCCCGAGGATTTTACCTTCTAAACTAAAGATAGCGGAAAGATCCGCCACCGGAGTTCCTTAATATCATATCTAAAGCAAGATTTAAATAGAGTCGATAATAAAGATGTGCATGGTAAATATCCCGCATGGTGATTCCCTTTATGTTGTTGTTGTTTGTAGTCTCTCGCTGCAAAACCGGTATGTTATGGTGGATGACACCACCATATCCAAGCCGCTCTAAACCTCCTCCCAAGAATAGAACGTAATACCGCCAATATAATAAGGAATACCCTATGGCTCCAGCTTTGCGTTCTTATACATGCCGCAAGCTCAACTTAGAAAAGTCGCTTCATCAATTCTCCCCGTGAATCGAAATTTAGACCACGCTATGGAAGCTTAATCGCCTCCGCAAAGAAGAGCTTGATAATAGACTGCTTCGCTTATCAAGGCCCAAATCGGCGGAACTTAGCTAGGTTTTTAGCACCTTCTAAACTTCCATTCAGTCAAAATGTGCTAGAATAGGATCCTGTGAACCTCACAAATTCACTCCTCCAACCTCTCCGCATAATGCTTTTCCTATGCCTCAGTAAAAGAAGAGAAAATAGTCGACTTCTCCAGAAGTGGACTCTTTTGTAAGTCAAATAATGGCCAGGTCTCGACAATACAAATAGTGCAGAACGAGCAAAATGGGCACCATTCGCATGAGCCGCGACTACCGCATCAAGCACCGTATCAGAAATCTTCTTCGTTGTGGACCCCCTAACTCCCTCTTAGAGATCCATAAACGTATTCCAAGCATTTAACCTAAAGCTCTTGAAGCCTTTATCGTAACTTCTATACTTGAAGTGATGTTCGCCGAACCAACAGATCACCAAGCAAAGCCACCATAGTCAGCCTCCCAGATTTTACAAACAAAGTGCGTAGACTCGAATGAACACGCATCCCATTTGGTCCGTATTTAAAAATAACCTCACCTAATCTTTTGTTTATTTTTAGGTTCCTAGGTGTTTAAATTCAACCATTAAATCTTAACCCTAAATCACCGTTGATCTAGAAAATCGGGTCCAACACTTACACAATAACTTTATAATATAATAAGATGCATAGCAACCATTGAAATAGTATGCATAACAACTACCGACGCTTCCGGAGTGTGGATGGGCGTAAATTGATGGGGATCGGGCCATACACATGGTGTAATGGTTGGACTGCTATGTAGAGCCTATGCTCCTCGCCATGATCGTATTATTATAATGTTATTGCCGCCGGCTTGTACTTCCTTTCACGTGACTAATCTATTGATAGTTCCGCTTCGCATCACAACCCACAATGGTTTTCTCATACCGCAATAATAGAAGGCCCACTCAAAACATTTTCAAGCTCAATACCGCCACCAAGAACTTAAGAGTTTAAACAGCCAGAAGATGCGCGGGTCATTGCATTCGCTTCATCCGGGATGTCGGGTTGTAGCCACCATGGCGGCGTCAAATCCTTTGCTAAGGAATGGGGTCATCGTGAAGTGGTTGAGGCCGTGAGGTCATTTGACGTACTTTATATCGTGATACAAATATGCAGAGTCTACATTCTTCCGCATTAGAGAGAAACGTATCTTACAAGAAATTAAAGATATTGAGATCAAGAAAGCGCATCATCGGAGCCGGGTTGAAGGCTGGCTCGGTAAATGGTTTAAGTCCGTGATAGGTGTTCTCATTTCTTTTTTAGGGCTGCAAACCGAGGAGGATGGCTACTTATTAACTCTCTACCTCCCCAGATGGCTCTTGAGGTTTCGATCCTAAGGCACTCAAAGCAAAGACTCTACATAATCATTTTGCAAGATTTCTTGCTCGACATCGCTACTCATTTCAGAGGATATGCAATCACCGTGTTAACTAAAGTGCATTCTATTGTTTCAGCAGAGCAACGCTCAATTTTAGAGACAAATATCACTAGAGACGATTCCAGCGCTAGCCGCTCACCTATTGAGAAAGGAAAATGTCCGTGTCTTGATGGTTTTCCAAGAGAATTTTTTCAAGAATATTGGGAGTGGATTGAGATGATATATATAATGCATTTTGTGAATTTAGAAGATACGGTTTGGACAAAAAATCTAACACAAAGCTATTTCCCTCTATCTCTGGCGTAAAGAGCCCAAGACCATTTCTGACATGCCCCATAACATTGCTTTCACGCTGTACAAGATTTTTAAGGAAGCTCGCGTAGAAGTTGTGTGTTGTTCCTTGCTGACACTCATCCACCCAAACCGGGTTCTTGCCCGAAGGTGTATTCTTGATAATGCTGCCGGGCCTATGAAGGTATGTATTGGGCAAGGCTAAAGGCCCATCAGATTGTGTGGTATCTCAAACTTGATTTTGCCAAGGCATATGATGCTGTGGATCGGGGTTTTAGAGAAGTGTTTATTGGCTTTAGGCTTGGTATCCCATTCACAAGATGTCATGAAGGTATACTTCAGCAAGATCTACAAAGAGATTTTCCAGTGGAGAGCCCCTCATGGTTCTTTCCCCGTTGGTAGAGGAGTTCACAAGGTTTCCCTTGGCTCCATTGCTTACAATAGTGGCAGAGGTGCTTTTCACACTATTTTCTAAAGTCAGCCGAGGATGATGTGATCGGGGTCTTCCTATGGAAAAATGGCTCAAGAAATTATTAATCAAGATGTGATGATACCTTTCTATTTTGAAAGCGATGTCGAGCACTTCCAAAATGCAAAGTTTCTCACACACATTTTCCCTTTAGCCTCCTCGAGTTTTGGTCGGTTGGCAAAAGTGTTCTCGCTTTGTGGACTCTAGATGATGAAGTCCCACCATGTGTTCTTGCTTACCCCTCGAAGGTGTTGCCTCATGGAAGGCAACCAGTTTTGGTATCCCGGTATTCATGTTTCCAACTTCGATGCTTGGGATGTTATAATCAGGGTTATGAGGCACCTTTTTTGGTGGATACCTAAGCCATCTATGCCCGGAAGGGTAATAGCTTGCTACATGTCTTAAGCAACACACATGTTCATATGGCTTCGCCATTCTTTGCTTCCCACTCAAAGTTTCAGAGATTGTGGGTGTTGTTAGAACTTTATCCTGGGTGGAAATGAAGCAGGGTAGTGGTGAAGGTTGCATGGTCTAAGTGTATAAAACCTAAGTCCGGCCGGAGGTTTGGGCATGACATTTCCATTTTGCAGAGTAAGGTTATGATCTCAAAATTCATTTACGCTTCTAGGTAAGAATGATTCTCCGGTTACTTTTATCAAGCATCGTGCTCTACTCATCAGATCCCTTTCGTAAAGTCACACTCAAAACCCTGCTCTTCCATGAGCGATTTTATGAGTTTTCGCGCCCATCATAATGCTTCTCCATTCTTAAAGGGATTGTTAGATTCTCGCACACGGGCCAAACTTCTATTTCACATCATCTAACCGCCAGGTACTTTGATCGCGACCTTGTTGGTGGATCCTCCGGGTAGACAATCAACCACTTTGTTTCGCACCCATTGACTAAAGCATTTTGAAAAGTCGAATCTAACTATTGCAAGATGGTATGACTCGTGCCACCACGACATGGGAGGCTTTTCAGCTAAAGTTTCATTCTAAGCGATGGGATAGGAGTTCTCGCAAAAGTTGCTGATTTTCTGATACTCTATTCTCGCCACAATTCAAGAAGATATTTTGGTATGGGTTTGTTGCGAAGAAATTAAGGGAGTGCAAACTTGTGAACTCTATGTATCGCTTGTTGCTTGATAATCGAGCATTCTTCCTCCGCCTAATAAGGGTCTTCAACTTCCTCCTCCCTCAATGGCGTATGCGGTCTTTGGGCATGGGACAAGCTACCATCCTAAAGTGGCGCTCTTTGCGGCGTATTCTCTCATAAAGGTCTCGCGGGTTAATGTGTCATTCATAAGTTTAACCCTAGAATATCAAATCGTCCAAGATGCAAGCCGCGTTCCGGCACCATTGAGCATCGCCATGTGAACACCTTAGATTGTGTATGGGACTCCGGGTTGTTTTCCTTTCTCGTGCTTCCCCTAACAATCGCTAAGTAATTTACCCAAGTACTTGGACAGAAGTTACAAGGCCGCTTTTCATTCAGCGCCAGGATGGTTGCTTTGGACTATCCGGAAAGACGAATATTGGTAATCTTCAGTTGTCCGGATGGCGTGATAATCGTGTTCTCCAAGAAGCTCGCGTTGCACAAAGTCAGTATTCACTCACTCTGCCCTCGCAAGAGGCTACTGACTTTGAGGAGTTTTTGATGTGCACTCATGCTTAGCAAAGTTGCTTCACTCTATGGGTCTCCGCTTATCCGCCGAGATTTTATTCCTCGCTCTCGTGATTTACTGTAGATTTTGACTCTTTGATTTGAATAAAGTCCGACGCCCTTCAACAAAAAAAAAAAAACTACCACCGATACTTTGCATTGTGAGGAAATGAGATCACATTTGTCCCATTAAGGGATCTTAAATGCCATGTCGCCTTTTTAAACTGGCCCAATAAGAGAAGAGCTCCAAGATATCTCATATTCCAAGATATGTGGCAAAACAGAATTAATGCAAATTTAACTAACTTCTATAGTATCATTTTTCATTATAACTTTGATCCAGAACTCCTCGATTCAAAACTTTTTTAGCAATGGGTTTGTCTTCACAAGATCTATCTAGTGATAGTTTCATTCATGCCAGCTTTACAATATAAATATATATAAGAAATAAGCAAAATCATATTTTTTAAGGTTAATGATATGACCAATATTGAAATACATCATAACCATATACTATTGAAAGATCTTTTCATTCAAGATCTAATGCAACAAACGCCGCAACATTTTGACAAGCGCATCAAAAAGTTATAGGGGAAAACAACAAAGAATGAAGTTGTTGGTGGCCGAATTAATTGCAGCCTTAATAGAGAGGGTAGCCATTCCATTGAGGATTCTTATGGGGATAAAATGAGATCTCAAATTTCTAAATGTCACTTAATGATGAAATTACATTTATATAGAAATTAGCACCCCTGAGGTACTACGTGACAAAACAACCAATTTATGACACTCTTTTCACAATAAGCACAATAACCATTTTTCCTCAATGGCCCATTCGTGATCAAAACCATTCATCTCTTTACTTATAGAACAAGGAAGGCAACCATATCGTTTAGTTATGTAGAGCTTTAAATCCTCATCAAATGAGATCAAGAATATAACCAAGAATGGCTATGCAATCTTAACTAACCAAGCTCAACCACATTTTATGACTCCATGTACATTTACTCCTACATGCACATATTGCCACGTCAAGATTGAATAAACTCTATTGATATTTCCATGTAAATGTCAAATACATAAACACTTTCTATGGTATTTACACACCATGCTCAGATAACACGTTGTAGCCTAAAGCTCCTACAACGCTGGGCTTCATTACTAGCGATAATGTTAATGCAAATACTATAATGAAATGGGTGTTGATGCATGTTTGTAGAAATGACAAGGCACCTTTACCAAGCATTCTACAAGACAAAGTGTACTATTGCATGCCAATTACATACAAGAACTTCATTGGAAGCTGTCGTCTTTGCATTTCAAATGATGTAGTAGTTGGAAGAGGAGGGCCCCAGCTTCGAGTGGGGTCTGCTCTTATTGCGGAAAGGACTCCTTCTTTATGTTGTAGCTTCTGAAGAGCTTCAAGAGGAAACGTGGCAGATGTTGTACCGCACAACTGGGTAACCTATTGTGATTGGCCCTGCTATCATCGTGCACGTCAAATCTTAGCCATTGATTTTTGTATCTTAATGTCCTTTGTACATTAGAAGAGTTCCTTTGTAACTTTTGTCCGCCAGCAAGAGTCCTACACTGTACTCACCAGCAGTGCTTCTATTGGCATATGCTTCCGCCGCAACCCCCAACATTGAACCAATGCAAAAGTAATTAATACAAAAATTAATTGTGCAGGCTGTATAGTCTACATGTAGCCTAGCGCGTTGGCTTTGTCAAACAAAAGTTTATTATTTGCTTCGTGGTAATCTTTGATCTGTAGCCCTGCAGAAATCAATTGCTCTCTGTTGTTATATAGTTTGTGCAGATCATAAAGTTCTTGTCTCATTTCTGTGAGAAAAGAAAATGGAAATTTTAGGAATCTTGGTAACTTACCTTGTGACGGAAGCGATTTCAAAGGTTCTTGGTTTTCTTTTTAACCAAGTGCCCGATAAGAAAGCCAACGACAAATTGGGGCAGGAACTGGAAATCAAGATGATGCAGCAGGAGAACAAGATGGGTATGCTGAAAATCGAAATAGAAAATTCGAGATTGATGGCAGAAAATGAAGAGCTAAGAATGCAGAAAATGGTAGCTCAACCGGGGGAATCGATGGTCGTGAGGTTGTGGAATTTGGAGAAAAGTCGCGAAGCCAATAGGCAAAAGTTGGGCATTGACAATGTCAACAAATTCAATTATGCTATCACTGGCCACACCGGAGCAGGCAAATCATCGTTCGTGAACACGTTGAGGGGTTTGGAGCCGAAGAGCCCAGGTATTGGTCTGGCCAAATAATGGCATTAAACTCAAATTGAGATTCAAATTTTAAACTTGTTGGTATTTCAGAATCAGCACAAACAGATGTGGTGGAATGCACCGAGAGGCCAACTCCTTATAGGCATCCAGAATTCAGTAATTTAATTCTTTGGGATCTGCCGGGGGCGGGAACGCAAGAGCATCCAGTGGAGACTTATTACGAAGATAATGCATTACACGCATTTGACGCCATTTTGATTATCACAGATGATAGAATAATGAGCATTGACATGGAAATTGTAAGGCAATCTAAGAAATATGACAAGCTGGTACCGTTTGCAAGATCGAAAGCAGATCGGCACATCAGGGATTTTAGCCCTCGAAGATAGTATCAAATTACGGCTGAAGCCGACGAAGTTTCTGAGAAAGTAAAAGGAATTTCCAACAGGAATTGCGTAGGGCTAATCTGAGCGGCATTGATATTCGTATTGTGAGCAGCAGCGCCTTCTTGCCCAGCAAATCACCTTATCGGCCTCTTGTATGTAAAGGGAGAGTCATTTTTTTTTGCATATCATTATTGAAGAGTATCGATAACTAGTTATCAAGATCGAGGAGCGGATGATAATTATCAAGATTTCTCCGCATCGATAACTAGTTATCGCATCGATAGTTGATGATAATTTGGTCATTTCTCCAAGATCGGCTAACTAGTTATCGCGATCGGAGCAAAGTTGATGATAATTAATTATCGCGACCGGAGGAGTGATACCACTATCGCGACTCTCCGCTAATTAAGCATTGGAGGAGGATGATAATTCACCATCGCGACTTCCACGACAAATTTTAACGCAGATAAGACCGGGATAAGGCTTATCGGTCGCCGCCGATGTCACTTTGATAACTTACCTAATCTGCCTCCTGCTAGTTATCAACGACGATAGACTCTACTCCTAACGCCTTCGGCCCGACGCGGTCTCAAATGCGCGGCTCTTCTACCGTATCGCCCCGCCGTGTATTTGGACGAAGGTTCTACCGCCTTCGCCTTAGTCTGCCCTACTACGCGTTAACACCGCCCCTCGACGCATGTTCTACACGCATTTTTGGTTATCACTTTAGCTAGACCGATAACTCCACTACACGCTTCAAAGATACAAGCATTGAAGTATGGATGAAGAACTCCGTGCTCAAAGTTTCTTATCGAGACAAATTTAACTCCTATTCCACCATTCTCCACCCAGAAGTTGTTTTAAGGCCTTGTTTTCAACTTACATTTACTAACTTGCATTCATGCATCGAGCTTCTAATGAAGAATCAAATGTATACTTCTGAACATAGAACCACAGATTCTCAAAAAATGCTCTCTTTTGAGGAATAAATTTGTACTATATAGGTAAAGACATGCTACATATTTAAGAGATTCGTGATGCATCTGCCAGCTTTTTGCCATTTCCAAGACCTCAATATCGGACTAACTGAACCAGCTTGTTTTGTTGCTTCAAGTTGCAACGCGATCGTACAACCCTTTGCACTGCGGATAAGATTAATTTAGGATGTTGCACATGTTCAATTTTTGTATATGTTCTAGTAACCTGCACTAAGATAAACATGACATAAAAAATGCAGGATATGTCTTTACTATACCTGCATTAGAATTCTAGAAATAGTATGCAGAAGAAGGGTTTATCCAAAACCAGGAACAATAATTAGATTGGAAAGTGCAAAGATTAGGAACTTGTGAATGAAAATTCTGAGAATATTTGTCATTCTTTGTGAATTTGTTGCTGAAATGTAGTGTTGGCTAAGGTTGGAAACCTGTCAATGAAGAATCATTAGATTGGTTTGTGTGTTTTATATCTCCATTACTTTTTTATTTTGATATTTGTTTACATTTCTATGAATTCCTTGGTGTGATAAATATTATAAGGAGAAGCACTTGGAAAAGGGAAGCCAAAAGTTTCTCTCACAAAAGTTTCTCTCCTTCTTTTGTTTTGTTGTGTTATGAGAATGGAAGCCTGATAATTTTATGTCCACCCGCCAAATTTTATGTTCACTTTGAAGCTGATTTTGTTATTCATCACAGATCCAAATTGAGACAAGTTTTTTTCAAACATGTCACCACAAGTTTTCTCCAAGTTTTTTTCAGACATGTCACCACAAGTTGTCACCACAATGATGTGAAAATGATTAGTATATCACAAGATATTCAGATCTGAGTGCAACTATCTCATTTTGCTTTAGGTTCCATAAAGTAATTGATACTTCTTTTCAAATTTTGAATGAAGATTGATTGCATGTTGTTGGGTATGCTTTCACCTGGTGAAGCAATATGATAAGTTGTTGCTATCACGTCCATATCAAAGCTTGCATATATATATGAAGTAACACACTTTAGAAGTGTTTACCTTGTATACACGTATCCCAAAATGACTTAGTGCCCATGGTGGAGGAAGAAAAGCCATATGATCAGATTTAGCAGGAATTAGAATTTATATATGAGGTTCAATAATTCTGACTCTTTTGGGCATTTCTATTAAAGATAATATGTATACGCTTAGCTCTTGAACTTCTAATTGCCACGTCAGGAGGAGCATAAATCCAAATCCCATTCCGTCATATCCCTATTGCTTTGCATTTTCAACTGCAACTTTTCAACAAGTGCAAACAACCAAAACTTGACCTCCATAATAACGCAAGCCAGCGAATAACCTAGCAACACACATGTGTTTCCATTTCGGGGACCAAAACATGGTCGTTTTCATGGATAACTAGGTGCACCATTTCTAGACATGCATGTAGAACCATTGCAACTGAAATAGTAGAGTTTGGATCTATCGGCCATCCTAAATGACCCAAAACAAACTTGCTACTCCAAAAGGCACTCCTGACTTGTAATTGCTATTGAGAGGAGGATGGATACATACTCCATCTTGTCACTTCCTAGTGGTTTGCATTTTCAACTACAACTTCTCAACCATGTCCCAAGTGCAAACGACCAAAACTCGACCTCCATAATCTAAACCCTTCAAAACTCTAGCAACAAACAAGGTTTACGTTTCGGAAGCCATATTCTAATCAGTTATTGAGGACCTTGCATAGTATCATCATATGTAGAGGAGTGTTCTTGCTAGAAAAAGGACCCTTAAAACCCCCAGGAAGCTGCTCCCCCTGGATGTCCTCTCTCGAAGGCCCCTAGCGACGGATGGACAACTCCGTAATTGGCTCTTTTAATGAACTCATAACATCGCCATTACCACGGGGAGACCAACTTTTGTGGAGCGAAAGGCGCCTTCAAGAAGCACCAACGGTGATGTCAGCCTGTCGTAGTCAATTGACCTAGGGCTGGATCGCGAGGGGGAATCTTTATGGCTTTGTTATTTACATGTTTCTTTCTTTAGCAAGAGCTTATTGGTATAACTTAGTTTCTAGAGTAATTTTAGCCATTTTGAATTTGATGTGACAAAGGTCGAATCCTGCGATGCAGGCACTTTTGGTTTCACAAAGGTGGCATGTAGGATGATTAATTGGTTTATAAGTTCTCGAGGCCAGATCTTAGATTTCTTTGAACATGGGGGATTCACCGCAGAAGACCAGTATAAACCTAATTGAGTGCATGGAAGAGGTTTTTTTTCGGCGTTTTCGTCACATTATACTAGGGGTTTAAATCCCCTCTTCTTGACATTCTAGTGTATTTTTCCGCGGAAGGGGTTTCCAACACTTTTGTGTATGCGTATATAGGGGTGTTTCTTCTCACTTTAAACGCGGTGCTGTATGCTCATGTGATAAAGGTGAATTACGATGCTTTGAACCCAGCCAGGCGGGGTCGCCCGAATAGAATAGAATAGAATAGAGATCTTATATTATATAATGTTATTGTGTAAGTGTTGGACCGACCCTAATTTGAATGACCCGGTTAATCCAGTCAAGCACCTTCCGGTGAAGCCTTTCGCGGGCTTGACGATGCACCTCCTCCAACTCTCGTAATGGCCAGGCCACGTTTTGTATATCCTCTTACTGGCTATGGGTGATGGCTTAAAATTTATGGCTTGGGTGGAAGCGAGCAGCCAAAACCCCATGCACCGGTTTAGAAAAGAGACAGCGAAGGCTTTGCCTCGTGGTATGGCACAAGCTCGGATCGATAAGGATGATTTATTCACCCGAGAGATAAGCGACTTGCTCTTCAATCTCAACTCAAAGGCGATTTAGTGTTATTAAGCAGTGCGGGGTTTAAGCTAGAAGTAGAGGAAGGAGCAAGAAAATGGTTGCATCGGCATCACACCAGAACTTGGAATCTTCAAGCACATCATCAACCCATGAAACCATAAATGGGAATTTAGAATCGTTTATGCGGGCCATTCTTTGCAAGCAGGTACATCTAAATGGAAGAGTAAGCGAGGGTGCCTAAGCCTTGAATAAAAGGGCAAATATGGAGGTCCGGCATAAAACAATAGCTTATTGGTACCAAATCCGGCAAATCCGTCATTCTTTTTCGCGAGGAGATTAGCCGAAGGTGAGCTTGATATTATTTGTTATTCTCGCGGAGAGATTCTCGAGTTTTTGGGTTGTGCATCATATACAAAACATTTAGCAAAACTTATATAATATAAGATGAATCACATTTTGCTCGATTGGAATATGAAGCGGTTGTTCTTCTTAGAAATGCATTGGTTCTTATACATGGAAGAGAATACAACCTCTTGTGGCAAATTGTTTATAAAGAAAAAGCAACGATCATAGAGAAAGCTTACGCGAACAATCATAGATATACTTGGCCTGCTTATACCTCGACCCTACGCTTCTTATGCCTATAGATGGCCGACTTGGCTTGCTCTAGACTTCGTCACTCGTGCCATAATAAAACAGAAGAAGTTGTTCCAGTGCGTTTTTCTTTTACAAGTGGCTGCGAGTTTAAAGCCGGATTGTTAACTCTCTCGGGGAACGCGATTTTGTTAATGACTTTGCCTACGTTCAAGGGCAACCCTTGAATGAAACATAGCTCTCCGGCAAGCTAATATGGCGGTGCTTCTCATTCGATTGAAAGACATTCATTACTGGGGCATAGTTTTACTATTGTAAGGGCATGTTTTCTTCATTTGTAAACTGCGGTATTATCTTCATTTGAAGTGGGCTACATGTAGGGTTGTCTAGAGACGTATCGTAATAATGGTCATGGCCGAGGCATCTATGATGTTAGAAAGAGATTAAACCTGTAGTTGCCTTTGGTCGTTGTCTATCATTGCTTGAAAGAAGAAACTAAAAAGCTCACGATTATGAATCCAACAATAATCTTAGTTGAAGTTTTGTTTTTGTGGGTTTTGATGTGGGTTTTGTATTGTTTAGGTTTTGGAACTTCTTTGGACATCTTTGCTCGGTATCATCTCGGGGCATGTAACTACGCCAAAATTTGGGGGCTTACTTCAACAATTAATGCAAATTTGGTAAAACAAGTAGCAATATGAGAAATTGGGCTGGAAGCGGCCTGCCGCGTATTGACTTGACTTATCCTAAAATGTGTATGCCTTCTTTGTCTCTTTTCTATGTTAAGATATACGCTTATTTTGCGGTGATCCAAGGGCACCATCTCACATATAGTTGTTGATCATCCGCGTGAAAGTATTGTGACTATTTTGCCAGTTGAATGGGAGAATAAGCTTTCTGCAACATTGTATCACGGAAACATTCTTAAGGTAACATGCATGGAGAAAATAGGAAAGATCGGAATAATCTTACTTAAATGTTGCCCTTTTAAGTTTTGCTAGGTTTTAAAGATCATATTGGAGCGAGGCTCTGTCTGCTACCGCAATTTTGGGTACCTCTGGCGTGGTAGGTTGTACTTTCGAAGCGGTCATTATGGTCGCATAAAGACATGAGCAATAAAGCTGACCCTTATGCATGTAATTACTATGTATATGTTATGACCATTAGAATGCAATAGATTTCTTCACGATGTTAAAAGTGTTATTGAACATCTGTGAGACTATTCTTTTAATTGTAAGACAAGCGGCTTGAGACAAAATAATACATGGTAGTTGATATGTGCCACGACCATGATATATTCGCATATTCATGGTAAGAAATCCAGCGTGATATTACCAAATGAAAGCTCAATATCCAATTTTGAAACCCAATGACATGATCTGGAGACCATCACGAATGGAAAATTCATAAACATAAAAGCGTGATTGCAAAATGTCCGGCGTGCGCTTTTACATGTAAACAATGTATGGCTTTTGCTAGCGGACGTTAAAATATACTTCCTTCCTTCCTTCTATTTGCAACAAATTTTTGGCATAGGAATGGACTAACTTTCTATTTTGTAGAGTTGCAAAGGTAATAAAATCTTAGATAAAGCGTTCCTTGCACTTGGAGCGGTGTAGTCTGCACCGACAAGGTAATTAACTTTTTGGCTTATAATTAATGGGGCCATGTGAGAGCAGGAGTTTGTTATACGTGTCTTTTATACTATGATGATCTCATCCATTAAGAAGATTTAGAAGTGTCTTGAGGACATGCACGATTTTTATGTGTATAGCATGGCTATAAATAGTTGGAAAAATAGTTAGAAATTTATAGTTGGAAAAATAGTTGGAGAAACTTGAGAAAATTACTAGGATTACTTAAAGCAGTGTGTTATTCATCTTCATCTATGTTGCATCTAAAGCTGACAAACCTGAAAACTATGAACTTGCAGCATCTTTTCTTTGAAAATCTTACTTGCTTGAATCAAGCCTTTTCAGTCTGATGATGTTATGAGTTTTGCGGATTACTTTGATCAAATGTGAACAATGGTGTTTTGCTATGCCAGGATGATCAAACATTTCCATAATTTTAACACGATATGCCATCAAACAATGATAAATTCAGGGCGATTGGAAGTAAGGTCACGTGCTCGTATTGGTACATATGTTCTCTGGCTTCTAGAGATTTTTCCATACTAGGTTTACATTATCAAAATATTGTAATGTGGAGTTAGGTTAATGCCCGATTGGAATGGACGACTCATTTTGTGAAAGATGAACATCGACATTGCAATGGGATCAACTTCCATGGTTTATGTATGGCTATTTGGTTAGATATATAGAGTATGATTGTGCGTGTCGTCTTGAACAATTGTACCTATGTATTCCATTATTAAAGTTTATTTAGGGACATAAAATTGAAAATTCATGTTCAATGAAGTCACATAGATTGTTGTATCTAGATGAAAGTTTGAGATACTTATTATCCTTTGTGTCTAAAATTTTTTTGTAAAAATATAATAGCCAGGGAAAATTTTTAAGTAAAATATAATAAACTGAAAATATATGTTGTTGGAATTATATATTATTGCAACAACCATATAATAACCATAGGGACCTTACCATTTTCTATAAACACTCAACAATGGTTCATATTTTTTCTCTCTCGGCGGCACCATAACATAGAACAAAATAGATTAAATTAAAATAGAATAGAAGGGTGATATAACATTAACAGCTTCCTTAGTATCTACAGGCTCCCAAAATGATTCAATGGCACGGGAGTTACTCACAAGCAAATGCACAAGTTCAAATCTATATGTTCCCAAACTATGCCCGACAGCAGTAGTACAGATTCTAGTATTTTTTTAGCGTCCACGGAGACCAATAGGTCATGGGACCCATACAATGGAGCTAGTACAATCATTACTAATAGGATTTAAAACCCACGCCTCGAAAGGTTTTGAGGGAAAAACCTTTCTGCGGTAATGATGATACTAGACAAGCGGAGGAGATAATGACTACGAGGGAGCTCGGTAATTCAGGGCGTTTATCTAGAACCTCAAGTATGTACAATGCCAAATCGTACGCGGATGGTGCTCACGAGAAGTAATAGAGAATGAATAAATCCGGATATGAATCGAGGCTCAATATGGGGGTTTTGGGAGGAGGGGGCATTAGCATATACTACCTCCTAGAGGGCGTTGCCAAGAAAAGTGCCGGCACCTTTTGGGGTCAGATCTTTTTCTGAGGAGGATTCCTTTTAGGTGCCATTCAATATTACTTTTGTGAGTGACTTGCGAGGAGGGTTTTGACCCATTTCCACAAGTATATACCTACATGAGTTGGGCGGGGGAGTGCCACTACTTGGAGTAAATTTTGTATGGAAGGGAGTCAAATTTGTATTTTGAAGAAAATGCATTATATGGGGTGTTTTTGACCACCCTTGCATGCACATATCATACCCCTTTTTTGTGATAGTCGCGGGATTCCCTAGGTATAGCCTCCCCTCTCCTAGTGAAGCTGACCACTCTGGCTCTCTACATGTCTGGCCTTGTTAGACTTGGGAAAACTGACAACTCCTTAGGTTTTTGAGTTTCCATTTTATTCTATCACCTTATTCCTCTACCAAAGATCTTAGTCATGATGTCCACATCAGCAAGATCTTGGGCACCATGTCGCCCGAAATTTGCCAACATCACCTAATGAAAAAACCAAAGATGTACACGTGTAAACTTGTGAGATCAAATTTCTCCTCCACCATCACTATGTATGGTTACGATCTTGTTACCACGGGAGCACTCAATTTGAGCTTGAAAGACAACAAACTTATCATAGGCTTCAGATTTAGCTTGAAGTAAATATATAACTATCTTTCTGGAATAGTCATCAAGAATGACAAAAATGTACTTAAACATGATTGCAAATTAAACAAAAATGTACTTAAACATGATTGCAAATTAAACGAGAGTGTTGCAGTACTCTTGTTTCAAAGATTCCTTTTAAAAAAACACCGCGCTAAAAATGACACTTTTTGTTCCAGTTCAGAATGTTAAGAGGTCTATTTTGTTTTTATCTGCATTGTGGGCCCTTATTAAGGGAGAACTTGATTTAAGAAGCACTTGAAAAGAGAAGAATTTATACATGAATTCGTATTCTCTAAAAGTAATTTCGACAACATCGAATGAAGTAAATGAATAATCATTATTTAATTAAGAGTTTTCGATGCAGGATGAGATGTGAATAATAAATATTTTAGCACAAGACATGTCAAGGTCCAAATCATGGTCTTCTTCATTTTTCTTGCTTGTCTGCTGTCACTTTCACGTGATGCTCCTTTACCGTGGTGACTTAGCCTTGTCTACTTCTACAATGTCTTCAAGAGCGATTAGCTAGAGCCACTTCTTTCAGCTTCCTACGCAAGAGTAGCTTCAACATTTAAAGAGCTTGTGAATGGAGGTTGTATCTCTGAAAATTCGGCAGCAGAGTCGGATGAAGATTTAGTATACTCTTGGTGCTCATCACGGTAGGGTGAGTAAAGGCGGTAATCTCATCTTGATAGAGTTCTGACTTCTTTGTCTATGTCCTTTGCTACACAATTTGCAGCCTTCTTAAGTGCACAAGCTATTGTTGTACGAGCAGAAAAGCATCAAGCACCCAATCTCACGGATATGAAAATATGTCTAGGGAGTTGGTTGATAAACTTTTGAACTACGGTAGTGATTAACTATTCTCTCTTAGCACTAGGATCGGCTCCTACGCAGCATTCTTGAAACTCCAGGCATTGGAAGTTGATGGTATTTGTTGTGTTGAAGCTCCATGGTGCATTTCCTTCGGCTCGAGTAGCTTAACATGGAGATATTCAACCTTTTCGACAACACAGGCCTTCCACCATGGTAGTTTATATTCGTCTTGTACCTCTGAGGAAAATAAGCACAATCACTAGCGAAAATAAAACAAGGAACCAACAAAGAAAATACAAGGCGAAAGGAATCATATTACGGAATAGGAAAGAAAACACAAAGGAATCAACATGCAAGCGACTTGACCATGAGAATCAAAACATACAGCGACCGAGGAATAAATAACACTAGACCATGTTCTCCTTAACCCCAAAATGATTCTTAAAGTGGACTCCACAGACGGCTTGCATCTTTGGAATGAAACAACGACAAGGCATGATAGCAGCGTTGTGATTTATTTGATACTCGTCGATGAAGGCGTTGAATTACGAGTTCTTAAATGGTAGTCATTGTAGCGGTTGTCCTTTAATTTAAAGCCATAGGAAGGTCTTCTATGACCCGCGTCATGGCTTTAAGGTTGACAAAGTTTAGTGCAGTCCCATGGATGATAGAAAAAAAAGTATGCAATTACGTTACAAGTTGAACTTCTTAAAATCGAGGAAGGCTCCACTTTTTAAGGTTCTTAAATGCCTTAAAAGTTCTTTCCTCAGATTACCAACCTCACAGAATGTAAAACATACGGAAGGTCCTCATTTTCTTCTTGTTAGATTAGAAGGAAATTTGGTACATGGATAAAGCAAAGTCACATGTTAAGGCAGCATTACCCATCCTTCAAAATTTGGAAGCGTCTTGTGAGCGATATTTCGTCGGATCTTAACAATGGGATAAAGTTCTTTGCACCTCTTCTACTGTTCGACATTAAGTTATATCAAACATGGGCAATGTTGTTCACGGTGAAAGACATAAACATTTAAGTAGTTGGCAACCACACAGCGAATTAAAATCAAACAATTTCTTGCTAAGAAAACTATATTCTAGAATACAAGTAGCCTAAAATTTTATTTTTATTGGTGGTGAATAGGCATATTCACCCCTTATTCCTTAATCTACACCATGCATTAAAAGAGTTCCTGGATTTGTGGGGTATGCAAGTACAAAATTGCTATCTTGTATAACAAGTTAAGCAAAATACTATAAGATTTCAAAATGAACCACTATATGGTGTTGATTTTATGGAGTAAAATATACAATTATAGGGAGCTCTCGGCCCTCACGTCACCCAGGTGTGAATATGCACCCAAACCAAGGGGTTTAAGGGGGATTTAATTTAAATGTGTTGGACCCAATGGTTGTGTTAATTAATGTCAATGGTAGTTATGTGTTGGTTGTTGTCTTCGATGGTTGTTATGTGTTGGTTGTTATGTGTTAGAGAGTTTAATTTTTATATATTTGGATGTTAATGTTTTTGTGTTGCAAAAATTTTTTTGGCCCCTTGAGGGCCTTAGGAGACGTCCCCACCCCCTCGGTGTGACAAAAATTTTGAATTCAAACCGGAAAAAACTAGAATTCATTTGAGCCTTTCATCACACATGGCTTTTTGAATTTCATCCATGATAAAACAAATAGAACATAAGTAAAAGTTACCATAAAGATAGAGCAGATTGATGCCATTATTAGAAAGTCATAAAGTTTGCAACACCCATACACAAACATTTTCAGTTGGCATTTACTTGTGTGCTGGCCTCCATGGATTCTTGTGGTGAGAAACCAAAATTACTGGGAAACTTTTACTACCTTGTTAGCCTGAGGATCTAGAAGCCAACGGAATTTGCTTAATACTTGCCTCAAAATCTAAATGCATGGTAATTTTTGCAAGCTTCGACCGAATGAGCCTAAAACAATATCCAATAAGCGCCAATCATGTATTAATCAGTGTTGGGTTGTGAAAGCCACCACCAAGCCCGGCTGAAAATTGCTGTTTTAGCATAGATAGCAACAAACATATTCATATCTTACACTATCAAAAAGATCTCGGAGAGCTTCCAATGCAATAAAATCATCTCAAGCGAGGCTCACGGATCAAAAAGTTATGATAAGAAATGTGTTGCCGTGAAGCGCACTACATGCGCCCTTCAATCACTTTTCATTATTACTCATGAGAACTTGTTATGAGCCATTGGTTGTTGACCATTATGCACCACACGCTAAAAAGGGCTTTTGTTGTGAGCCATTGGTTGTTGCCCATTATGCATACACACACAAAGGGCTTTTGTTGTTGTGAGCCGATGATTGATGACGTTATGCCTTGCTTGCCTTTCTAAAGAAAGGGCTTTTGTTGTGAGCCATTGGTTGTTGACCGTTGGAAAAAAGGCTAAAATCAATGGCTCGGAAATGGTGCACTCACAGATGTATTCCAGTACGTCGAGATTTGAATCATCAGCAATCGTAGGAAAACCTTAGTAAAAGCATCCTGAAAAACACAAGAAAACCCACTGTTATTATCTTCCATTATTGGAATATACTTTGTTTGAAATCCACTTTTGATCCACTTGAAGGGCAAATGTATGTTTTGGAATCACAGCTTTTGCCTTTCGGATGGAGCAAAAGTGTATTCAAGTCTCTATTATTTGAAATATAGATATTCTGAATAATTACTTCTCTTGTTTGTGAAGCGAGAAAGAAATTAAAAAGAGGTAAAGCTTACTTGTGCAACTCCTTGACATTTCTTGAGTGTGAATTCTTTGTCCACAACTATACGCAAGAGTCTTTCCTAGCAAATCCGTAATGTGATTAAAAGCCACGCATCTCCCTTGGTGATGGTCATTTCCCTCATGTTAAGAGCCTTTCTTTCTCAAAGACCTTGCCTTTAGCACTAGGTTCTCCAAACATATTAAAATCTGCGTTGAAGGTCCTAGATCCGCAAACAAATCAAGATTCGTCGATAATGAAGGTTGTAATTACGAGAAACTATTCAAGAATACAATGAAGTCTTACAGAGCCATCTACTGAAGGCTAAGTGAAAGCAATTGTCGTGTCGATGAGTGATGACCTTTTGTTAAGCCTGCGTCATATTTGAGGCCAACACTCAATTGCACAAGCTTCCTTTAGTTCCAATGAATATTCAAACTTTTTTGGATCATCCCCATACTTGTCCTTGAAGATGATATACTCTTTGTGCATGAATCGATTTTGTCCACGAAGCTCATTTTTAACTTGTATTAAGTTGTCGGCGTTGGCCAGTGTTAGCATGATTTTTGCTTCTTTATCAGTGGAGTCCACAATAGAGTGCTCAGAGAGCGAACAGTATCTAGGTTCTTTTTTCTTTTACAATTGCCTCCTTGCCTTGAAGCGTGGTTCCCACCCAAGATGTAATGCGTGTATGTGTCGCATTTTCTCGATCATACTTCGGCTAGGTTGTGCACTTCTCCACTGTCAACTAGAACCACAATTGGAGCAACATGAGGTGTTGGGATTGCTCTAAATTCTATCGCCGGAGTTCCTCAAATGATCATTATATCTTTTGGACACATGGGGGCCTCCGGCTTCATTTTTGGGAGGAAACTTCATAGATGTGACGAGGTAGTAAGGTAAAAGCCTTGCGAACAAGTGCAGGTTAATTTCCTCCATTTTTCTCTGAAGTCTTGTCCAATTGTTTTCTTTAGTAGCAGCTCCGGGTGCCTTGCCCATGCCTTTTCTTTCCTTGGAAACTTTTTTCAAAGAGTTATTGCAATGCGTCCTTTTTTAGGTTCTTTAGCGACAATGGTCAATCTTTGTTTCTTTGGAGTAGTGTTTGCTGCTCTTAGACTCTTCTATGCTTTTCATCCTCGGAATGGCCATTAAGTATTCCTTTGCGAGGATAAGGTTACATGCGTCTGAAATCAAATTCGGCGTATAAAGAAGTTAAAAAAATCGTATTTTTTAATAAAATCCTACTTATATTCCTATATTATAAGATTATAGGGTGTGTCTTCCATAGCCCTAATTTCCATCGTCTGCATTAAGAAGCCTTTTTTAGTTTAAATCTACGAGGGTCAGAAGGCGGCTATGAACTTCGGGTCAGAAATTTATCAGCAGTCGAGCATGGCCGGACTACACCTTTCAAGATATGGCTGACGGTATTTGAGATAATGCGAAGTGGCGGTCCAGATAGTCACGAGAGTCCATGGTCATCTTTCCTTTTAAGTGAAACGCCCGTTGCAGCCCAAGGTGAGGGCAAGGCCGGCTAGGTTAGGAATGATCGGACCCGGCATGTATAAAGTAGTTTCGCCGTTGAAAGGATTGAACCACAGTGGAGCGACATATACGCTACAATGTGACTTCAGATTAAGTGAGCAAGCTTCAGATTAGAGCAGAAGCTTTGGCGGTGCACGGCTAAAAGAGCAAGATGAAGTGAGCGCTTAATCGATGAATGCATAAAAACTTTAAAGACTCTGATTAGGTCTCAGCGCGGAACCGCGCCATAGCCATCCTCGCCCCTAACTTCGTGGTTGGAGAATCAAAAGGCCGAATTAGGGGATTACGATGATCAATTTTATGGCGAGGAGATTTGATGTGATTTCCATTCTGATTCATAAATGGTGCCTCACGATCTGAAACTGATTAGGTGGTTACGGGTACTAAATAAACTCCCGATGGAGAGCTATGCAATACTTTATTATTGTTGTTTCTACGAAATCAGAGTTCTCTGATTGCACAAAGCAGGTTAGTTTGAGCTTTTTGCATTGAAAACTACATTAATACGTCACTAGGCAAATGGTTTCTTTCTATCTTTCTTGATTTATTTTGAAGTTGTCATAGTAGTTGAATTCGGGGGCTTGTCCAGAAGAGAAGCATTGATGTTGTAACTACATTATCTTTTCCCTTTAAATAATAGATCAAGTTGGCTCCCGCATCATATGTATGCTTTGTTCTCCTGCTATATGATATGTTTGAGCAAAAAATTGGAGTTAACATGGACTTTCTGTCTGCACAACCAATTTATTCTTTTGCATGCATTCATATAAGGTCTCTTGATTCTATAAATTTTTGTCCAGAATTCCAAGTCTTGATTAATTTTACATGATTTCCTGATTTGACTTCACGGTGACCCCTCTCTTGATGATACGGACTGCATTGTATACTGCGGCGGCTTACTCATCGCGAGATGTTCAATCTTCAACAATAAGTACAAATGGTTCAAACTTATTTAAAAGTTTTGCACACCAGTTTATTCTTCTGCATGTGTTCATATAAGGTCTTTTATTTCTATAAAAATTTAGTCCAGAATTCCAATTTTTGATCGATTTTAAATGATTTGTTGATTTAAGCTATGCGTGACCCATCTCTTGATATTCGGTCCAGGTATTATCTTGTGAGATGGTTCGGACTTCATCAAGAAATATGCTTCCTTAAGAAATCCGCGGCGAATCATTAAATACCACTTTTCTGGGTGACATAGTACGGAATCTGGTATGTTAACCATGCCATGATGTTCTTCAGCGTAATTAATCAACCTATCTTATATAATGTTTTGATGTAAATGCGTAGTGCATGAGCCCTAAGATTGGATGGCTAGGATCAATCGACCAAATCCTGATGGCCCACACTTTCGATGGATGAACTTTTTTACCAATGGCAAGCCGCGTAATGAACTGATCGCCCGAATCGGGGGTGCATCAATCGAGCATGGCTATGGCGGAAACCCTTTAGCAGAAAATATCACGGGGATATTCATAGTTGAGAGAATGATTACGTTCTGCAAACAAGCGGCGGCACTATAATATAGGATTTTGAATCAGGTGCTCTATTTTTAGTCACCACATCTTGCCCTTCTAAATCTTGCAACGCACAAACCATTAACATCCAACATATAAAAATTAAACCCCACCAACAACCAACACATAACAATAACCATTGACATTAACAACCAACACATAACTACCATTGACATTAATTAACACAACCATTAGATTCCAACACATTTAAATTAAAATCCCCCTTAAACCCCCTTTGGTTTTGGGTGCATATTCACACGAGGGGTGACTCGAGACGAGGCATTGGATAGAGCATATTCGCCTTATTCCTTAATCTACGTCACGTAAAGTTCCTGCGTTTGTGGGGTATGCAAGTACAAAATTTGCTATCTTGTATAACAAGATTAAGCAAAATACTATAAGATTTCAAAGCGAGGAGAATACTATATGGTGTTGATTTCATCGTGCAAATATGCAATTATGAGGGCTCACCGGCTGCCCTCGTCACCCGTGTGAATATGCACCCAAACCAAAGAGGGGTTTAGGGATTTTTAATTTAAATGTGTTGGACCCAATGGTTGTGATTAGTAATCAATGTCTATTGATATAATCAATGAACAATTATAATGTTAATTATTATAATGAGGACTATATATTGGATAATTAATAATTTAATGATTCTGGCCCCTTAGGGGCCTTAAGAGTCTGACCCCCTCCCCGGTGAGACAAAGCGGTTTAAATTCAAACCGGAAAAAACTAGGAATTGTTTGAGACTTTTCTATCTGCGGCTTTTGAATTTCATCACAATAAAACAAATAGAACATAAGTAAAAGTTACCATAAAGATAGAAGCTGATTGATCCCATTATTAAAGAAAGTCATAAAGTTTGCAACACCCATACACACAAACATTTTGCAAGCCCCGGAAGTTAAGCCAACCTTTGGCCTCCATGGATTCTTGTGGTGAGAAGCGAAATTAGAGGCTTTTACGCTTGTGCTGGGATCTAGAAGCGCAAGATCTAAAAATGCATGGTAATTTTTGCAGGCTTCGTCCGAATGAGCCATAAAACAATGATATCAATAAGCAATCTGTATTAATGGAAATTTTGGTGGGATGTAAAGCCTACCAAACCCGTGAAAATTGCTGTTTTAGCATAGATAACTTAACCAAACATATCCATATCATATACTATCAAAAGATCTCGGAGAACCAGCAATAAAAATCATCTCAAAGCGAGGCGGCTACGGATCAAAGTTATGATAAAAATGTGTTCTTGGAAGTACTACATGCATATATGTGCCCATTATGCACCACACACACAAAAGAGGACTTTTGTTGTGAGCCATTGGTTGTTGACCGTTATACACCACACACAGAGCTTTTGTTGGCGAGCCATTGGTTGTTGACCGTTATGCACCGCGCCGCATACGAAAAAAAGGCTTTGTTGTAGTAGATTGGTTCGGTGACCGTTGGAAAAAAAGGGCTAAAATCAATGGCTCGAGAAATGGTGCCTCTAGATGTGCATTAGTACATCCATTTGAATACATCCGCGAAATCATGAGGAAAACCTTAGTGAAAAGCGTGCAAAAACACAAAAGAAAACCCCGTTATTATGCTACGTATTCGTAGTTCGAGAATGATTTGTGATTGTAAAGCCGAGCGTAGGCGCCATGAAATAAGCCCTGCGGCGTTATTCCCGAATCCATACTCTATTCTTTACTCCTTTTTAATGTCACGGGGAGATATACCATGGTTGAGAATGATACATTCTTGCACCGGCTGGCGGCGGCACTATCGGATAAGCCATTTTAGCATTATTTAGATATGCTCTATTTCTTCTAAATCTTGCCCTTCTATTCCTAGCATCTTAGGAGGCGTGATAGATCTCTCAACAAATACTACGCCATTGAGAGGTTATGGCAGAGATGGAATTGAATCTACAACGGATATTGGCTTTGCCAAAATTTCGAAACCGTTTATTCCAAAGCGTAAACAATGGAGATTGTAATACCAACTTCCAAAGCTCCCTTTTGGGCTTGCTATAGCGGGTATAATGGGGCAGAACAGGCGGACAACAAGCATAGAGCTCATGTTATTACGTTTTTTGAGCTAATATAAACATCAAAATATGAAATAGTTTTAGAAGTTTATGATCTAAGCTTGTTGCAAAGAGATCTTGAAAGAATAAAATATGGTGGGCATCTCTCCTTAAAGTAGGATAGCGTTATCTCATGAGATTTCTTTGGTTTTTAAATGCCTCCTTGAGTGGGGCTTATGAAACATCTGGAAGCGCTGCGGGGCGGATACATAATTTGGCTGCTTAAATGCTCAAAGGGTTAGATTGCTATTGTATTATCGTATTCTTCTTTCAAGAAGAAGAAGATACACTTTCAAAATTTGGAAGAATAAAGCGTGGCACAAGCATAGAGCTTAGGTTAGCCGATTTTGAACTATATAAACATCAAAATATAAAATAGTTTCTAAGTTTATGATCTAAGGTTGTTCTGATGGGATGTGAAAAAATAAAAATATGGCTGCTTGATCTCCTTAAAAGTAGGATAATGTTATCTCATGAGATTTCTTTGGTTTTAAATGCCTCCTTAGTGGGAAGCATATGGGCTTATCTATAGGCGCTATGAGGGGGATGCAAGTGATGTGAATGCTTTATGTCTTGCGGATACTTAATTTGGCTACTTAAATGCTCAAAGAGGGTTAGTGTTAGGAAAATTATAGGTTGAACCCGGTTGCTTCATTTTTATTCGATTCTTTCTGAGAGATCGTAATGTGAGCCATTGTTCGCGAGAACAAGTTTTTATAGGTCCATGACAGGAACTTCCTCTCGGGCCTGCCTCTGCCATTGACCTTCTGGCCCATGGTGACCATAGCAGCATTTTAATACGCCTTCTCTGAATCCGGTTCGACCACCAAAAAGCATCTAATGCGAGTTGACATACATTTTGTCCCTCTTTATCACCATATTCTTTTGATAGATGAGAGTCATGTATAACGAAAACATTTTTTGGATGATATATGCTTTCAGTTCTATTTCTTGAAGATTTATAAATTTAAAAATAAGATTGGCATCTTATGTGTGAAGAATTTTGTGGGATAATGGCTGGAACATGTAATGCGGTGTTGTATTTCTTTCTCAAATTTCTTTTGAAATCATGAAAGTAGCCACTCATCTGCGTATATTATTTGTGTTTGAAATAGGGTTAGCATAGCGGGTTATGGAAGATCGTCATCTAGCGATGACTATACATGGCGGTTACCCACATCTCGGGATAGGTGGTTTTGCATATATGATGGGTGCACTCGCTGCACTGACCATGGTAAGGGGAGGGTATTCCGGGATGGCGATCGAGGCAGCTATCCATGAGAGGATAAGCCGCGGTGAGGTGCATTGGGTTCCCTCGTGCGAGGTGCATTAGAGCATGAGGATGCCCTAGATGATGCAACACGGGAAAAAGGAAAAGCGCGTCGTGGACAAAGCGGTGTAACCAAAGGCGGTGCCGATTAGCCCGACAGAGAGGAAGCATAGGGCTAGAACAACGCCGCGAGGATGACTTTAGAGTGGAGTAAGATGGAAGCGGAACAACTGCCACCACTAGAGCTAACACCCGGGGTTGCTCGCGGTGAAGGGATCGATGGATGGATGAGCAAATTATAGAGGCTATTGGATGTAAAGCGATTACTTGATTAGCCAGCAAGAGAAGCATAGGGCTAGAACACGCCGCGAGGGATGACTTTAGAGTGGAGTAAAGATGGGCGGAACCGCGCCACCACTAAGAGCTAGCCTGGGTTGCTCGCCCGAAGGGATGGAGTGGATGGATGAGCAAGTATAGGAGCTATTGGGCGTCCGTTGTATTTTGGGGCGAGAGGCATAGGCGAGAGAGCGAGGCTAGGCTCATAAGGAGACATGAGCATGTTGAGAGGATAAAGGGGATCTTGAGGTGGCTCATGATGGTACAATGACTTATTACATATAGACACATCGGGCAACCGGATTGAAGGGGTGAGGATATCGAGGTAGTTGAGGGATCTTGTAGTTGATGGTATAGTAGACTTCAGTCATTGATAGGGCATGATTAAGGAGGGTTGTCTGGTTCACGAACATCATTTTCTAGACATATAGGACATCTGAGGGGAGCTACGATAGATTTTGCATTGCGACTAGGACTTGCTTGTCCCTCCACTTCATCTACTATGGAGGATGGGAGAGATTATCACGACCCCTCCGTACACTTGTTGGCACATCTCTAAGATCCTAATATTTCATTCCTTAGGTGTACATCTGTTGATGTGGATCTTTACATTAAGGAGGTGCCTATCATGTGATCCCATATCCATCACGCATTACTCCTATGTCGATCTCCAGATGTCAACCCCCTTTCCACATTTACGTTTATTCCCAAGTGGTCCATAGGAGCGCCATATATCCTGGTATTAGCCATTTAAAGCGATGCGATAGCTCTCAATAGGTTTGAAGGTGGTGTGTAACTCCTTCCCTCTCTCATTCATGTTACCCGGACTCCTTGGAAGTCTCTTGTGTCCACTAATATTGGTACGCCTCTTCGAATGGAGGGATGTGGGACCATTCATCTTCCTTGGACCATGGATTATGTCCATCATGCCAATCTGGATGTAAATTAGAGCACAACTAGTATCATTCTTGCTTGGATTGATTGGCATCGATATGCAGTGAAATCCACATCTTCTTTCCCGTGATGACATATATAATCCACACAAGACATATCATTCATCCAGCACACTTTGGTATGTCGATGAATCAATCTTAGGTGCTATATACCTATAATTGTTCCACTCGGCTATCTAGAGAGTGACAAGGTACTTCTCCTAGTAATTAAAAGCTCTTTCTGCTTGAAGGCATTATGATAGAAGCTTGCATTTTACAAAGTTGTTATGCATTTGTCTCACATAAGTTTACGGAATGCCATGGAACTTAAATAACCTGCCATATTTTTAAAATTAAAGTAGGGCATATGGGCAATCTTATGAGACCCCTTTCAACATGAGCTCGAAGATGATGATTTGCTTCCACATCCATGATGGAATTTGGGATAAATAGCCATTTTCAAAAGATCATAGAGTGAAAGGAGCCTGTTTGTATCCTTGAAACTTATCTTGAAGCTCAACCACCTTGCCATGATGCGTATATCACGAGTGAATTGTGTTGTGAACGCAACCTAAAGGAAAGTTTGGATCGGCTCAAGCACATCTTGGCTAGAAGGAGATGGGCCGAATTTATGATGGAGGAGGGACCATTAAACTTTATGATACCTCAGTAAAAACATAGCCTTCACGGCCTGAATTGTAGGATTAGGTGGAAATAATGCTAGCGTAGCTCTCATTAGAGGGATTGTTTCTTGGTTCTCATGTGTTTCATGCTCTTCATTGACAAAGCCCTCGGAACACGCATCTTAGTCACTATTCTCGAAAGCATATTTTACATTTTCATCACGAGATGAGACGAGTTGAATCCATTGAAAGCATTTCTTCCTCATCCTTTTCAAGTTGAGCTCTAGCTCCATTATGCGATTAATAATAAGTTGTAACTTGCATGACAAAGGGATGCTCAAGGATCTTTGAATGAAGATGGAAAACAAACAAGTTCAAATATCTATAAGACAAATGCGTGTTCTGAAGGTTCCCCTTCAAGTCCAAATGAGATAGCATGCTCGCTAAGCTAAGAGGAAACCATTTAAATACGTAATTTGTCCAAGCTGAAATCTTGTGTATGTGCCACGGATCTTACCGCGATTCACCTAGATTCCTCAATTTTAACACAAGTAAAACCTTATGGTTTCTATCAAATTAAAATACACACTTCTGAGAAACCTAATGTAGTATCAAGGGAAACTTAATGTAGTTCCTTTGGAATCTAATGTAGTTTGAGGTTTCTTTAAGCCCTAATGTAGTTTTGATATGGATATGTGGTGGCTTTCGAGTGTGAGCGTTGGTCTTGGTGGACTAGCATGGGTGTGTGAAGGACTGGAAGCTAATAGCATGGCAAGGCAATTAAATGGCAATTGTATTGATTATGGTCAAATAATATCCTATTAAGCCAAGCTAATCTCCTTGATAATATCTTAATCAAAAATAGCGGAGTTTAAGGCCAACTTCAAAGGTCATATCTCGTGAATGCGTCCGGATTATAAGCGATCAGGGCTCATTGGAAAGCTCGGTGTCTAGTTTCTGGATTAAGGTCCTCATTTGCTATTTCCTTGTGGATCGTGAATATCATAAAAGAGTGGCCATGGGTGTTGGGTACGATAAGATTGCCTTTGAAGAGAACCAAGCTCCTTGCCCTGAGAATTGCCATAGCCATACGCCTAGCGTGTCACATGGAGTTCTCAACAGTTGTGATTGGGTGGAGAACTGCCATTATTTGCCTTGTATTGAGAATCTTCCCTCTAGTTTTGGTGGTGAACTAGAGGTACGGATCGTCCCAGGCTATTGGTGTGGTTCATATCTATTGGTGTAACTCTTATCTTATATTCATTGGATCTGTGCTTATTTGTCTTCTTATTTCCATACTTAGATCATTTTGTCATAAATAGCGGTTTGATACATGGATTAGCCAGCAAACTTAGGCGGTTTCTGATTTATGAGATTATGATTTTTTGAAGAGATCACAGTATTCTATTTAGAGGGAGATAAAAGGTATGGTTTCTTGTTGTGAATCTATAAAAGGTATGGTTTATTGTTGTGAACCATATCAATTGGTATCGAGCTTGAGGCTATTCCTAAAGATTGCAAAGACTTAGGTTGGTCTTTGGAATTGCAAGGGAATAGAAAGAATTTTATTAGATTTATTCTTGATGTTTGTAAAGATCATCTAGTTGGTGCTGATGATTACAAATTGGAATAGAGTTCCTCCTCACGAGAATCTAAATGATCTTCTTATATGAAATTAAAGTTTTAACTTCTTGGATCATTCTTTCACAATTTGATTCTACCCGGATCACTCAATCTTTGGATATGATCACGAAAAAAAATTGTTTGTTGCGAAACATATATAGGTGCAGGTGATTGGTGGCGTGGAACAAAGCGGAGAATGACCTAATCCTCCTTATCAATCCATTTCATTTGCCAAAATGGAATCGGAAGCCCGACAATCCATCTCCTTGGCGGGATGGATCTCAGATTTAAACACCTCACTGCATCTATGGAGTATCTATGGTGGATAGATCAATCTTTATGTCACGAACTCTCTATCCTTGACAAATGCATTGAACTATTTCAAAACTAAACAAATTCTAAACAATGTAAGTTGCAGCCCATTGTTTTAGTAAAGATGTCTTAATAATGAATATGTATGCGTAGAAATTGTAGTTTAAAGTAGAAGCTGACTTTAAAAATACGTTAAAAGATTTTAAAGGATTTGTGCTGCTTACAGAAATTGTAAAATCTATTTTATGATTGTATTGCCTTCCTTCCTAATGAATGATCATGCCATTAATAATAGTTGCACAATGGTTGGTGCCATAAGTGTTGATGTTAATGGATTGATATTGAAATTATTCTAGATTGGTGTCTAGAGTTTTTGGCCGATGGTTGAATTGCTCTTGGTTGGAGTGGTGCTTCAGCAGGGAACCCTTGATCTTTTCTTAATCTTGCCCTTTTATCTTAAAATTTAAATTTTATCTAGTAAAGATCTTAAGCTTTGCTAATATATCTCAAGAATAGCCAAATCTTTTTCTGAATCTTGTATCTTAATCTTTAGTCTAGCGGTTGTGATTGTCATAAATAGTTGGTGCTATTTTTATGAGTAATGTCTAACAAAATTGCAATCCCGATTAGTTGGTGCTCTTACGAGGAAGGTTAGTGCCTCTCAATGACCAAGAAATTCTTATAAACTTGACCAGTTCTTGTATTAGGAAGTTTAATTAAACTAGAATAAACTTAGGATAAACTTAGGATTTATATCCAAACCTTTACATTCAACAAAAGTGGTGCGTCATGAATAGTTGGTGCTATTTGTGAGATCATTACCTTAAACACGAATCTTAGAAATGTGAGTTGGTGCTCAATTGGATAAATTAAGTTGGTGCTTAATTTGTTTATGGACCTGGCCGAGTCAGGTTGCCCTTGAGAGAAAGGGGAGGAATTGAGTAATATGGATATGGTAGGGAGATTGAGGCGATTGGTCTTGGTGGACTAGTAGATTGATATTGAGAGGACGGAAGCTAATGGCATGTAGGAGCAATTAAATGGCAGTGTATTGATTATGGTCAAATAGTATCTATTAAGCCAAGCTAATCTCCTTGATATCTTAGTCCAAAAGAAATAGCCGGTTTAAAGACCAGCTTCAAAAGGTCATATCTGATCTAGGAAGCTCGATTAATCCTAGTTTCTGGATTAGAGATTTAAGCCCGTTTATGCTAACTCCTTGTGGATCGTGAGGAATGTCGTAAAGAGTGGCCGTAAGATTGACTTGAATGCACAACCAAGATTGCCTTTTAGAGAACCAAGCTCCTTGCCTAGAAATTACCGTAATATACGCGCTTCTTTGATGTAATCGGCAGTTCTCAACCTTTGGTTGGCCGGTTGGGTGGAGAAGCGCCATTATTCTGTATTGAGAATCCTTCCTCTAGTTTTGGTGAACTAGAGTGGATCGTCCCAGGCTATTAGGTATGGTTCCATATCAATGGTGTAACCCTTATCTTATATTCATTGGATGCAATGCTTATTTGTCTTCTTATTTCATGCTTAGATCATTTGTCATAGCTAACGGTTTGATACGTGGATTATTATGAAACTTAGGCAGTTCTAGTTAGCGAGATTATGATTTTTTGAAGAGATCTAGTATTCTATTTAGAGGAGATAAAGGGTATGGTTTCTTGTTGTGAATCTATAAAGGTATGGTTTATTGTTGTAGAACCATATCAATTGGTATCGAGCAGGGCTATTCTAAAGTGCAAAGACTTCCGGTTGGTCTTTGGAAGTGCAAAGCGAGGAATAGAGAATTTTGTCTGGCTATTCTTGATGTTTGTAAAGTCATCCTAGTTGGTGCTAGTGATTACAAATTGGAATAGAGTTCCTCCTCCGAGAATCTAAATGATCTTCTTCCTAGAAATTAAAGTTTTAACTTCTTGGATCATTCTTTCACAATTTGATTCTACCGGATCCATCAATCTTTGGATATCGATCTGAAAAAAAATTGTTTGTTAGAGCATAAGGTCTTGGTGATTGGTGGCGATGGAACAAGCGGAGGGAACAGGCCTAATCCTCATATCAATCCATTTCATTTGCCAAAATGGAATCGAGAGCTGACAATCCATCTCCTTGGCGGGGATGGATCTCGTTGAAACTTTTCACGCATCTATGGGTATCTATGGTGGATAGATCAATCTTTATCGAACTCTCTATCCACGACAAATGCGTGAACTATTTCAAACTAAACAAGTTCTAAACAATGTAAGTTGCAGCCCATTGTTTTAGTAAGATGTCTTAATAATGAATATGTTAATGCATGAAATTGTAGTTTAAAAGTAGAAATGACTTTAAAATCGTTAAAAAGATTTTTAAAGGATTTGTCTGCCCCAGAAATTAATAAATCTATTTTATGGTTAATACATTGCTTCCTTCTAATGAATGATCATGCCATTAATAAGTTGCACAATGGTTGGTGCCATAAGTGTTGATGTTAATGGATGATATTGAAATTCTAGATTAGTGTCTAGAGTTTTGGTAGATGAATTAAGTGCTCTTGGTTGGAGTCGGTCTTCAGAGAACCCTTGATCTTTTCTTAATCTTGCTATCTTAAAATTTAAATTTTATCTAGTAGATCTTAAGCTTTGCTAATATATCTCAAAGAATAACCAAATCTTTTAGAATCTTTATCTTAATCTTTAGTCTAGCAGTTGTGATTGTCATAAATAGTTGGTGCTTCTATTTTATAAAGTGTGTCTAAACAAAATTGCAATCCGATGGATTGGTGCTCTTGTGAGGAGGTTAGTGCCTCAATGACCCAAAATTATATAAACTTGACCAGTTCTTGTATTAGGAAGTTTAATTAAAGCTAGAATAAACTTAGGATAAACTTAGGATTTACCTTATCAAACCTTTACATTCAGCAACAAAGTGAAATTAGTCATGAATAGTTGGTGCTATTTGTGAGATCATTACCTTAAACCTGAATCTTAGAAATGTATTATTGAGTTGGTGCTCAATTGGATAAATTAAGTTGGTGCTTAATTTGTTTATGGACTAAGCGAGTCAGGTTACTTATGAGAAGGGAGGAATTGATATGGATATGGTAGCTTCCGGGGGAGTGTGAGCGTTGGTCTTGGTGGACTAGCATGGGTGTGAGAAGGGCAAACTAATAGCATGGCAAGGCAATTAAATGGCAATTGTAATGATTATGGTCAAATAATGTATCTATTAATGGCTAATCTCGCCAGTAATATCTTAGTCCAAAATAGCGGTTTCAAAAGGCCAACTTCAAAGGTCATATCTCCAGCGTCTCGGAAAGCTCTGGAGTGTCTAGTTTACGGATTGGGGTCGCCCATTTGCTAACTCCTTGTGGATGCGTGAGATATACCAGCCAAAGAGTGGCCATGGAGTGGGGCTGGTACACACAACCAAGATTGCCTTTTTAGAGAACAAGCTCCTTGCCTAGAAATTGCCATGTATACATATGCTTTGTTAATCTGTCGGAGTTCTCAACCTTTGGTTGGCCCAGGTTGGGTGGAAGCGCCATTGACTACCTTGTATTGAGAATCTTCCTCTAGTTTTTGGTGAACTAAGAGCTGGATCGTCTGAGAGCTATTGGTGTGGTTCATATCTATTGGTGTAACTCTTATCTTATATTCATTGGATGCATTGCCCATTTGTCTTCTTATTTCATGCTAGATCATTTGTCATAAATATGAGTTTATTACACGTGGATTAAGTAGCAAACTTAGGCGGTTTACAGTTTATGAGATTATGATTTTTTGAAGAGATCTAGTATTCTATTTAGAGGAGATAAAGGGTATGGTTCTTGTTGTGAATCTATAAAAGGTATAGTTTATTATTTGTGAACCATATCGAGGTGAATATCGAAACCGGGCTATTCCTAAAGATTACCAAAGACTTAGGTTAGTCTTTGGAGATTGCAAGCGAGGGAATAGAAGGTACAATGCAGCTATTCTTGATGTTTGTAAATCATCTAGTTGGTGCTAGTGATTACAAATTGGAATAGAGTTCCTCCTCTGAGAATCTAAATGATCTTCTTCCTATGAAATTAAAGTTTAACTTCTTGGATCATTCTTTCTGAATTTGATTCTACCGGATCACTCAATCTTTGGATATCGATGCGAAAAAAAAAATTGTTTGATGCGGGAAACATATAGGTGGGTGATTGGTGGCCGATGGAACAAGCGAGAGAGGCCCGAGCTAATCCTCCTTATCAATCCATTTCATTTGCCAAAATGGAATCAGGCCCGACAATCCATCTCCTTGAGGAGTAGGGATGGATCTCAGATTGAAACTTTTCCACGCATCTATGGAGGTATCTATGTGGATAAGATCAATCTTTATCTGAATCCTCTATCCCTCGACAAATCTTGAACTATTTCAAACTAAACAAATTCTAAAACAATGTAAGTTGCGTAAGCCCATTGTTTTAGTAAGATGTCTTAATAATGAATATGCGCCCTAAGAAATTGTAGTTTAAAAGTAGAGGCTAATTTTAAAAATCAAGTAAAAGATTTTAAAGGATTTGTGCCTGTGAGAAATTGTAAATCTATTTTATGATTGTATTGCTTCCTTCTATCGAATGATGATCATGCTAATAACAGTTGCACAAATGGTTGGTGCCATAAGTGTTGATGTTAATGGATGATATTGAAATTTAGATTGGTGTCTAGAGTTTTGAGCAAGAGTTGGTGCTAATGGCCGAGCCTGCTTCCAACAGAACCCTTGATCTTTTCTAATCTTGCTCTTTATCTTAAAATTTAAATTTTATCTAGTAGATCTTAAGCTTTGCTAATATATCTCAAAAAGAATAACCAAAATCTCCTTCTCAATCTCATCTAATCTTTAGTCACAAATAAATAGCTGTGATTGTCATAAATAGTTGGTGCTATTTTTATAAAGTGTGTCTAAGAAAATTGCACCGTGAGTTGGTGCTAATGGGCGTAGGTTGGTGCCTCAATGACCCAAAATTTTATAAACTTGACCCAGCTTCGTGGCTAGGGAAGTTTAATTAAACTAGGAATAAACTTTGTGGGATAAACTTAGGATTTTACCTTATCCAAACCTTTACATCTCAACAAAAGTAGCTCATGAATAGTTGGAAGCTATTTGTGAGATCATTACCTTTAAACCTCGGAATTCCCGGTAAAATGTATTGAGTTGGTGCTTCAATTGGATAAAATTCTCAAGTTGGAAAGTTTAATTTGTTTTTATGGACACAACTGAGGTCACTTGCCTTCTCGAAAGGGAGGAATTGATATGGATATGGTAGCTCGGGGAGTGGCCTTGAACGCTGGCCCGGCGGACTAGCATGGGTGTGTGAGGAAGTGGGCAAACTAATAGCATGGCAAGGCAATTAAATGGCAATTGTAAATGATTAAGGTCAAATAATATCTATTAAGCCAAGCTAATCTTCTTGATAATACCGTGAGTCCAAAATAAAGCAATTTCAAAAGGCCAACTTCAAAAGGTCATATCTCATTCCTGAAAGCTCTTAGGTGTCTAGTTTCTCGATTGGGTCGCCTCATTGCTAACTCCTCCTCAGGATTGTGAGATATCGCCAAAAGAGTGGCTATGGGTCAGACTGACCGCATTTACCAAGATTGCTCTTTTGAAGAGAACCAAGCTCCTTGCCTAGAAATTGCCATAGCCTTCATTTTGTCAGTAACTACGGGCTTCTCACACATCGGGTTGGGTCTCTGGGCTTGGGTGGAGAACCGCCATTATTTGCCTTGTATTGAGAATCTTCCTAGTTTTGAACTAGATGGATCATTCCTTGAAGCATATATTGTGGTTCATATCTATTGGTGTAACTCTTTATCTTATATTCATTGATCTCAGGTTTATTTTGTCTTCTTATTTCATACTTAGATCATTTTGTCATAGCTAACTAAGATTCTTGCGGGATCAGAGCAAACTTAGACTACATGTGATTTATGAGATTATGATTTTTTGAAAAGCATCTTAGTATTCCATTTAGAGGAGATAAAAAGTGCATGGTTTACTGTCGTGAATCTATAAAGGTAACGGCTTATTGTTGTGAACCATCAATTGGTATCGAGCCGTGCTATTCCTAAAGATTGCAAAGACTTCCTACAGGCCTGAGATTGCAAACAGAATAGAGAATTTCCATTCTGGCTATTCTTGATGTTTGTAAGTCATCTAGTTGGTGCTAGTGATTACAAATTGGAATAGAGTTCCTCCCTCCCCGAATCTAAAATGATCTTCTTCCCATGAAATTAAAAGTTTTAACTTCTGACTATTCTTTCACAATTTGATTCTACCCATCACCAATCTTTGACATCACATTTAAAAAAATTGTTTGTTGCAGGAAACATATAGGTGCAGTGATTGGTGACGTGGAAATGCTGTGAGGGAACCGGAGCCTAACTCTCCTTATCAATCCATTTCATTTGCCAAAAATGGAATCAACCGACAATCCATCTCCTTGGATTGTGATGGATCTCCGTTGAAACTTTTCCTCGCGATCTATGTTTATCTATGGTGGATAGATCATCTTTATCCGAACTCTATCCTCGACAAATCTTGAACTATTTCAACCAACAAATTCTAAACAATGTATGTGTCTACTGTTTTAGTAAGATGTCTTAATAAATGAATATGTGTCCTGTGAAGAAATTGTAGTTTAAAAGTGGAGGCTTAATTTTAAAAACTGTTGAAAAAGATTTTAAAGATTTGTGCCTTTAGAGAAATTGTAAATCTATTTTATGATTGTATTGCTTCCTTCTAATGAATGATCATGCCATTAATAGTTGCACAAATGGTTGGTGCCATAAGTGTTGATGTTAATGGATGATATTGAAATTCTAGATTGGTGTCTAGAGTTTTGAGTTAGCTGGTGCTACCGGTTGGAGCTCTGCTTCAACATGAACCCTTTGATCTCTCTCTTAACTTTGCCCTTTATCTTAAAAATTTAAATTTTATCTAGTAGATCTTTAAGCTTTGCTAATATATCTCAAAAAGAATAACCAAATCTTTTCCTCAATCTTCTTTATCTTAATCTTTTAGTCACAATGCTTGTAGACGTCACAAATAGTTGGTGCTATTTTATGAAGTGTGTCTACAAAATCAGAATCGAGTTGGTGCTAACGTGGGCAGAGGTTGGTGCCTCAATGACCCAAAATTTTATAAACTTGACCCAGCTCTTTGCATTAGGAAGTTTTAATTAAACTAGAATAAACTTAGGATAAACTTAAGATTTACCTTATCCAAACCTTTTTTACATTCAACAAAAGTGGTCGCCATGAATAGTTGGTGCTACTCTTGTGAGATCATTACTCCAAACCTTGAAATGTATTGCTGAGTTGGTGCTCAACTGGATAAATTCGTTGGTGCTTAATTTGTTTATGGACACAACCCAGGTCGTACTTCTTGCCTTTAAAGGGAGGAACTGATATGGATATGGCAGCCTCTGTGGAGGCCTGAACGCTGGTCTTGGTGGACTAGCATGGGTGTGAGAAGGGCAAACCAATAGCATGGCAGCGCAACTGTTCCAAATGTAATGATTATGGTCAAATAATATCTATTAAGCCGTTTAATCTCCCCTTGATAATATCTTATAGGGGTCCAAAAATAGCGCTTCAAAAATAAATCTCAGCTCATATCTCGGCTTCTGTGGAAAGCTCTCGTCTAGTTTCCTCGATTGGGGTCGCCCCATTTGCTAACCTTTGTGGATCGTGGGAGATATCGCCAAAAGAGGGCCATGGGTCGACCGACCGCATTGTACCTAAGATTGCTCTGAATATAGAAACCGGCCTTTTGCCTAGAAATTGCCATAGCCTCGGGCTCTTTGTTACACAGCACCACGGGCTCAACACCGGGTTGGCCCTATGGGCGGGAGAACTCATTATTTTGCCTTGTATTGAGAATCTCTCCCTCTAGTTTTGGTGAACTAGAGTCGGATCATTCCGAGCTATTGGTGTGGTTCATATCTATTGGTGTAACTCTTTATCTTATGGTCAAATGGATCCTGCGGCTATTATTTATCTTCTTGGCTTCATACTTAGATCATTTTGTCATAGCTAACGGTTTATTCTCAGGATTCTCGTGAAAACTTAGACCTGGCTTTACGATTTATGAGATTATGATTTTTTTGAACAGATCTAGTATTCTATTTAGAGGAGATAAAAGGTATGGTTTACTGCTGTGAATCTATAAAAGGTATGGTTTATTTTGTTGTGGAACTATATCAATTGTATCGGCTGCTATTCTAAAGATTGCAAAGACTTCCGTTGGTGGCCGGAGATTGCAAAATGTGAATAGAGAATTTTTATTCCTCGGGTTATTCTTGATGTTTTAAGTCATCTAGTTGGTGCTGTTGATTACAAATTGAATAGAGTTCCTCCCTCCTCGAATCTAAATGATCTTCTTCCTATGAAATTAAAAGTTTTAACTTGGATCATTCTTTTCACACTTGATTCTACCTTTTATCACTCAATCTTGGATACTTCCAAGATTTAAAAAAAAAAAATTGTTTGTTGCGAAACATATAGGTGCAGTGATTGGTGACGTGGAACAAGCAGAGGGAACTCCAGCCTAATCCTCCTTTATCAATCCATTTCATTGCCAAAATGGAATCGGGAATCGAATCCATCTCCTTGACAGATGGATCTCCTCGCTGAAACTTTTCCTCGCATCTATGGAGGGGCTGCATTCATGGTGGATAGATCAACTTTTTATCCTAACCTCTATCCCCGACAACTAAACTATTTCAACTAAAATAAATTCTAAAACAATGTAAGTTGTGTTCATTGTTTTAGTAAGATGTCTTAATAATGAATATGTGTCCTGTAAGAAATTGTAGTTTAAAAGTAGATGACTTTAAACTGCTAAAGATTTTAAAGGATTCAGGTCTCTTTAGAGAAATTGTAAATCTATTTTATGATTGTATTGTTTCCTTCTAATGAATGATCACATGCCATTAATAGTTGCACAATGGTTGGTGCCATAAGTGTTGATGTTAATGGATGATATTGAAATTCTAGATTGGTGTCTAGAGTTTTGAGTAGTTGGTGCTACCGTTGGAGTCGGTGCTTCAACAGAACCCTTGATCTTTTCTTAATCTTGCCTTTATCTTAAAATTCTAAATTTTATCTAGTAGATCTTAAGCTTTGCTAATATGTCTCCAAAGAATAACCAAATCTTTTCCGAATCTTTATCTTAATCTTTTTAGTCACAATAGCTTGTGGGATTGTCATAAATAGTTGGTGCTATTTTATGAAGTGTGTCTAAGCAAAATTGCAATCAAGAGTTGGTGCTAATGGGTGCAGGTTGGTGCCTCAATGACCCAAAAATTCCCCTATAAACTTGACCCATTTTGCATTAGGAAGTTTAATTAAACTAGAATAAACTTAGGATAAACTTAGGATTTTACCTTATCCAAACCTTTAAGCATTCAACAAAAGTGGTCGCCATGAATAGTTGGTGCCATTTGTGAGATCATTACCTTAAACTCAATCTTGAAATGTATTGAGTTGGTGCTCAATTGGATAAATTGTTGGTGCTTAATTTATTTATGGACAATAACCAGGTCACTTTGCCTTCTAAAGGGAGGAATCTTCGATATGGATATGGTAGCTCTGGGAGTGGCCTTGAACGCTGGTCTTGGTGTGGACTAGCATGGGTGTGTGAGAAGGGCAAACTATCATACGGCAAGGCAATTAAATGGCAATTGTAATGATTATGGCTATCAACAATATCTATTGCCGCTTTCACCCCTTGATAATATCGTGAGTCCAAAAATAGCAGCCAAAAGGCCAACTTCAAAAGGTCATATCTCGGCTCTGAAAGCTCCTGGTTCAGTTTCTCGGATTGGGGTCATTTATCATAACTCCTCGTGGATCGCGGAGATATCGCTAAAAGAGGGCTTTCATGGGTCGACCGGATCAAGATGTACTAAGATTGCCTTTTGAAGAGAACCAAGCTCCTTTGCCTAGAAATTGCCATATAGCCTCGGCTTTGTTAAGACCACGCTTCAACACCGGGTTGGTCTTGGTGGAGAACCGCCATTATTTGCCTTGTATTGAGAATCTTCCCTCTAGTTTTGGTGAACTAGAGCCGGATCATTCGAAGCTATCGGGTGTGTGGTTCATAATCTATTGGTGTAACTCTTTATCTTTATATTCATTGGATCTGGTGGCTTATTTGTCTCTTATTTCATAATTTAGATCATTTTGTCATAGCTAATCTGCTTATTCTCAGGATTCCTGTGAGCAAACTTAGACTCGGGCTTACGATTTATGAGATGATTTTGAAAAGATCTAGCATTCTCATTTAGAGGAGATAAAAGGTATGGTTTAATCGCTGTGAATCTATAAAAGGTATGGTTTATTGTTGTGAACTTATAATAAATTGGTATCGAGCCGCTATTCCTAAAGATTGCAAAGACTTCCTACAGGCCGGAGATTGCAGAATGTAGAATTTATTCTCATATCTTGATGTTTGTAAGTCATCTAGTTGGTGCTAGTGATTAAATTGAATAGAGTTCCTCCCTCCAGAATTCAAAATGATCTTCTTCCTATGAAATTAAGTTTTAACTTCTTGGATCATTCTTTCACAATTTGATTCTGGCACCTGCATCACTCAATCTTTGGATATCGTTTTAAAATTGTTTGTTGCGGGTGAAACATATAGGTGCGTGTGATTGGTGACGTGGAACAAAGCAGAGGGAACTGAAGCCTAATCCTCCTTATCATCCATTTCCCCATTTTCGCTAAAATGGATCTCCTTCCAATCAAGCCTAATCGTGAACTCCGACAATCCATTCCTTGGCCGATGGACTCCGCTTGAAACTTCTTTTCCTCGTGATCTATGGAGGGCGATTCATGGTGGATAGATCAATCTTTATCCTAACCCCTCTATCCCCCTCGACAACTTTGAACTATTTCAAACTAAACAAATTCCCAAACAATGTAAGTTAGTGTTCTTACTGTTTTAGTAAGATGTCTTAATAACGAATATGTGTCCGTAAGAAATTGTAGTTTAAAAGTAGAGGCTTACTTTTAAAAACTGCTAAAAGATTTTAAAGGATCGTAAGTCTTTTAGAGAAATTAAATCTATTTTATGATTGTATTGCTTCCTTCTAATGAATGATCATGCCATTAATAGTTGCACAAATGATTGGTGCCATAAGTGTTGATGTTAATGGATGATATTGAAATTCTGCATTGTTGTTCAGGAGTTTTGAGCGAGTTGGTGCTACCTGGGTCAGAGCTTGCCCAAACAGAACCCTTTGATCTTTCTTTAATCTTGGCTCTCATCTTAAATTTAAATTTTATCTAGTAGATCTTAAGCTTTACAATACATCCCCAAAAAGAATAACCAAATCTTTCTCAATCTTTATCTTAATCTTTAGTCACAACAAGGCCAGGATTGTCATAAATAGTTGGAAGCATTTTATGAAAGGTGTCTACAAAATTGCAACGTTAGTTGGTGCTAATGGCGTAGGTCGGGTGCCCTCAATGACCCAAAAATTCTTATAAACTTTGACTCCAGCTTGTATTAGGAAGTTTAATTAAACTAGAATAAACTTCTAGGATAAACTTAGGATTTTACCCTTATCCAAACCTTTACATTCAACAAAAAGTGGTCGCCATGAATAGCTGGTGCTATTTGTGGTGATCATTACCTTAAACCCTCCGAATCTTGAAATGTAATATTGGTGCTCAATTGGATAAATTGTTGGTGCTTAATTTGTTTATGGACACAACCGGTATCGGGCCATTCTCTCGTGAAGGGAGGAATTCGATATGGATATGGTAGCTCTGGGAGTGGTCTTTGAACGTTGGTCTTGGCGGGACTAGCATGGGTGTGTGAGAAGGGCAAACTAATAGCATGTAAGGCAATTAAAATGGCAAATTGTAACATTATGGTCAAATAATATCTATTAAGCTGCTAATCTCCTTTGATAATATTCCAAATCCAAAAATAGCAGCTTCAAAAAGGCCAACTTCAAAAGGTCATATCTCGCCGCCTCGAAAGCTCTCGTCTAGTTTCGATTGGGGTCGCTCTTATTTGCTAACCCTTGTGGATCGTGGAGATATCGCCAAAGAGTGGGCCATGGTCGCGAAAATGATATCTAGGGTTTCTCGGGCGACGTTAGCGGCGGCGCCTCGCGCAAGTGCATCTGATGCTTGGCTGCCATATCGAAGAGCAGCGATGATCTCACGCCGCCATTGTCCTCGTCTTGGGGTGAAGCGCATCGGCATACCGGGTCATCTTCGATCTTGCATTAGAAGCTCGCTATCGGGTTGGCCGCTGCCTTAGTGCTGGCGCTACCGCAGTACATCTTTGACCGTAAGAAGTGTCTTGTTGCTTTTCTCCTCGATTCCGATTTCAATAAAGCAAAGATAAAGGTGCAGTCGTAGTCAAGATTCATAAGATCTTTGAGCCATGCTCAAAAATTTGCCTTCGCCCTTCATCTCCTCTTGTTGGCTACCGCGCATGGGCCTCGTGAAAGCATATTTTAAGCTTGGCTACTTTGTATGTTGAACCTCTTGTTGCGACCCACTGCAATAATAGAGCGCTTACGTCCGCTTGTGGTTCGCTGCACTCACCGCAGCCTTGGGGTTTGATGCACCGATATGTTGCAAGTTTTATGATGGTTTTGAGCCAAAATGCATATTGGAACTGGACTGTGGTTCAACTTGCAAGAGTTCAAGCGATAAGGCAAAGATTATAGGTAATTGTATGCAACCACCGCTTTGCATTTAATGTATTGTCCTTTCCCTTCAAGAGTCGCAGATCTTGTGGGTGCGGGTGCAAGTCTATGGAATGCGATGTCGTGATGCACTTTGATTATTCCCGCAAGTTGTGGCACTCCAGATGTAACTTAGTCTTGGCTGTTTAATGTCATCCCTCCCCTTCCCGTTAGAAGGGAAATTAGGGTTCTATGACTCCGCATGGTCAACTTCTTTGATAGTGAAAGGGGTCGATTAAGGGAATCTTCAAAGGGTAATTGGGCGTTACTTTATCGTCACGACTGGCTGTTTATTCAAGTGTCCAAGGGGAACCCGAATTTGATCAAGAAGGAAGTTGAGCATTTCCTGGCAACCGTGGCCTATGCTAGTAGTAGGAGAAGCTTTGAATAGCAATTGACCCACCCTAGCGCAGCCCGTGATTATCTTCGCATTGTTGGAAGAGGGAGCATTGAGTCCCTCAAGACATAATCGCAAACCCGTACGATCTCTATAGTACAAGTTTGCGTGATGGATCTCTAGGCCGGTAAATGCGCCGCGGAATGATAGTTGCTTCCACGCCTTCAACCACTTGCATCAACCGGTAAGTGAGCTTCTAAATGGTCAGAAGCATGTTTACACATTGATCCTCAATCTTTGTCTGCTAGGGAAGGTCCACATCGCCATAATTCCTCTCATTTCTTTGGATGTTGGTGATATCAAGCTTTATCCGTGACCAATATCTAGATCTTGCATATCCGGGCCTATTGTGGAGCCAACAAATAAGGTCGTGGTACCCTCGCTTTACTTATTTAACAAAATTCTAAATAACTTGACTTCAAAAAAAAAAAAAAAAAAAAGAGCGCGGGTCGCGACCGGATCGCGACGTACCAAGATTGCCTTTTTGAAGAGAAACCAAGCTCCTTGCCTAGAAATTGCCATACCTCGGCCTTTTGTTATTAATCATACTCAACACCGGTTGGTCTTGGCTGGTGGAGAACTCCGCCATTATTTGCCTTGTATTGAGAATCTTCTAGTTTTGGTGAACTAGAGTCGGATCATTCCGAAAGCTATTGGTGTGGTCTACAATTCATTGGTAAAACTCATCTTATATTCATTGGACCGGGTAAGCTTATTTGGTCTCTTCATTTCATACTTAGATCATTTTGTCATAGCTAATCCGCTTATTCTCAGGATCAGAGGCAAACTTAGACTCCGCTTACGATTTTATGATTATGATTTTTTTGAAAGAGATCTGCATTCCATTTAGAGGAGATAAAAGGTATGGTTACCGTTGTGAATCTATAAAAGGTATGGTTTATTGTTGTGAACCATATCAATTCTGGTAATGGAGCCGTGCTATTCCTAAAGATTGCAAAGACTTCCTCTGCTATCGTGGATTGCAAACGTAGAATTTTGATGTTTGTGTCATCTAGTTGGTGCCAGTGATTACAAATTGGAATAGAGTTCCTCCTTTCCTCGAGAATCTAAATGAGAATCTAAATGATCTTCTTCCAAGGAAATTAAAGTTTTAACTTCTTGGATCATTCTTTCACAATTTGATTCTACCCGATCACTCAATCTTTGATATCAAGTATTTAAAAAAAAATTGTTTGTTGCGTGGTGCTCTGCTATAGGTGCAGTGATTGGTGACGTGGAACAAGCGTAGGAACTCCAGCCTAACTCTTTATCAATCCATTTCATTTGCCAAAATGGATCTCCTTCCAATCAAGCTTCCAATCAACCGGACAATCCATCTCCTTGGCCAGATGGATCTCCTCATGAAACTTTTCCCTCGTGATCTATGGAGCGATTCATGGTGGATAGATCAATCTTTATCCGAATCCTCTGGTCCTCGACAAATCTTGAACTATTTCAAAACTAAACAAATTCTAAACAATGTAAGCTGCCCCCATTGTTTTAGTAAGATGTCTTAATAATGAATGTCTCAGAAGAAATTCTGTAGTTAGGTGTAGATATTTAATTTTAAAATCATAGAAGATCTTTTAAAGGATTCCGGCAGCCTTTAGAGAAATTGTAAAATCATTTTATGATTGTATTGCTTCCTTCTAATTTGAATGATCATGCTACTAATAGTTGCAATGGTTGGTGCCATAAGTGCTAATGTTAATGGGATGATATTGAAATTCTAGATTGGTGTCTAGAGTTTTGAGCAAGAGTTGGTGCTACCGGGTTGAGCTCTGCTTCAACAGAACCCTTGATCTTTCTTAATCTTGCCTTTATCTTAAAAATTTAAATTTTATCTAGTAGATCTTAAGCTTGCTAATATATCTCAAAAGAATAACCAAATCTTTTCTCGGACCTTTATCTTAATCTTTAGTCACAACAAATGGTGATTGCTCGCAAATAGTTGGTGCCATTTTATGAAGTGTGTCTAAGCAAAATTGCAATCAGTAGTTGGTGCTACCGCGAGTAGTTGGTGCCTCAATGACCCAAAAATTCTTATAAACTTGACCTTCTTGTATTAGGAAGTTTAATTAAACTAGAATAAAACTTAGGATAAACTAGGATTTTAATTTTATCCAAACCTTTACATTCAACAAAAGTGGTCAGCCATGAATAGCTGGTGCCATTTTGTGAGATCATTACCTTTAAACCCTAATCTTGAAATGCATTGAGTTGGTGCTCAATTGATAAATTCGTTGGTGCTAATTTGTTTATGGACAAAACCGAGGTCATTGCCTCTCTCGTGAAAAGGGAGAGGAATTGATATGGATATGGTGCAGTTCTGGGGAGTGGCCTTGAACGCTGGTCTTGGTATTAGCATGGGTGTGAGAAGGGCAAACTAATAGCCGCGGGCAATTAAATGGCAATTGTAATGATTATGGTCAGTCAATAATCTATTAAGCCAAGCTTAATCTCCTTGATAATATCTTCAAAAAATAGCAATTTCAAAAAGGCCAACTTCAAAAAGGTCATGTATCTCGCTCCTGAAAGCTCTCGTCTAGTTTCGATCGGGTCGCCTATTTGCTATTAAATCAACTCCCTTCGCGGATCGTGGAGATATCGCCAAAAAGAGTGGCCATGGTCGACCGGATCGCATTGTTCAAGTGATTGCTCTTTGTAAGAGAACCAAGCCTTGCCTAGAAATTTCATAGCTCTTCCGCCTTTGTGCGACCCGCCGGGCCAACACCGGGTTGGGTCTTGGCTAAGTGGAGAACCGCCATTATTTGCCTTGTATTGAGAATCTTCCCCTCTAGTTTTGGTGAACTAGAGCCGGATCATTCGGTGCCATTGGTGTGGTTCATATCTATTGGTAAAACTCTTATCTACATTCATTGATCTCAGGTTTTGGCTCTATTCTTATTTCATACCTTAGATCATTTTGTATCATGGGAAGCACTTATTCTGCGGATTCTCAGAGTAAACTTAGATCATGGCTGTGATTTATGAGATTATGATTTTTAAAGAGATCTAGTATTCTATTTAGAGGAGATAAAAGGTATGGTTTAACGTTGTGAATCTATAAAAGGTATGGTTTATTGTGTCGTGAAACCATATCAATTGGTATCAGATGCTATTCCTAAAAGATTGCAAAGACTTCCTATTGGTGGCCGGAGATTGGCAACAGAATAGAGAATTTTATTCCGGCTATTCTTGATGCTTGTAAGTCATCTAGTTGGTGCTAGCGGGACAAATTGAATAGAGTTCCTCCTCCCCGAGAATCTAAATGATCTTCTTCCTATGAAATTAAAGTTTTAACTTGGATCATTCTTTCATTAATTCTATTCCACCTTATCAATTAAATCTTTGGATATCAAGCATCAAAAAATTGTTTGTTGCGTGAAACATATAGGTGCAGTGATTGGTGACGTGGAACAAAGGTAGGAACTCCGAGCCTAATCCTCCTTATCAATCCACTTCGCTTCGTTAAAATGGATCTCCTTCCAATCAAGCCTTAATCAACCGACAATCCATCTCCTTGGCCGATGGATCTCCGTTGAAACTTCTTTTCCTCGATCTATGGAGGGCTTATCTATGGTGGATAGATCAATCTTTATCCAACCTCTATCCCCATAAATCTTGGAACTATCAAACTAAACAAATTCTAAACAATGCTGCAGCCCATTGTTTTAGTAAGATGTCTTAATAATGAATATGTGTCTCAGAAGAAATTTCAGCTAAAGGTGAGGCGACTTTTTAAAATCAAGTTAAAAGATTTTGTATGATTTGTGCCTTTAGAGAAATTGTAACTATTTTATGGACAATACTCCTTCTAATGAATGATCATGCCATAATAGTTGCGTCGGTTGCTTACAAGTGTTGATAATGGATGATATTGAAATTTAGATTTGGTGGTCTAGAGTTTTGAGCACTACTTGGTGCTACCGGTTAAGCCCGCGGCTTCCAACAGAACCCCTTGATCTTTCTTTAATCTTGCCTTTTATCTTAAAATTTAAATTTTACTAGTAGGATCTTAAGCTTACATTATATCTCAAAAAGAATAAATCAAATCTTTTCTCAATCTTTATCTTAATCTTTAGTCACAATGTTTGCATTTGCCTGGCAAATGGCTGGTGCTATTTTATGAAGTGTGTCTAAAATTGCAATCGTAGTTGGTGCTATCAAGTGAGGTTGGTGCCTCAATGACCCAAAAATTCCCCAAAACTCGACCCGGCTCTTGTATTAGGAAGTTTCAAATTAAACTAGAATAAACTTAGATAAACTTAGGATTTTACCGCACTGGTCCTGTCCCATCTGCTTTAAATAAGCCAAGTGCCTGCAGATCGCCATCTCAAAACCCATCCGGAAACGCCGAGTTGCCCACCGGCCAAATTCGTTGGTGCTTTAATGAGCTTATGGAATAACCGAGGCCGGGCCAGTTCTCGTAAATGGAGAAATCTGGGATGACAGCGGTAGCTCGGGGAGGGTCTTTGGAACCTGGTCTCAGTGGACTAGCATGCCGGGTGTGTGTGTGAGAAGTGCGCAACTAATAGCATGGTAAGGCAAATTAAATGGCAATTGTAATGATTATGGGTCAAATAATATCTATTGCCAAGCTAATCTCCTTGATAATATCTTAGTCCAAAAATAGCGCTTCAAAAAGGCCAACTCAAAAGGTCAAGCATCCTCAGTCATTCTGAAAGCTCTCGTCTAGTTTCGATTGGGGTCGCCCATTTGCTAACCCTTGTGGATCGTGAGATATCGCCAAAGAGGGCCATGGTCAATCGATCGACAGCCTAAGATTGCCTTTGAAGAGAACCAAGCCCTTGCCTAGAAATCGCTTACATAGCCTTCCGGGCCTTTAGCCACAGACCACCGCTTCAACACCGCTGCCCCATGGCGGGAGAACCGCCATTATTTGCCTTGTATCAGAATCTTCCTCTAGTTTTGGTGAACTAGAGCCGGATCATTCCGAAGCTATTGGTGTGGTTCATATCTATTGGTGTAACTCTTTATCTTATATATCTATTGATCTCAGGTTTTTATTTCATACTTAGATCATTTTGTCATAGCTAACGGTTTATTCCTCTGGTGGATTCCTGAGCAAACTTAGACTATTATTGTGATTTATGAGATTATGATTTTTGAAGAGGATCTAGTATTCTATTTAGAGGAGATAAAAGGTAATGAAGCTTCATCGCTAGAATCTATAAAAGGTATGGTTTACTTCGTTGTGAACCATATCGGGCCTAAATTAAAAAATGTTAAGTACGTCAGCATGCTCCTCAATGCATAAAAGGACACCATTAATGCATTTGGGAATACAATCTTCCATAAGATTCCGCTACTACGTGGGTAGATTACATTTGTCATACAATCTTGCAAATGTGCCACAAGATCATACACACGTGCGCCTAGAGTCTTTCATTATTTCCTTTATTTTAAAAAGAAGAAACCTGGCAGAGTTTTCCCAAGAGTAAACTACATGTGAGTTTCCATATTGAAACCTTTAACAAGGTTTCTCATTAGAGAAAGCCTAACGAAAATCCATGGATAATACCGGTTCAACCGAAAACATCATGTTTCCATGAAAACCACATTAAAGTTTCAACAAGAAACCCTATGAGGGCTTCCGCGAACTCCACCTGGCAACGGGAGGTAGAAAACCACCTGGCCTCGGGTGTGAGCTTAGCCATTTTGCATTATAAAAGTGCACTAGAATCACAAGTACAAGAACAGTTTCATCACATCCGTTTTCGCCAGAGTATGTAATATACAGTGATAGACGCCGCTTGGATGACGATGAACTTTGGCAAAAGAAAACTATGCAATACATAGATCGCTGGGCTATCTTCCAAATGGATTTTAATCTTCCCCGCCTCTCTATCTACGACAAACACTAATCAGACACATCAAAGCCCCGTCACTTTGAATAATCTGCACGCGATGCTTGAAATCCCCAAATATTTCTTAATCATCCCCGGGTCGTGATCTAAACTCAAAAGAGGGCGCGCAGGCCATTTCATGCCCGAATCAGAAGCTAAACGAGCCCCAAGGGCGGCTAAGGGTGTGGAACAATTTACAAATGAACCGGACGATCTTGAAGAAGCAGGAAGAAAAGAAGATTTGTGAGAAGAATACTGTCACGTAAGATTTAATCCCGGCCGCAAAGAGAAGTAATAGAACCGCGAACTCGGGCTATAATAGTCAGCCTTTAACTTGGCCTCTCTTCTGTCTGGGCTTTCATTTCCCATTTCATCCCATCCACGGATTCATAAGCCATTTACAAAGAATTTAGGATTGATACCTAAGAGCTGCCTGATTTCATAGCGGCGCTTCACAAAAAACTATCACCGTGATTCAAATTGGTAAAATACAGAATGTCGGGATTCGGAGGATAATGCTTTTGCAAATAGGATGGAGAATCGGGTTTGAGGGAGTGGATATGGCTAAGTAGCGAAATGGGGAAAATGCGGGAAATCTCGAGAAGCTTCTGCGTATTTCCATAACCTCGCGGCTCAATGTGAAGGCATGTTTAATAATATTTTTTGTTTTGAAGATAAGATAAAATATCTATATTATAAAGTTTTAGCCGCATGTCATGAATCAAAACCCTAATTCTATAATAGCCAGAGATCATCTAATTGCATCCTCAAGAATGTAAAATTTATCACATCTACCAATCGCGGATTGGCCATGCCTTGAAAAAAGGGAAAAGGAAAAGAAAAGGAGGAAAAAGGGCAAAAGTGAAAGGCAAAAAGGCATGCAAAAAAAGGAAAGAAGGAAAAGGGAAAAAATAAAAGGGAAAAAGAGTAATAAAAAGGGAAAAGAAATTGAAAGGGAGAAAAGGAAGGAAAAAAAAAAAAAAAGATTAATCGCTAAAAAGGAGAAGAGAGAAAGGGAGGACAGGAGTAAAAGGTAAATGGAAAAAGGCAAAAAAAGGAAAAGGGTAGAGAGAAGGGAAGGAAAAAGGGGAAAGGGGAGGAGGAGGGAGGAAAAGGACACCGAGGGGGAAGAGGAAAATGTGGGGAAAGGCTAAAGGAAGGAAAAAAGACACCCGGGAAAAGGGAAAAAGAGAAAAGGGAGGGGAGACGTAGAAAGGAAAAGGGAAAAGAAAAAGAGAGAAGAATCGGGAAGGGAAGAAAAAAGGGCATAGAGAAAAACTAGAAGAAGGAAGGGGGGAAAGTGAAGGGAAAAAAAAAAGAAAGAGGGAAAGTGTGGGAGGAAAGGGAAAAGGGAAGGTATGGAAAAAAGGAAAGGGAAAAGAACAAAGGAGGAGGAAAAGAAAGGAAAAAAGGCAATCTAAAAATAAAGGGAAAGGGCAAAAGGGCAATCGTGGGAAAAAAGAGAAGAAAAAAATAGGTGGGGAAAAGGATATGGGAAAAAAGGGAAGAGAAAAGGAAAAACTAAAAAAGGGAGGGGGGATATGGGGAGGGAAGAATTGTGGCCAGAAAAAGTGGGAAGAGAAAAGGTCGGGAAAGGAGGAAAAAAGAAGGGAAAAAAAAAAGACTGGAAGGGAAAAGGAGAAAAGGGAAGCTAAGCAAAGAGGAGGGAGGAGAGGAGAGGGAGCCGGAGAGAAAAGAAAAAGGATAAAAGATGAAAGGAAAAGGGGAAGTGAAATGGGGAGGAGAAGAAAGGAATGAGGAAAAATAAGGGTAAAATAGGAAAATAGGAAGTGGAGGGAAGAGAACAAAAAAGAAGAGAAAATAGAAAAAAAAAAGAAAAGGGAAAAGGAGGGAATAGAAAAAATGGAAAAGGAAGCAAAAGGAAAAGGAAAAAGGTGGAGAAAGTGTGGAAAAAGGAAAAAGGAAAGGGCAACTAGAAATGGGAGAAAATAGATCAAGCAAAATTAAAAAAAATAAAATGGAAGGGGAAACACAAAAAGGGAAAAGGAAGTTGGGCGTAAATGGAAGAGCCGGAAAAAGAAAAAAAGCTAAATAAAAAAAAGGAAGGAAAAAAAAGGGCATCGGGGTTTAAAAGGAAAGAAAAATAAAAAAAGGAAGGGGAGGTGGATCAATTGTGTGATTAAGAACGCGGAATTCATCTACAATTTGCTCCAAGCCTTAGCTATACCAAAGAACGTACTGGCCCACTTAGTACATGTTTAATACACATCTAGTATTGTAGTACTTCATCTTCATGGCCACATCACATGTCAACCTAAAGGTCCAATACATTATGATGCATTATTCAGGGTCCCATTACGTCAAACCTAACAAGGTACTCCTTTGAAGGCTAGCCACCCATTAATGTGCAAATTGACATCTCTCTCTTAGATTTTGTTGTTCATACTATTTCATCTCAAGATGTAGCTATTTAGGGCCACATTCCACTACCAATGTGGGACAAAATCGCGGAAAGCCTATATATTTGATGTTTATTCTAAGCTAGCAAGCATACAAAAAATTTGATATAACAAATAGGATGCTAGAGTTTTTCAGAATTTGTCCTCATTGTCCACTATCCACATAGTTGTAGTGGGACAAATCCAAGCACTCACAAGCATATAAGCAATTGATGGCAAATATGGTTACTCCAATTTCAAGATGAAGGTGGAATTTATCAAAACTTTTGTGCTTTTAAGTGGGGTAGAGGGAGCAGTTAACTGACACACCTTATTCAAAGCTTCAATCTACAAACTACGTAAACCCAGATCGTAATTCCACCTTTGTAGTTAGGGGCCAATTTATTGGCAAGAACTGCATTTACAATACTTCACCCCGAGCCCCTTGTTGATATGGTGAGAAGAAGTGGTGGATAGGAGGAGGATTGCACATCACATCATCATATCTGCCCCCTTGCTTTATCACATACACTTTCCATCACTACACAACTTGGTGCCAAAAGATTTGATATGGAAAGATCCATTTTGCATGTCCCTAAAAGGCATCTCCTAAGTGGCAAGCATAAATTAGTGGTTACTCTTCCCCATTTGAAACTTTAGCCAGCTTATAGAAAAGAACTAGGAGTGCTTCCATGCAACTAGAAAATTAAGTTCATGTTCAATGCTTCACATGTTATGGGATATACCGGAAGTGGGTATTGGCCTATAAAGGGGTACTCAAACCCTAAGTGTCTAACCTAAAAAGAGTTGTACTCTTTCTCATTTGCAAAATCTGCCTTGTTCTCAGGAACATCGACTAAGCCTTTGACTTGGTCAAAATGCAAATTTGAGAGGCCTCCTCGCGATATTATTTTGCACCTCACTCTTAAATCTGCCAGATTCTTTGAGTGTCGGTATATTTTTAAATTCATTGGAAACAAGCAAGTCAAACCTCGAAGTCCGCTTGCAAATGGCATATGTTTTGCTAAGGGTCATTTTTTCCGTTTTGGGAAAATGCCTCTAACACAAAGTTTGAGCATTCTTTTCAATCTTCTTGATCGAAAGTGGTTGCCTAAGCAACTGGAGGTTCTAAGCCATTAAGGCTGAAGATTTCCAGTTAACACCTTCACCACCTACTAAAAGTAGCCATGAAACTTTTATGAAATCGCTTTACCTAAATTTCCTCTTCCCATGGTATTATATAGGATAGAACATCATAGGGAATTTAGAGTATGGGTCATAATAAGGAGGTTATAACCAAATTTTACCCACTTTATATTGCTATGTTGCAACGTGATATGAACGCAACACATTAGAATGTGTTACAATTGTGCTATTCTCATTTTACATGTTAACCATCGGGTAGAGAGATTGGCTTGAATTAAAACAAGATGCTGTAAATTCCATCAATGGGTTGCCCTTAGAGGAGCTCTTATATTGACGACGCCAACAAATTCGAATTTCATATCAACGTTTCTATGCTATTGTTCATGAAGAATCGCATCGCCAAACTTGTTTTTATCTTTGATCCCTTCATTTGATCGCGGTAGAAATCAATAGAAGCCCGAATTGTATGCGGCGACAAAAAATATGGCCTTACCCGCCTTTGACAAGGGATGAGTCGCTTGTGTTGTAACTACTCCATAATGACATATTCGATAAATGCACCAAGACCCATATTCTTTTGTACAATTATCGTAGTTTGCGCTTAAAGTTGTAATTAAATTTATCAATTCATTTAAATTTTCACCATCCCATGCATTCCTTTTCCTTTATGTGAGTAGTGCGTAATAACGTGAGCATTTGCCTCGCAACTCGCTTGAACTTGATGAGATAAACGCCTCGAAATAAAAGATATTGATAGAGAAAGCCGGGTGCCTATTAATAATAGAGAAAAGCAAAGCCTTCAAAAAGGTTACATTGTAAACCAGCATGATGTGCTATAGTGCCCTCAGGAAGGGAGCTCTCGCCTTATGCTACATAAGTCCACTCGCCCGTGGTATTAAGGGACAATAATCTATCTATCTATCTATTCATCTATCTATCTATCTATCTATCTATCTATCTATCTATCTATCTATCTATCTATCTATCTATCTATCTATCTATCTATCTATTCATCTATCTATCTATCTATCTATCTATTGAGGATTATTACCTACATAACTTCACCATAGAACAAGAGTTAACACATCAAAATGAAAAGAGCAGATATAAATAAATGTTGGGTACTCACGCAATGCGCCATCAAGACGCTTTTACCAAGGGTAAGAAATGAATATTAGCTTACACTATATTTGGCGCCAGAAAATTGTGTCGCTATCCGCAATGCACAATGTCAATGGCAGCCTTTTATAACTTTGAAAAGGTCAAATAGACTAAGTCCTCTATGACCAACCGCATTGTTGGTAAAACATGTTAATTCATATTACATTTTCTGCCATCAGGCCAGTTCAGCCTCCCAGAAAAGCATCGCTAAATTCAACTAGCTTTGTCTTTTCTCCATGACCTCGCAATCCTAAGCAATCTTCGAAGAAATGCTTAATTCCTTTGCGTTCGCTTTTGAGTAAGTCCAAGATCCTATGGATGACTGTGAAAGGCAACATGTCTTCCTTGAAATTTTAATCATATTTCAAATCGGGCTTTACCTTCTTCGTAAACATGCTGTGCTTCATAAAAGTCATAGAAACACATCAAGAAAAGAGACATTTTCTCAGCTTTGCCAAGCTTCCCTTCCATCCATCGGTTCCAAACCGCTCATAGTCAAATATTACATAAGAAAGCCCACAATATGTGGGAGCAAAGTATTTTGGCTACAAAAAGACTACAAAAATTTTTAATGTAAATTTGAACCAAATATTACGTGATTAATTCCTTCCTCTCCCGCTATGATCTCGCCTCTAAAATTGGGAAAATGCTCGGCCAAGGATAACTCGATCGAAGTTATCTCCGGAAAAGAACTAAATGAGAGGCATATGGACCTGCAAAAAGAAATAAAGGAAGAGAAATGAAGAAATTATTAATGTCTAAAGAAGACCTCTAAGGTTGCGAGGCCATATCATAAGAAGGGAGCTTTAATATTACCAAAAAATATGGATCCAGATGTAAAGATGTTAAGCTAGCTTGTGATGGAACACATACAGACTTAGGTGAGTGGTTTACTATATTCGCCTACCAGCAAATCTAAGAAAGTACATTGGAGGAAAGCTGTGTGCTTCTTTACTTGAGAAGATCAATGAATGAGGAAGCTCTCGCACAGATTCTAAACCCCGTGATTTAAAATGATGTCAGCTGGAGGATGCTCACCATGAAGAAGCAAATTCTTGATCTTAAGGAAGCCACACATTTCCAGGGACTTCCAAGAGAATAAAAAGATTAGCTTAAAACAAAAAGCACAATGATAGGAAATAAAAGATGCCGCATGCATATGATGGCTAATCAACAACTTTATCCGAAATAGACGTGCTTAGATTACATTAAATATCTAGGGAGGCTCTTGCCATCCCCTTGCAGAGATTCAAAGTGCGTCAGAAGTTCTTATAAACAATTATCAATCTTCTTCGCGATGTCGTGAGCACTTGAATCTCCGGGTTCCCCGCCTTTCTTCGTGCATTGATATATCGAGGGTACAAAGAAAGCCACAAAATGATAGCGAAGCCAAGCCTTTGACACATTTTTCCAACAACATCAAGAGAGCCTCAGAGCAAAGCCTAGCCTCGAATCTGGATATATTCCCTCGAAAAAGAGCCAGATATGTATCTCTAATTTTGTTTCAGATTCCGCTTCTACTTCCGCTTCGCTCACGCTTTTAAGGATCAACAGAAGGAAATGTGCTGGACGCATTCAAGTCACATCACGCCTCTCGCCCATGCCATCGCCATCGCTTCTGAGGGGATTGCGTACTTCCACTATCTTCCGCGTAGGAAGACCTAAACAATTCCCACCACGTATATCCAAACGGTAATCTTGGTCAGCCTAAGTGTCATCGAAGTCTCAGCCAAAACCCTAAAAAGCCTGCTAAGTAATCGCGAACTGCGAATCACAGATAATGTAATTTCTATGGCAAACTTAAAATAAATCAAGACCTTCTATAATGCCACTCCACCCTCTCCATCATAAGGTTGCCACATACCGCAACCCAAAAAGAAGTAAAAAGTTTGATAGTAAGGATCCATAGTCGCCAAAATAACACCTCTTTTGTATCCTACATGCAATCGAGTACAACTAGAATCGGGAGTTCAAATACCTCACATATTTATCCATGTATTTTGCACTGTTCGAATCCATTAGAAATGGCACTTATTGCTAAGGAATGCATTGAATTATCGTAAACATCCAAAGTTAGATAGATCCATCTTCTAACCAATAGAAATGCATAATTTATCGCTATGAATGCATTTGAATTATCAAACATCGAACGTTAGATAGATCTATCTTGATGATTTGGTACCAATTCACACAAATCTCTATGTGGCCTCACTCCCTAAACATTAAGGAAATCCTCCATATTTTGACTTGATTGTGATGTACACCTGATGATGATGAATTCATGAAAACAAAAAGCATTATCATGATGTTGGGGATGAGAATCATTCATGAAACAAAATATCAAGTTGGCAAAATTTTATATATTTATGATATTGTAGTTATATTAGAATTATACGCTAGATTCAAGGATGTCGATGAATATAGCGGCGGATACTTTAAATAACCTTATGAAAGAACGTACCAGCCATTTTCAATAAATAAATTTCAGCTGGGAAGATATTATATGAACAATTTGGCCATTTAAGCATTATAAGATGTGAAAATAGAGTGCAAACCCGCGAAACCTCGGTGGACCGTCTCGGCTAATTCGGATGATCTTGGTTTGCAACAACAATTTGGACATGAGTAAATATCGAGGGCCGGTGACATATTTATACCCACGGGCATATCAGTGGTATATCAAGTCAGTGTTTGACATGTATAAGTATGCCAAAAAAATGCAGCGTTTTGTGAATTTGTGATTTTTGCCATTTAAAAGTGGCTATAACATGTCCAGACATTCTGTGATGGAAACAAACTCTTATTATACAAAGCTGAATTCTGGATCTTCCATGATGGTTAATCTTCTGCTCATTTACAACACTGAACCACTAATCTCTACACATCAAAACCCTGTTCACCCAAAATATCTGTAAAATATGCTTGAAATCCATAAAATTTCCTTCCCTAATCATCCACTGTCATGATCGAACTTCGAGAAGGGGCTAAGCGGAAGACGGTTATGCTCTCAACGAGGAGTTGAAAGAGCCCCAAAATGAAAGCGGTGTGGAACCGACAATGTTGGATGATCTTGAAGATTGGGACGAAAAAGAAAGGTTGAGAAGAATACCATTAGGAAGATTTAATCTTCGCGCAAAAAGTAAAGATCACGGGATTTCGGCCAATAACGACCTTAACTTGGTCCCTTCTTGCGCCTTCTTTTGTAGATTTCATGCCATCTGTAGGATTCATAGCCTCTTTGCTCATTTCACGGCATAAACCACTAATCTTTGTACACATCAAAGCCTGATACGCCTTGAATATACGCACGGTGTCGTGAAATCCACAAATATTTCATACATAATCATCCACTGAGTTAAGCAAAAGTGAAAAGAGTGAGTCTTGAGGCGGTTATGCTCTGACGAGGGATTAAGCGAGCCTCAAGCGAGTTCAACTTATAAGGCTAGACCCTACTTTTTTTCTAAGGGCATATTTTGAGTTGCCTTTTTGGGAAGGATTAAACTTTTATGTTGCTTTTATTTCATAGCCTGATATAAAGCGCCCTTCATAATTTAATAACATCTATCTATCAAAGCACAATTTATAGAAACAAAACATGTGCATGAGTTTAGTAATAAACAAAACAAGGTAAAGATAACTTTAAGATCAGACGCAAACAACTTTCTACAATTCCCCAATACGTCTCTCTTTGCATTAATCCGTCCTTATGCAATGAATGACCAAACAACTTCTTCCATGTTCTTGCACCAAACTCACCAACTAAAATGGCGTTCAAGTTTCTTCTTTGTGATAGATATGTCCATTCGACATGAAGTATCAATTGTGATGTTGGAGCATTTCGTTCAATATCTTGCGTTGAAAGCACGTCGGCTAGCAAGTCTGAGCAAAATTTGCCTTGAGACTAGTAAATGCACAATCCATCTTAAGGCGTGGAATTTGATTACAGAATGAATTTGATTGAATGATGTCATTATCTACTTTCGCTCTTCTTTTGCTTTTCGAACTTGGTAATATAGAATTTCTTGCTTTTTTACAATAAAAATATAGACTAATGCTATATGTACCAATATTGACATTAAATGGGGTACAAGGCTTTTCAAATCTTTGCCTTATTTTAAAGGTTCCATAAATTTTTGCCCTTCCAAGGGAAGGCATTTTTATCACCCTTATTTACTTAATGCCTATAATTTTTTCCCTTCTTTTTGGGGGAGGAGACGGTTTAGTGAACCCATGAAGGATGATCAGCCTTTAAAAGTGAAGCAGGGGGTGTGGAACCACGACAATGGCTGGATGATCTTGAAAGTAGAAGAAAAAGATTTGTGAGAAGAATACTCATCCGCGAGAAGGTTAATCCTGTTGCGCAAAGTAATAGAACACAACCCGATATAATGGTACCTTAACTTGGCCTCTTCTTGCCTTCTTTTTTTGCGCCTATTTCATCCCATCTGTACAGTTCATAAGCCATTTTACAAAAGAATTTAGATTGATACCCACAAACGTTGATTTCAGTGACTTCATAAAACTTGTCCTGCCAATTCAAATTGCAGGAGGCAGAATGCCGGATTAGAAGATAATGCTTTGCAAATAGATGGAAGGTGGTTTGGAGGCGGATGGCGGACCTAGCTTTTATATTGAAAGTAATGGGAAATTGAGAGGAAGCTTCTACTTGAAGTTTCATAACTCGTGCTCAATGTGAAGGCATGTTTAATAATGTTTTTTGTTTTGAAGGATAAAGATACATGTTTAATAATATCTAAAGTATTGTACCGTACCCACATCACATATCCAACAAGGTCCAGTATATTGCCATGCATTTATTCAAGTCCCACATGTCAAACCTAACCTTCTCCTTTGAAGGCTAGCCACTCCATCAATGTGCAGCTGGACATCTTTCTAGATTTGTTGTCTATACTATTTCATCTCGGGATATATTTAGGGGCCACATTTCACTACCAATGTGGGACAAAATTGTGAAAACCTAGCAAGTATATATTTGATGTAGGCCTATATTCTAAGCTAGCAGTAAAAGATTTCGATATAACAAATACAATGCTAGATTTTTCGATTTGTCCACTATCCACATAGTTGTAGTGGGACAAATCAACACTACATATAAGCAATTGATGGCAGCATTGTTACTCCTGCAAGAGATGAAGGTGAATTTATCAAAAACTTTGTGCTTTTTTGTTTGAAGTGAGGGAGGGAGGGAGAGGAGAGGTAAACGACACAATATAGAAGTTAGGTCTTAATTTTGCTCAACAGTTACTGCATTTGGCGGCGACCGTTAGCGGCATGTACTCCTTGAGAATACCATTAGTCCCCTGATTGCGTTACACCTTTCTAGCAGGTTTTAGCGGTGTTTTATTTTAGGGTTAAATAAATTTGTGGCTTGTGTTAGGGTTTATTGGTAAAGCCAGAGGAAGCGGCTTGTTTCGCATAAAGAGGAAATCTAGATCAGAACCAGCTTGAAGAATGCGTACCCGATTCGAAGGCGGCATAGAGCCAGAAGCGAGATCGGCGGCATAAAGAGCCCGGCGGTCAGAGCAAACCCACCAAGCAAAACCAAGCGGATCACGCAGAACCGTCAGGCGGATCTGGCAAATGCAAATCGGGCGTGCTTCAAAGTCTGAGTAAATGCAACTCAGAAGCCAGTCTTCTGGCTTCGACTTCTTCAATTTTTCTTGTAGCGAGTTCTTGTAAAATCAATCCCCGACTTCTATATTGTAGGGAAGCTGGATTGTGATGCGGCATTAGGCACGGGAGACCGCTCCGACTCTACCGTGATGTGAGGGCCCGCCACAATCTTGAATGCAAATCCCAATATGATTCTAAATCTTTCAAAGCTTCAATTTACAAACTACAAAACTACACCAAAATTCCATGTACCTTCTAGTAGTTAGGGCCCATTTATTACCGAATTTGGTATTTGCAATACTGCCAAGCCTTGTTGATATGGGAAGAAGGGTGGGTAGGAGGAGGATTGCACATCACATCACTCTATCCTGCCTTGCTTTATCACTTTCCATTACTACACAGTTGGCTTGGTGCCAAAAGGCTGACATGGAAGATCCATTTTGCATGTCCACCAAGGAGGCATTCTAAGTGGCAGGCATACCAAGTGTGGCTACTCTTCCCATTTTGGTGAAATTTTGGGCTGGTTTTAGATATTCTTCAAATAAATAAATAAATAAATCTAGCCAAATATAAATGAGATTCTCCAAAGTTATAGAACATTTGACAAAGTCACCACAATTTGTAGAGATACTTTGTTTACTTTAGCAAAATTTTAGTAGTTTTAGTTCGGTATGTTTTGCTTAGATTTCTTTGAATCTTTAGCCAAGTTATAGAAAAGAACTAGAGTGCTTCCATGCAATTAGAAAAATTAAGTTCATGTTCTAAGGTCTAGGAGCTTTGTGTGCACGATTGGCCTCCATGTAATGCTTCACATGTTATGGATATACTGCAAGTGGGTATTGGCCTATAAAGGGTAAACCCCATTATAGCCATTTATTAGCTGTTACATACTACGCTTTTTATATGAATGTTTTTATATACGGGTTGTATGTGTTATTATATAAGGCCACTTTTAGGGTTCTTGTTCACCTGTGACCCTAACCTTGAGTCCCATCTTAAGGATGAGTCCATTGTAGAGAATGAATGCCACTGATTCATATCACTTTGTTAAACTTCTACGATTTAGATGCTATCCCTAAAAGATGGATGGCCCTGATTTAACCTAAAAAGTCCATATTGGATTTCTTTAAGTTCCAAATTAGATTCTGATGAAGAGCGTAATTAAAAGGAAAACATGGTTCATTTATAGCGAGCCACACTATTATTTGCAGACAGTCCTACTAGTAGACTCCCAAAGAAAAAAAAAACCACTTACCCACCCCAAAGAAGTTGAGAGTAGGTCAAAGCTCAACCAGAATGATATGGTAGCAAGTTTTATAAAGAGGAAGGAAAATTAAAACTACGTAAAAAGATGTTAAGCATTGGCTTGGACATAACACGCATATTTTTACATTCTTGAGAGCTGTTTTATATTTTTTACCAAGATTTTAGAAATGCAATTTAAGTTATTGCTCTTGTTACTTTATCCGATGTTTATGTACAATGGTGATGTCTTTGTTCGGGTGACTGTAAATACCTTGTCACGGCTTTAATGGGTGTAAATTTGATAATTAGTATCCCAATCTTAGCGAAAGCGCAAGCACCTAAAGCACTAAATTCCGGCGATTGACGATTTTTTTGAGGAGACGTCGTTTGCCTCGTTTTCCGTGGCGCCCTTTCTTTGATACCGCCCCAATTTGAATCCACGTTTGAGATCCTCTTCCTTGATCATAATTCGAGTCACCGCGATCCTTTGATAGTTCAATTTACAATGCGTGAGGCGGTGTGGGAGCAAGATTTCATAGACATTCATGGACTTTTCACGGTGAAGGAGTTGCGACTGCTGAAAGTAAAAATGGTTGGAAGAGAATGTAACGAGGATGCACAATGGGCCTCGGTTGGCAAGAAGGCCGAGCAATAAGATGAAAGTTTCCATGATCCGATACGGTTAGAGAAAATTGAATGATTGTTGAAAAAATTATCAAAACTATGTGCAAACAATGAAGTAGAAAGCGGTGGCTTATGCTGCATGGGAAAATTGTGATCTTGCCATTTCGACCACATAAAAGCACAAGATCGAATTGGAGCCTCTTTTTGGAATCAAGTTGAAGTATAAATTAGTCTGAGCAGAAAGACCTTGATTACCGCCACAGCAAAGTTACTTAGAAAGTTCAAAATTAGACCACTACCTTTAAAGAGAACTTTTGAATTGATTAGAGTACATGAAAATAAGCTTGAGAATGAAAGAGGCGAAGCATGTTAGAAGAGGTGCATGAAATTGAGGTTAGTTTAGCTGCGAGGAGGCTAAGTCTAATGAAAATTAGGTGTGGAACTTGAAGAGCATGAAAGTTGAGGATTTGAAGACCACAATGCTCGAGGTTCTTGGGGAGGATTGATCTGAGGAAAGGGTGGAGATGACACCTAAAATGGAGACATAATGCTATGTAGGAGTTAAAAACCACTGGAAGTCTCAGTCTGAAGAGGCGTCGAGGAAAAGAATACCTTGGAAGTGGAGATCAAAGAGAAAAGGGCAATTTGGAACTTCGAGGCTAATCTTTCTAATCGCTACGGAAATTGAAGAATATAAGTTTAATCCATTCTGCATCAACACTATCGAAGACTACGGGAATACACCTTTGGTGCTTCTTGTGCTTGTGGCCTATACTTTTTCATGATAGGTACAAATTGTCTTTGATTTAAGTTGTGATCATATGAATACCATGTAACTGTCGCGACCTTGTTGAAGGAAGGTAAATGCAAAGGTATGTGGGGTGTAATTCATCGGATTTATTTCTTGAGCTTGGCATGCATGTGTGTGAAGTAAATAAAATAGTTGATATATAGGTAGATATACCTACAAATCAACTTGATTCAATTGGTAGAGTCCCTCTACCTCTTGAAGACTATGTGCCATGGAATTGAAAAAGTCTTGAAAAGATGCATTGTAGTCATGATTAAAGGCAAAGGGCTAGAAAAGCATCCAGAAGGATATACAAGTGGCAGGATGTTGTTGTTGAGCGAGGATGAGTGCTTGAGGATAATGGGATGTACAAAATAACCGCCGAGGAGAGGAAAGCTGACCAACAAAAGGAAAAGGAAAGATGGAGAGGTTACCTTGAAAGAAGGGAAAAAACATTAAAGGCAAAGAACCACCACCTGCAGGAGTCAAGAGAAATGGGAGAGTACAATTTTAGAAGGGCATTGGCAAATGAAGTGGAATGCGTAAAGAAGTTGAGTTGAAACAATTCTACAGAAAATGAAAAGAACTAGAAATGACAGAAAGAAGGGCGGAAAAAGGAAACCACTGGTACCAAAATGAATGCAATTATGGAGGTTTAGAGGCAATTCAAATTTGTCTATAAAATCTTTGGTTAACTATAGATGTTTGAATGTTGGTATTAACATTTCAAGACCAAAATGTTGAACAAATGGTTGATCAAAATGTTGTGGTTATTATTGCATTTATTTCAAATTCTGTTTGTGTTTGTGTTTGGAGGTTTGTTTACTTTATATATTTTTTGGGCAGGCAATTTTCTGACAAAGTCCTCTGAAGGAAACTTCTTATTTTAGATGTGAATGAATTCTAGTGAGGACATCTGATAGGAACAATCATGCGTGTGGACCTTGGTGTGGATTACAAAAACAAGCAAGAAATTGGTTGTTTTAAAGGCCCTCATCTGCGGGGAATTCTGTGACGACAATGGCACACTTTGGCTTGTAATTTGGTCATCCATGAACAAGGTTAATGTAAATGAAGTTGTGGATGTCATAGCACCGGTTAATTAGGCATGACTTTGTATTTATTTGGGATCGGACCCATTGCTTAGAGATGCCTTTCAAGTGGCCCATCCGTCTGAAAAACCATTGTACTTAAAACCTTTTATCTGGAGTTTTAGTGAATACCCACAATATGAGGGCAATTGCATATTGTTGGATGATAGCATTCATAAAACATTTGCCTCTCCACCTTTCACATCTCTTTTGATTCGGGCTTTAATTTGGATCGATGATTATGTATTGGACCAATTCCACCGCGATTACTTAAGGATGTGGCAATGGTTGATGATTTCTCCCCAACATTCTAAAGAGGAGCATTGTAGGCAGTCAGTACAGGAGGATCTCTCGAGAATTCTAGAAACAATGTCGAGTTTAAGTGGGAGGAAACCGAAATGGTAAAACAATATTACAAGGTAAATTTTACAATGGTTAAGGGAGACCTTTCATGCCGGACCACAGAGATAGAATGCGAGAAGTTGATTGAGTCCAGTTAAGATGAGACAGTTAAATGCGGGGTTACGGGTTGTATATTGAAATAGTGAAGACTTATATATAACTTCAGGCGGACATGCCACAATTTTATTACATGTTATGTCTGAGGCGAGATATGCCACAATTTTGATGTATCACAGGAACATAAATACATGACTTCGAGGTTACAATTACATTGATGTTTTTATTGTGAGTGCTTGGGTGAAACTATGAATAGTAATTGAGTCAATACCATATGAGCGATGTTAAAATTTGAGTTTGACCATAGAATTTAAAAGTGAGTTTGGGAGGCTACATATAATTGTTGGCAAGTGTCTTCAGCCATGGTATACAACACCTGCATCCTCTTCATCGCAATCATTTCAAAGTTAGCTAATCTTCACAAAGGTGGCTATACATATAGCCAGGCTGGTCATCGGTAGCTCAAATTTGAGACCACCCACTGTTTATAGTAATATCACAGACGATAGCAGTTCAACTCGAATCTGTTTTCCCCATCCATCCACATGATCCTCGAGCAAAGTGTTCTTTGCTTACGTGCCTCAATACATAAAATCAGCTTCCTCTTCATTACGCTTCCTCTGCATTGGCTGACAAATTATCTCAACCTCTACCATAGAACTAGCTATGTCATAGTCTTCCTCATCTTCCTCTTCTTCATGTTCATCTTCTACTTCTATCTACTTAGTCTTCATCGATGCTTTATTAGCATCATTAGTTGCTAATCTCCTTGATTTTAGTTGATGGTTTCCCAACCACCAATGCGTGACTTAGGTAGTGCGAGGGAGTCCCATTGGGTGAACTAATTCTCCACAGAAGCATGAGAGAGAGGTCTATAAGCTGCTTTAGATTGTTGTACTTGTCATGGTCTTATGCAATGGAGTTGTGTAGTTCCTTTCAAAGTGTGACAGTCAAATCTCTCGGATCTATCTATTTTGGGGATCAATTTCCCGAAGTACACACAAGTGCTTAGTCTTTGTAAAGTGCTTTCAGTCTTTGAAGCTTGATTGAAGAATATCCATATCAAAAAATAAAAAAGAAGACAATCTTGATTTAGAGAATTTTGGGAAATATCATGTTTACATAATAGAGTAGCCATTAACCACAAACACAAACAATTTATATATTCATGCCCTTAATTTCTAAGTGCTTAAGTGCTTTAAGTGCTTTAGTCTTAAGAGCTTTAAATTATCTGAAGGGAAAACCGAGTAAAGGTATACCTTGTTATGTCATTGCTCGATTGGGATTGTTGTTGAAGTACCACCTAAATGCAACCACCTCCTTTGCACCTTTACCCAATTTCTTTCCATCATATTTCATCTGTTCCTTTGTTAGAATCCTCTTGATGTGACTCCGGCACCATCATGCTCACCTTTTCCATGTGAGCTAGCAAAAATTCGAGAGAATATCCTTTGAAGATGTTTGTGAAGAGCCTGCAAAGGAAGTAAATGGTCTTCTTGGAGACTTAAAGCTGTGAAGAAACGACCATCACTCGAACATGTTTGTTATAGTTAATTCCCATAGATTTTAGCCAATCTGCATGATTTTGGAACAATCTTTGAACAAGCTTCGGTATCATGAGTTTTGTCATCAGCATTATAAGTGAGTCTCCTTCTGATTCTTTCAATGAGTTTTCTTTTCTCTTTTGCGACATTTTCTTTTTTAATCTCTTTGTCATCTTCTTCCTTCTTCATCTTATACACTTCGATTTTCTCATTCTTCTATAAGTGATGTATGCAAAGAATGGAGACGTCCCGATATGCAGGTGAAAGTTAACTTCTTGTTGAATTTTAAATCCATAATTCTCGCAAAATCATCACGGAGACAATAGTATCATCATAAATCTTTGTCAAACATTGCTGAATTGTTTTGCTTGCGATGAGCTCTGTAATTATGTGGAACAAATGTCTTGAGTTTTAGTTGCATCTTTGATGGAATTCAAAAGGAGAACTGATTTGTATGCCAATCTTGCTTGTAACTTTGAAGGTTTCTTGCAGAAGCCTAGTTTTTCTTGATGCAACTGCTTTGAAGAGGATAAAGCTTTAATTTACCTCTACAACAACTTACTTCTTCGGTAAAATCTAAACTACTTTTACTGTTCAAACACTTTCCAATTAACATCACGCTTCATTATTCTTAACCTTCTCTATGCAGGGCATGTTGTGACCTACATAAAGCAATCAAATATGTTAAAATCAGGCAATCAAAGCGGAATTACAGGAAACCACACTTTTATAATAAACCACACTTTGTACGTATGCATTAGACATGCATGTATTCATCATTCTCTCATCCTTAGTGCACACAATTTGTCTCCAATAATCACTAGTTGATTTGATTGTGTTTTCTTTAGCAATACATGTTGGACGAACCACAAGTGCACTTACACTTGCAATCTTTGTGTACACCATAAAGGATCGATCCTCATGTTATGGCTTGCATAGCAGAGCTCAAGATCACGGATGGTATTGGCAACAACATGTTTCTCTTTCTTGAAGCCTCCTAATATGGCAGTTTCAATCTTTCAAAGTCTGTGGGATATCTTCATGTCCGGGATATTCCTTTTCAAAAGCAAGGTATGATTCTTGTTGAACAAAAAAGAAAAAAATAGATTCCCGGAACCATGTAAGAAATATAGAAACTAAAAAGCATGAGAATATGAAATAAATGGTTCAAGGAATGCACATTGTCACTTCTAGCAAATGTATTGGATGATCAATTTTCTCACCACTCTACGGTTACATGCTAACATGTTTTATAAGGTGAGGCTTCGTGTATTCTCATGCAAAACCTTCTCACAACACTTATCTCTTACAGGAAAGTGCATCAAATCTCTTCTTCCTTGCATGCATTGACCATGGACCCGACATCGAACTCTGCACATATTCGTCTTCTAAATGCACAGACTCTGAGTTTCTTGGGAATTGAAAGAAGCCTTGAAATTGCTCTCTGATTAGTCCCTCTAAGCTGTGGAAGGTATACCATTTGGAGGGTGGTCTTCCTTGCTTGGAGTACATGGAGTGCTTCTTTGAAATTTTATTGCTGCATGGTTTCTCTCACATTGGAAATCATATCTTTCATCCATGAAATTCCTTGGGATGCTATAGTAACATGTGGTAAATGTTTGATCCTTTTAAAAAGCATTGTGCTACTCTTCCTTTTGAATCATCATCAGCACAATTCCTTACAATGTGAAAAAAGATCCTCACAACTCTTTTGAAAGTTCTACCATTGTCTTCTTTGACTCGAGAGAATGCTTTCTTTTTCTTACGTACTAAAAGGTGCAATGTTCTCCTTCTCAATTCTCTAATCCTCTTTACAGTTCTCGTTTTCTCCTGGATTCTAGCTCAAGTAAATTCTTCATTTAAGCGAGAATCAATGCTGGAGAACTTGCCATGAAGTGATATGATCGAGGAATTGCAATTCTAATTTGTCGAGTGCAATTGAAATGGCTGGATTCATTAAGTTGAAGAATGATAGCAAATACGATACAAATTCCGCCATCGAAATCCAGCCATCAGGTAGAATCGACTAAGAAATCAATTCGGCGCCCAAGAATCAATCATGTCATCGATCCCTTCCTCCTCGGGAAGAGGATTGCTATTTACGGAATAAGAACCTCATAGTCGTTACTCTAAATTTTTGATGTGAGGAATAAGCACCTAAAGCACTTAAAACAGGAGTGTGGGACGGTGCTTTTGAGGTACCATATTACACCTAATATGTAAGCAGCGATATTTACATAAAATAAGATCAACAACTCTATAATAATAGTGGACTTGTGCATATAAGATTTGAGATCAAGTTGGCTATTATTAGCAAGTGAATGTACCACACACTAGATGTCACATACTTCAAGAGGATCATGGGCAGTCGGCCTTAATTATTTTCAATGGTGTTGTTAGTATTTCCATGTGATATCTAAGCTGAAAGCTCGATGGACATATGCAAAAGGAATGTGGGAGGATCAGCCATGCGTGGTTCTAGCTTCGTGTTGAATCTTGTGAAGGCATATTAGAAGGTCATTCAATATTTTATGATGCATTTGGTCCCATATGTCATCTAACTCACTACATTTTGACAAGATTCATGGGAAAAAATGTGGGAGGTCGAGAAGGTAATCTGTGATTTCTAGCTCAATATAAGTTCCCCCTTTGAAGGCTAGCCACTCCATCAGTGCAACTTACCCAAATTGCCATGGAAATATGCATGGGCGTGATACTCTGATTGGAAGCACACTGTGGCCTTTGACCTCTTGGCATTACTGCAGGGGCTTACAGGGTGTAATGCATTTGCAATAGATCCAGCTGATCCCCTTAAAATTGCCAACCCCATCCTCACTTTTTAGCAATTTGGGGCCGTTGATTCCAACCAACCAACCAACCAACGTGAATTCATTACATATAGCAAGGCCCCGGTTTTCAAGTTCGGTGCCACATTTGAATCATATAAATTGGATGATGTTTATTAAGTGTGAGACCAATACGGCCTATAAGACTCAAACAAAGAATACAATGACTAGGATTAAAAACCTGCGTCACGGAGGGTTTTGAGAAAAACCTAGGCGGTAATAGGTATCTTGAGAAGGCTGTACAATGATATATGACAATAGTACATTATGATGATGTGCCTCAATGCATCGTTCGAGGGACATGGTGAGTGCGGGCATCCATTATGTCGAGATAAGAGGATCCTAGCAATTGCTTGTATCCTAGCGGTTTGACTTGCTCAAAACCTTTCCCAAAATGTTTTGGGATGCCTCTCCGGCGGGTAAAACATTCCCCTCGATGCTGCAATATGTCGGCTTTCTTTCCTTTAGCAGTTCTGAGGAGGTTGTAGTTCAGGAGATCTTTGAGCTTCAGCAAAGCATCTCTCATAGCGGTCGTAGCATTTTGACCAAGCGATCGGTCATTCTTTGTAGCATGGGGAGTTGCGGAAATTTCAACTAGGCTAGGTACTAGGATCACAGGCATAAGTGGTCGCGTAGTCACAATCCGACCTTCTTTGAGACATGGTCACATGTGGTCCAGCCTGGCCTTGATAATACTGAAGAAAAGTGGTGAGTGATCAAATTCGATCTCCTCATTCTCTATTATATGTGTGCTACTTGGGCCGGATGATGAATCTGGTTGTTGACCACCGGCATATAATCCCACAACAACGGAGTAAACACCCTAGTTTTCTAATAGCTGGCGAATAGACCCTTCGCGACAAACCATGGTATGACTAAATCAAAAGATGTTGCACATAAAGTAATTCTTGACCATTATTGACTGATGGAAATTCGTCGGTGATGTTCATGAATAGCCGATCTCTGCCGGGATATGGAATGCGGGGCGTCCTCACGGTAATGGGTCAAACAGTGAGTTGTTCTATTCGATGAGTAGTTGAGTCTCCTAGCAACACAACTCTGTCCAAATACTGTATATTTATATGTCATCATATAGATTGACATGAATCCATCCTATCCATCGTACTATAGCGGTAGAAGTTCGGACTTTGCATAGAAAATAGCATGCCTGCATCCGCAGTGTGGTTACGCTCGGACCCAAAGGTAGCGGTCGTGTCTACGTACATCTTCTATCAAGTTTGTGCGGTAGTATGAAGCGGCGCTATATCCCATTGCATGTGCACTCGATGAGTAGCACTAATATCTGATAGTCACGGTTATCAGGTGCCCGGTGTTCCCAAATTCCTACTCTGAGGAAGATGAGATCCATATGCATGCGCCAATAGGTTGAGACTATCTCCCTTACGCGAGGGAAGCCCTAGCAGTCCTAGGAGACCATATGCAAACAACTTGTCCCTGTCGAGGTTAATCCGCCCGACAAGGGAAGCATCATCAATCTGTTGTCACGGGAAGCGGCGGGGAGTAGAGGAAGGGCCGACAAAAACAACTCTTGATCCAAGGATGACAATGTGATGCGATGGATGGAAGCATTAGAAGCGGCCGGGCACATCTTTGGCGAAATTAGCTGGCCCGAGGCGGTAGTCTCAACATCAATTCAATATTGGGTGCGATACGGCCTGCGGGAGATGGAGTAGCGGGCGATGAGTAGCGGCACCAGAGGGCTTGCGCGACTCTGTGTATCGCATCCCCAACATCAGCGTTAGATTGCTTTGAATACTGGCGCTGCCAGACGAGAGGCGGTTGTATTATATAAGTAGCGATTGATGCTTTGCACATGAGCCAACTCCCTTCTACGTTGTTCACATTTGTCGAGTGAGGTTGTAGTCAACAGCCACATTGAGGTGCCGCCGGTTCCACCCACGACATAGTATGGCATCTCTTACGATTACGCCGGCAAAATTTGTGAATTTGGAAGTTTGGGTGCACAACACTATAGCGACTAGCTTGGGACAATGTGTCACGGGGCATAAAATCTCATGTGTGACAAGACCTCTGCATTATTAGATGCTCCCCTCCGCCCGGAAGGCCTCGAACTACCATAATGGTCTCCATAATCACCTTAATTTAATTAGAGGTGGTAGTATTGATATGGTCGAGCAATGCGAAAGGATAACCATGCCATATAGATGAAAGAAAAGTATAGCATAAATGAAGAAGAAGTAGAAGAGATGTAGGGGAGCGACCGCAGGAGAAGCAATTCAATAGAACAACGCCATTTTACGTAAAACTAAGGCGTCCATTGTTACTGTGACCAACAGAAAAACTTCATCTGCGGTGAAACAAGAAGATAGTAATTCAGAAATGAAATTAGAGACCTTCATTTTGAAGGGGCCCTAAATCAGGAACAGAATTGAACCATCACCTTGGTGCTAAATTAGTTGCCTTATCGGACTCTTATGTGTTAATGGGGTCCTTATTTTTATATCTACGGGGAATGTTACTCTGTATGTTTGTAGATGTAATTCTAGATATTCAAATTTCACTCCCATTTTTTAGCCAAAGATCAAGTATGTTTTGCAAAAGATTCTCTCCACCTTGTAGAGCATCAAAAGTACTGCAGAAAAGGTACTAGAAAAAAGGCCTATATTTTCGTTTTTCATTTTTTAGGAACCATACCAGATTTAAAAAAATCCTATCTGCCCAGCCCCCGATCTGCCTTCCCCATAATCTCCATACAGCATGGTGCCTCGGGCATGTGGGTTAATAGCGAGCCAGATCCGCATTGAGGATGGCAATACAAATATTAATAATTGGTGGACTTATCATATATACCCAAGCTCCTTTTTCAAAATTCACGTAGGATATTATTTGAGATCTTAAGAACCCTAAAAATTGATTCACTAGTCAGATTGCAGAGATCGATCGATAGCCTAATCATAGCGAGAATACCTCGGTTAATCTTTTCTATACCAAAATATAAATGCGAGGAAAAAACGAGGCATTCAAAGGCGGTTGCCAAGATTGGGATTAAATAGGGGATTTTCAAAAGGATTTAGTTCTGAGAAGATTTTTCAAAAGGGGATTTTCAAAAGGGGATTTTTGATTCTGAGAAGATTCGAGGGCTTTAGGCGAAGAGAATCGATGCACACTTTCAACGCGATTTGTCTGGGATTGACCCTCTTATACGCTTGAATGGGAGCATTCATTGCCTTGTGAATCATGGATTTATAGGGTAATTTGGTAAAATATCTTATTTTTGTTAGAACGATCTGTGCACAGATATTAGAAACTGGAATTGTGAGGAAAAATTCTTGTATGATGTTCCAATGAATGAAAACCGTCCTCTAGGAAGATTCGTGTCTACTACAAGCTTAAAACACTTAAGGAGTAAAAATTGACAAAGGGCGACAAAAATGATGTGGAAATTTTGTTATTGCCCTTCAAAAGGTGAAGTAAGTGGATTATCTTATTAAGTTAGAGTTGCATTGTATAAAAACAAAAAGGGTAAGCTAGGCATTTTATATTTGCATTCTAAGCCATTAAGATAAATAAGATTAATAAATAGAGCATGTACTTGGCAAGCGAGGAGTCATTAGCACATTTAGCATAGAGTGCATACATCCAACCTAGTACAAAAGCATAAAACGAGAAGATCACAATCTGATATAGGTCGGATTATGCAAGAATAAGGGCATTCTAGGATGGGTTCTATGATATAGCAAATTAGTGGTGTTCTCGTTGAGCTTTGTAAAATCGTGAAGTACAAATTGATTCCCTACTTAGAATTAGAACTGAAAAAACTTGAAATCGAGTGCTCTGACCCATGATCATGTCGAATACAGCCAGGAACTAGGAATACAATAAGAATTGATTTGCTCTGACGCTCTCCATGCGGTGAGAAAGTGATTGCTTCTCGCCGAGATGAAAACCAGCCCTTTGGGATTTTAAGGAAAACCGATAAGCGGTCATGTGGTCTCGAGAAAAATCTTTGCTAAATCCATGAGAAGTGACTTGATACTTAACATGATGTCGCTGACAACTGAGAGAGCTGCACAAGTCGATCTGCAATGGAACATTCATCCGATTAGTGCTGCCTCGAGGCTACAACGCCACGTCGAATAACAAATACAGCATACATGAAGAAGAATAACAAATACCTCCGAATTTCTGACTTCACCAAAGAGTGAATGGCCGAGAGGAGTCTCGGAACTACAATGTCACGCCAAAAAAGAATGAAATCATGAGCGTACCTCGGAGACTATAGTGCCAAGGCAAAAAAAGAATGAAAGAACATCTACACTCGAAAAAACATGGAGGACGTCAGAAGTTGTAGAGCGATCCGAGAGGTATAGAAATATTGACAGACTCTAAAGATGACCAACCAACGAATAGAAAACTTCAACAATAAAAAAGAATAAGAGACAATAAAATTCAACACAATGAAAAAATGAGAGATTAGACCTAACCTATTGCAGGCGACCAACAAGGGAGGGAGGGGAGGGAAACTGGTAGGAAGAGAAGGAGGAGAAAAACTAGCTCAAGAGAATGCCGGTAAGGAAATGAAAGAAAAGCTGGAATAAATAAGAGATGCGAGGATAGGCGTCCCCATCGAAGGAATGTCGGTTCTATTAGCAATAGAACCGTGGCATTAAAGAAAGATTTTCTGCAAGCAAACTGATAATCTTTTGGCCAAATCTACTTGATGCAACTCTTGTGCAGACTTGTAGAGCTGTTGGGAGCATTCAAAAGCTAAAATAGGCTGCTTGAACTTGATTTACAAAAAATTGCATCCTGGTTCTTGTTTGTGACAGAATTCTCAGAGAAAAAACAAAATTTTTGGACAAAATAGCATTAGTCTTTGATAAACAAGCTTGAATCGCTTTGTTTGCGTAGTCTGATAAAAGCCGTCGAAATTGTCAAAAGTGAAAAAGGATCACTAAAATTGGATTTGCAAATACATGCGTGCTGGTTTTTGCATTATGACACTCTTTTTGCAAAAGATCTAAATTTTAGGGCATTTTGCATGATTTTTGGCAAAAAACTTGATGTACCTTGTGTGCAAATATGTAGGAGTCTGTACCAAGTGTCAGAACTGAAAAAAGAGTTGTACTTTTTCATTTGAAAAATTCAGCTTGCTCCCAGGAACAAGTTTTGACTTGTGCAAATTTGAAAGGTCTTTGCATAGTTTTTTTGCAACTGACTCTTAACCATAGATTCTTTCAGTGTCAGAGCATATTTTGAATTGGAATCATGTCAAAACTCGAGTCTGTTTGCCAATGGCATCTGTTTTGCTAAGGGTCATTTTTTTTGGTTTTGGAAAAACAGTTCTAACACAAAGTTTGAGCATTCTTTTGCAATCTTCTTGATCGTAGAGTGTTTGCCTGAAGCAGCCTTGAGGTTCTAAGCCATTGAGGTTGAAGTTTTGCCAAGAACAACAGTCCACGCCTGTGCAATATGAAATTTATGAAATCTGCCACGAAATTTCTTCTCATGGTATCATATAGGATAGAACATCATAGGAAATTTAGAGAGGTCATAATAAGGAGGTTGTAAATCCAAATTTTATCTACTTTTATATTGCTATGTTGCAAATTCATTATGATTGCAACACATTAGAATGTGTTACAATTGTGCTATTCTCATTTTACATGTTAACCATTGGGTAGAGATTGGCTTGAATTAAAAAAAGAAGTAAAAAGAGTTTGATAGTAAGGATCCATAGTCGTCAAAAACAACACTTCTTGTATCCTACATGCACTGTAGTACAACTAGAATTGGGAGTTCAAATACCACATATCTAACTATATATTTTGCACCGCTCGAACTAATAGAAATGTATAATTTATCGCTATGAATGCATTGAATTATCAAACATCGAACGTTAGATAGATCTATCTTCAGAGATTTGGTACCCAATTCACACAAATCTCCTAGGTGGCCTCACTCCTAAACATTCTGGGAAATCCTCCATATTTTGACTTGATTGTGATGTACGCCTGATGATGATGAATTCATGAAAAGCAAAAAAGTATTATCATGATGTTGGGGATGAGAATCATTCATGAGCAAAATATCAAGTTGGCAAAATCTTATATATTTGCTTGATGTTGTAGTCATATTTAAGTGTTTCAGGAGATTATTTGTTAAAGTTGCTATTCATCTTTAGATTCAAGGATGTCAATGAGTAGCAGATACTTTGAAATAACCTTAACAAAGAACGTACCATGCATTTTCAATTAATAAATTTCAAGCTGGGAAAGATATTATGAACTCGGCTGGCCATTTCGCATTATAAGATGTGAAAATACAAGTGCAAGGCACGAGCCTTAGGCTGGACATGTCTCAGCCTGTTAAGATGATGCTGGTTTGCAACAACAAACTCTTGCAATATACAGAGGATGAATTTACAGATCTTCCATGATGGATTTAATCTTCCTGCTCTATTTACAACTTAACCACTAATCTGTACACATCAAAACCCTGTTCACCTAAAATATCTGTAAAATATGCTGGAAATCCATAAAAATTTCCTTCCTAATCATCCCTGTCATGATCAAACTCAAAAGGGGCAAGAGCAGAGGCCAGATTTACGCTCTCAACAGAGTTGAAAGAGCCCCAAGGCGGAGCAGGGGGTGTGGAACACGGCAATGAACTGGATGATCTTGAAGATTGAGACGAAAAAGAAGATCTGTGAGAAGAATACTCTGTTACGGAAGATTTAATCTTGCTGCAAAGAGAAGTAAAAGATCCTGCGATTTCGGCCATAATAGCGGCCTTAACTTGGCCCCTTCTTGCCCGCCTTCTTTTGCCGCCCATTTCAAGCCATCTACCGGATTCATAGCCCATGCTGCTCATTTTACAAAGCTAAAGAATCAGATTAATATCTCGGAAACGCGGAATTTCAAGGAACAGAGATTGCAGACAATGCTTCAGAACTGCCGGACTTTGGAGACAATGATTTCGGAAATAGCTGAAGGATCAGTTTGAGGCAGAGGATGCTCCCGGACCGGGTTTTATATGGGGGAAAAAAAATAGATGCTTCCTGTAGTTTCTAGCTCGTGGTAAATGTGAAGGCATGGTGTGAAGTTTTGTTGAATATTTTATGATGCATTTTGGTCCCACATGTCAACCTAACGAACTACCCCTCTTGAAGGCTAGCCACTTCATCAATTTGCAGCTTGCCATGTGGTATCGAGGTGTCCAAACAGCCTCGTGTCTATATCTCACTTCAAAGGCTGGGCACACAGCCACTTGGCCGCGCAAAAGGCGACAAAATCAAATACAAAATGGAATGTGGATCGCTCATTTACTCGGAAGATCGTTCTGATGATGACACATGGCATCGCCCAATATCACAAAATTGAAGTCAAGGCAGTCTTTCGTTGTATATGGGAAGGGAGCTTGGCGCTCCCTTTCCGCAACAGGGGCAGGGCCCTGCGACCGGCGGCAGCCGGAAGAGGGTCTGCCCCTTTGCGGAAAGGGAGCCCCAAGCTCCGTTCCCTACAAAATGGAATGTGGGGAGTTATCTGCTGCGATCTCCTGCTCTTCACCGGATCAGAAACCTACTTCTACTTCAAATTCACCTACTCTTCATCGGATCAACGAAATCGACTGCCTTGACTTCAATTATGTGATATTGGGCGATGCCATGTGTCATCACCAGAACGTAACATGTATAGGGAAAGGGAACACCAAGCTCCCTTCCCCTATACATAAACATAATAAACATTGTGCTACATGAGACCCTTTACCTCCATAGCCATACAGTTCTTTTAACTTCAAATCCATCTTCATGCCAAATACATGTCCAGTTCGCACCTAACCTTGTCAACAATCAAATATTCCAAGCCCAAAGATGCTCAACGAGTACATTTTGGATTTACAACATATCTTTCCAGCAACCAACTAATTAAAAAGATGATGCAAAAAATCTTGGTGTTAAGAAATGACATGAATTTGCCTAGATTATAGAAGCATGTTGATCAAGTAATAAAGTTCAAATAAAAGGTATGGTTTGGTCAAAAATTTTACTACAATATAGAGGCCACATTCTACCTTTATATATCAAAATTTATGTTTGAAATCTCCAAAAATTGTTTTGTGATCATGGTCAAGAAGGGAGCTAGATCGGGGAATCGGAGGGGAGCGTCTTGGTTCTTAAGCGAGTAAAAGAACCCAAAGTAGAAGAACCCAAGCTCTTGAAGAAGGGGATTATGGAAATAACACTTTGATATGGAGTATTTAATCTTGTTGCAAATATAAATAATAAATTCTTTTACATCGCCACAATATCGCTTTAACTTGGCCCCTTCTTGGGCGCCTTCTTTTGGTATCCATTTTGTCCCATCTGTCCGGATCTCTAATCTATGCTACTGCTCATTTTACAACATCGAAAATAGAGATTAGCACCTCTCAAAGGCGTCGGATCGCTTGGAAAGGAATGTTTTGAAATAGCTGAGGAATTAGGCTATAACTCTGAATCATGAAAAAATATGGTAGAACATAGTTTTTATATTGGCGAGGAAAACGTGGTTAAATTTTGAAAAACTTCTAGCCGGACTTTTGAATGCAACTTCAATTTTGACTACAAGATTTTGAAGGCCACGTGAATTGGTTTGTTTAAGGATGCATTTTGGTCCCACATGTCAACCTAGGCCTAACCAGCTACCCCCTTTGAAGGCTAGCCACTCCATCATATTTTGTTCCTTTTAAAGCTTGCCATCTTGCACACATGTATCTCTCCAAGATGGTGACACATGTATATTTCATTTGATTTCAAGATATCATTACTGTAACATGTAGGTGGCCCCAAAAAATTAGATCATTTCCTTGGATGCAGGACCCAAAATCCATTAACACTAGAGTTGTCCCATGATGGACCAAAAATCAACAGCACAAAATCTATTTGAACCCTTCCTAAGAGTTCATATATGGCAGTCATACTCTACTAGAAAAATATCTAAAAATATATACACCTCCACTCTTGTAAGTTATGCTCTAACAAACTCAGGGGGGTCAAGTACCAAAAGGTTCATGTTTAAATAAAGTCAAACTGTTTCGACAAAAAGATTTTTTCAAATTTTTTGATTCCCATGATATTTTTCTACACGAGATAGAGAAAAAAACACAAAAAACCACATGTCAATCCGAAGTCTGTGAAGAAGGAGACTATTCAAACATGACAGGGTCAAAATTGCTTTCTGCCTCCTCATAACCAATTATGGTTCCCAGAAGGCAATTGTAGTTTAAATACAACAACTTTAACAAGGAAATGTATTTTGAGCTAATATTTGATATATAAGCAATTGATAAGTTCCTCCATCCCATAAAAATACTGGCTGGCCTTAAGTTTGATATTTGAGCTTTAATTTTTTATCTCAATTTCGGGGAACTTGTAATAATGATTAATACTAGAAACGTGTGCCCGGCAATGCCGGGCATTATCCACGGGCATGTGCATAGAGGGAATGGTGTTTGTAGATGTAATACAATGTCTTAGATGTAATGGTGTCCATAGATAGTGCAAATAAGTGAAGGGTATCTTGATCACATGAAAGATACAAAACATTAAAGAAACATCTAATAACAATAAACATGTATGCTTGTAGGTTGTTCATTGGTTTTAGTCATTTGACATCCTATGAGATTATAGGCTGGAATGATAGGAGTTGTAGCATTGACTTGCATAATTGAGTATGCCGACCATCGTATCTTAACATAAATATAAAACATCCTTCCATTATTTTACACATAAATTGTAGTTTTGGTTAGGTTTTTATTTGCCGTGCGTTGTTATCTACTGGAATGCTCTACATTGGAACTGTTGATGATTGAAACTTGTATTCAAGATTTAATAAAGCAAGTGGTATGATGAGATTCTAATGATTTATTACATTATGTGCAATCGTTACTATGTCAGTTACTATGCAATGGTTACTATATTACATGTTGGTGGCTTTCACAGTGTAGATCCCACATTGTGTAGAGAATAGGACTATGCAATGGTTACTATGGTTATTACATGTTGGTTGCTTTCACAGCGTAGATCCCACATTGTGTAGAGAATAAAACGGTTAACTGGTTACTATGGTTATTACAGGTTGGTTGCTTTCACAGTGTAGATCCCACATTGTGTAGAGAATACAATGGTTACTTGCAATGCTCCACCTTATTTGGTGCAAGCGTGAGTCGGACTTGAATAAGATAATTTACAATCACATGAGCCTTGGATATTACTGATCTTTGAAGGCAATGAAAACACTATATCCAGAAATTATTGCATACTATATAGAATACTATAAGGTGGTACATAAGTCTTTTTGTCACCGGAATATTTATAGAAAAACATTGGGTCATGAATACCACTGATTTGAGATGCCATGTTCGAAGATTACTCTGCATCCTCTGTAGAAGTTCTAGATTAAGATATGCTACAAAATCTTGTGAGTCTCATACCTCTTATGAAGAGCATGGATCATAGTATCTTTGATTCTAGACAACAATGAGGGTCTATAGCTAAAGCATCAACTGCATAGTCATTTTGATGATGCTTTTAGCATCAATCTTATTGTTAAGCTAAAACTCTGATAAAATATAACGATGTATAATCACTGTGTCCTAGAAATACAATCACATATGACAATTGCGACATTAAATAAGCCAGCAACCAATTTGAAACAACGGCAATTTCTGTACATCACTTTCACATCATCTTATCGCTTCTTTTACTTCTATTCCCTTCCTATGTGAAAAGCCAAAAAAGCACCATGAGCCTCATTTGCTGATGTAAACATAGACTGAAAACATATTCACTAATCTAACCAATTGACAATCTTGCCTCCAATTTCTTCTGGGTATGCCTCCACAACAATACATTAAAGAATAGTTTGTGCCTCCATCATGCTCATTGTAGACGGTCCTTGTGGCAGTTTGGTTCTAAAATGAGCAACTAAAGACAAACTGCAAACATATGAGAGCATGAATAAGCGTTTCATCACTAACGCTTAGATTATATGGTTTTTATAATATAAAACAAAAATGAATAACAAAAGCAAAGATGAAACAATGACAAAATTAATGGGACGGCAGTACTGAAGAAGTAGCAAATACGAAGATGAAACGCAAGCAATCCTGGAGCTCAATAGAAAGAACACGCAAGGACCACAAATGCCAAAAGAGATACGTTAACTGTTACACCTTAGATCTTCAATCTTTGCGCCACAGGCAAGAACGAAAAATTTGCTTGAGCTCTCCTTTGCTTTCGGCCACAAAACAGTGGAACAGTAACACGAAAAATCAGCAATTTGAGCCCTGAGATGCAATATTATTACCTTAGTACAACAACATTCTAAAAAATGATAGGGAAGAATTGGAACATAACATGTAAATCTCTGGAGTAATTACCTCTATATTTCTCTTCCTTCAGAAATAAAGATATGAGTTGTGCATCCTTTGTATTTTGTATAGCAGATCGATGCTCCAAATAACAGCTCAGAATGGCAACATCCATCAGCTTCACGTGGGCTTCCATGGCACCATAAAAACCATTTTCCTGCTTCTGTCCTATTATAGCAGCCCAAAAACCACTGCCAAGTTTCCAACGGTTCCAAATCAAAGCTTTATTACACTTTCTGGTAAAAGAACTGCCAGAAAAGAAAAATGCAGTAAGGAATCTTTGTTAAGTAATATATGTTCAATCAAAGCTGTTAAAAATCTGCAAAAAAAAAAAATTCAAGCAACGGAAGCAAAGAACAACAAAGAACGAAATTTATCATTGATGAGAAGCAAAACAAAAAATCGGAAGAATCTACACTGCTTGCTGGCAAAATTAAGGAGCATACCATGGCAGGAAAAATTAAGGAGCATCCCTCTATTGCAGCTGCTTGCAGCCTCCCCTCTCCATCCAAAAGAACCAAATACACCACATGGCTTTGATCTTGCTTCAGTATCCTTTAGGATAACTCCCAAAGCGTTCTGGATAGGGCTTGGCATATGCCCAGCAAGTGTTGGACTCCCAATAACAAAGCCACTACACCGCACAATTAAATTAACTATTTCTTCTGTGGTGCTGTGATAGTTAACCCCGGGGACACAAAGCTTGCTTGGCTTACCCATGATGCCAAAGATACCGCCTCTCGCATCTCCATCTTTTGTCTTGATGAAACACGTAGTGAACCAACTACCCTTCCAATCGCCGGTAGATGAGGCTGCAACGTATCCGGAAGAAACATTTGCCCTCTTACGCTTAGCACATTTCATCGCCTGTGCAGTGCGTACCACTCTCTTCACATATTTGAAGAGTTGATTCCGCTGGCTTGAACTTTACAACGAATCGCTAGAAAAAGCAAAACTAATCCACCAAGTTTGAGCCTTTGCTCAAGCTCATCAATAACTTCCCCACTCCAAATTCAGCTTTTTGCGAGCGATGGGGCCGACGATTCCTAGAAAGCGTAGAGGTCATATTTCCACTTGTGGTATATACTGAAAAATTGATCCTTGCCACGTTCATGCCGCAACTTATCAGAGTTTTTCTAGCTTCAAGCTATGGTTCCTCGACTCGGAAATTGTGCTTCCCGGAAATCTTCTATCGAAATCTTTACGCTTTTCCGCAAATATGCAAATAGAAATACAATAGTAGCCGGAACATAATGTAAATTAGGTTGGCAAAGAGTAAACGCACCTATATAGCTCCTCAGACGCTATACGACCATCGCCATTGCCAAGTTCTAGATGAAGCTCCAATCACGCAAAAGCTCTTGGATGGGATTGCCAACAAAAAGGAGGTTTGACCCGGCTCAAGCTTGAGCGCCAAATAGAAGAGCCCGAGGGAGGTGTTTGAATGCTAAAACCTTCATGAATTGAATTTGGATACGAATAACTCGGCAATGAATCTTTGCCCGGCCTGTGTCGGCAATGAATGCTGCAAGCCGTCCCCTGAGAGGAGCCAAGCAGGAACGCCAAGATGCGGGGGAAGGGAACGCCGCATGCGTCTGCACAGCGGCGTTCCCGGCACAAACTTCAAAGCCTTAGCATTTTAAAAAAGAAGATTTCCGCATATAGAGCAAAAATTAGTCTATGATGTCCTCCAAAAAATCATGGTATGAAAGCTCAAAATGATATGAAACCAATGCAAAAACAAGCTCATTAAAAACACAAAAGACATGGTCACAAGAAATCAAGAAAGGTTTCTGTACCTGAGCCCATTACTGGTTCATAGGTCCATTGAAAATAAATAACTTCTTTATGTTAATTGATCTCAAGTTGAATTTTGGGATATGAATAGCTTCTGATTTACTTGAGTAATTGAAAATATTTGTTGAGCATAACCTTGAGATTTGGATTTATCTTTACAGCATTAACTTCAAATATGTCTTCTATATCTATTCTAGATTTATGCCTCGAGATGTGACTTTGAAAAGTCATACTCTCAAAATGTCCCATTTTATAAAATCAATGCAAAAACATTCAATGAAAAATATGAAAGTTTATGACCAAAAAAAGTCAAGTTAGATCGCTATCTCGAGCTTCCACCCGCGAACCATTATTGGTCCACGGGATGGAAGTTTAAAAATTAATAGAGGCAACATCTTAATCACTTTTTGATCCCAACTTTGGAATAGAGATTATAATGTCTGAGTTCTCTATAGGATAAAATTGGTTGGTTAGACGAGCTTGCATAATTTGAGGGCAATCTTTTAAGCACAAACAACTGTGAATTTATAGTGTACTTATTCATCAATTGAATCTACATGAACTTCCAGTCACACCTTTCAAAAATTATATTATTAAATGTAAGAAACCATGGTATTATTATAAGGACAAAATGGATAGGGTTAAAGAGAGATATATGCTCTATACAATTGGTCTAGTTATGGACCATAAATGGTCCAAAGCATGGTTTCATTAATTAGAGAAATTTCGTTTTCTCGTTTGACAACCAAATAGGTTGTGGTCACCCCGGGGATGGTAAGAAATGATTCCTCTCAACCAAAACAAAGCCTCAATAATCCTAAGTTCAGTTTGAAAAAATAACCGCATTTGACACCGGGCCTCGTAGCCCAAAGGCGGCATGACAAAGAACCTAGGGGTTTGAGTAGCATCACGAGTGGTCGTGGGATCGCCATTACATTCTGGCGAGAACAAGAAAAGGCAGACTACAATAAGGCATTGTGTGCTTCGCAGGTCAAAGTTATCATCAGGGGATGTATAATCGGTGTCGCGATAATCGCCACCGCGATCTTCCCGGACTACTTTTTTATCCAATTCTAAGTTGAGATAACACAAAAGCATAGTGTACAAAAAGTTGAACATAGTGAACCCAAAAAGCATAACTCATATTGAACCTGAAAATGGTGAAAATGTAAACACAATGTTATAACAAAACTTTGTACAAAATGCCCAAAGACAAAGGCGAAGGCTATATCATCGAGTCTCAAATCTGATCTGGATCAACACCATGTTAGTGAAATTTATTCTTGCAATATGCTCTTTCCAATAGCAAAGTGCATGGATGACCGTCCATTTTCGTATATCCAACAGTTTTCGGATGTCAACATCCATTGCCCGCGGCGTTCGCTCAACTTCGACATATCTTGGCTATTAAACAATTAGATCTCCGCGGTAATTGCTCGAATATTCATTAGAGGGTACGGCTTACGCCTTTTAGGTGAAGGGTGGGGAGGAGTTCTCCCACTTCCGAGAAGGCGGCTTCAAATTTTTCTCCATACTCAAAATTAGGAAGGGCCTTGTCCGATTGCTTAGTTACCGGTGGCATTAAGGTGTCCAAGTTGCGGTTCGGTAGCTTCAAGCTTCTTGAAAGTTGGATCCAAGTTTTGCCCAATGGCTTCTCCGTCTGCTTCATCAGTTCCCTTGTCTCCTTCATCCTTTCTTCAAGCTTTTCTGATCCAGGCCGTCTGGCGTATCCGATCCATGTTGCCTGATCCATTCCCCGTGTTATATTAATATCGGGGCTTGCCTGAACGTTGCTCTTCACCTTGCTCATCTTGCTCTTCACCTTCCTCTTCCATGTCGCCTTGCCATTTTCTCTAGAATCTCGAAGAAAAGATCTAAGGAAACCGGCTGGCAAATCTTGTCGTCAAACTCAAAAGCAACACTCGCTTTCCCTTGCATCAACGCTACCCTTGGCAAAACACCGCCTTTGAGAAGAAATCCAAAATGCAACCTTCTAATGGTACCAGCTCCTTCACTATATAATAGACATAAGAGGTTTTTGCCTGGCTCTTGAGGACGAAGTCGCCTTCACAAGGCCTCCAAAAAATAACTGTTATCAGTCTTTCACAACTGTTTTTACATAAAACTACTATAACAAAGTAATGTTACTTTGTGGGTTAATATGTTGAATAACTATGACTAGTTATATATTGTGGTTCTTACTTGTGATTTATTGTTGTAGTTTGTGACCACAATTCATCATTGTGGTTTTCTTAATAGTGCTTTATTGCTACATTTTAAGTATGTAATTCAAGTAGTGATGTAGTACATAAATTAGTAATGTTTTTGTGATTGTTTGTGAGGTGGTTGTTTTATGAAGGTGATGACATCTTATTAATTGAACCAATATTGTTCCATATAATAGATGGTTCAACTTCTTATAAAACAAACTATTAATGGTCTTTTTGCAAAGATAGTGAACGCTTGCAATCTTCAACATCTTTTGCATTAAAACTAAACCAATGTTGTTTTGATAATGGCATACTCAAGTTAAGAACTATTGCCATGGTCATTATTTGTTTTCTCCATTAATTGGCTATAGTTTCACCATCCAATTCCTAATGCTTTTGTCATGTAATTGCTATTTATTAAAACAACAGATTTACAAAGGTCCATTGAACAACCCACTATTAGTTTAGAGTAGAAAGACTGATGGTTTACATAAGGTTTCAAGGATTAGAGTATAAAGAAAGATCCGAGTTTCCATATTACATTCATAGAGCAATTGCGATTTTCAGAGTATTTCCCGGGGATTTGAACCCTGGAATTTCCATTTGTCTCATCTGACTATTGAGAACATTAAAAAGAAATATTCAGAAATATAAGAAGAGAAATAACATGATACCTTTTGATCTTATGACAGATTTGCCACAGAATCACGTATCTTGATAAGAACAACAGGAAACTAAAATCAGCTGGCCGATTCAGATACTATTAATTCGATGAATTCAGACCCTATTGAAAACTGCCTTATCTTACGCCATGAAACATAATTTAAGGTGGTCGTTCTATGACTTCAATAAGCAAAAATACTAGCTAGTTGTTCAACAGACATGTCGTTAAAGGTTCTAACTTAATGAGTTTCATTCACCAACTCGCAACACTAAGGTTGACACCACTTCTGAATATCTATTGGCATGCCACAACACTTATTTAAATATCAATTGTCTGTCTGTTCCTTTGTCAAGGACAACCAAGTATAATAATAAAAGGATATCCTGAAACCATAATGATGCCCTCAATGCATCCTCCAATTTTTGAATCCACAGTGCACGCCCATCGGTGTGGTGTTCTTCCCGTAGCCCCACTTTTGACGACTAGAGTAGTGATGACCCCTGGTCTGAAACACTCCACTGACATCATCATAAAGAAGTTGCAGCATTTCATCTACTACTCCCTGTCGCATTTGCTATGCCACCCAATAACTAACTTATTATCTAGTGGTTCAGACCTAAATGATACCTCAGGCATATCTAAATACTAATTAATGTGATGAAAAGCAAATATATATATCATTCCAGAGGCAATATCCGTCCCTTTTCTCAAAACCACCACTCTTTTTCTCAGAATCTGGTTGGCTAGAAAAGCTCTTGGCATCTTTTCAAATACAGAAACATAATTATTGTTGATGGTACACTAGAGAAATACGCATTTCTTACTCATATATGATGTTACATCTTGAAGTGCCTAAATAAATCAATCTGTTACCTTCTAATTTGCATCAGTTCGAACAATGTCTCAAGTTGTTCTCCACTATATGGATTGCCAGTTTTTCAGCAAGCAGCCTTTCTGAGAGGAGGGCATGAGACTTTAATGCTTGAATCCAATATGTTGAGCTCAATTCCTGTTTAAAAGCTGCAAATAGATTATTCTCCTCAAAGATTTTGCTTTGGAAAGAGATAAACAAGATCAACCTTCAAAATAATATTATTACCTTACTGAGAATTATTTCTTATGCATTGAGCAACACTTATTCATTTTTGCACACTGCAGGAAGATCATAATGAGAAATAGTGCAACAGATATAATGCATGTTATAATTTCGCAGATGATGAGAATGTAGTCGAGCAAGAATGTACAAAGGTACACTTGCAAGATATAATCATAAGAGAAATAAGTACTCTCACCTTCCTCAATAATCTGATCCAAGTTGAAGGGACCTGTTATAGAAAGAAAAGATTTTAACAAATTGCAAAATTAGTAAAAACCAAACTTATAGATTTATATGCGTATATGTAAGGCAACCGCCATGGCGTAAAAAAACAATAATATCTAAGATCAATAAGGCGCACTCCAAATATCTACCATATGAGCATAAAAACAATCGTGAGCATCCAACAAACCTCGCCGATTGAACATTTTGAATTCGTAATCCTCTCGCTACAACTTCAAAATAGAGTGCCCTTTTTAGTACCTAAACAGGTTTAGGGTGTTGTGTATGGCAGAAAGAATACCAAAATGAGAGAGGAAACAAGAAATAGACCCGTGGAAAATCGTTGCTTCTCCAATAAATTCTCAGAAAGATGCAACCCTAAACGCTGTTTATGCTATAAACATAAGAAGCATTTTGGCCGAAAAACCATATGCCACATACTCCCAACTCCGCCTTTGAGCCCAAATTAAGAATAGATACATTCAATCCGGAATCTCCACCATGTAGAGAGCTAGAGATCGCCCTTCACGCTTTTCTCAGATAAATCTAGTTTCCACTCCACTCGCCTCAAATGCCTACCCTAACCCTAACGCACTTGCATCAATATTTTTGCCGCCTTCTAAATTTGATTTTTGTTGTATATGTACTTGGTTTACAACGAAAAATGCTGTACACTCTCAATCTTGGTTCCGGCAATTTTTTGGGTATATTATTTCGTGGGTGTATTATTGTTTCGTGGGTGTATTATTTTTTGTGAGCCGTCAGATGACGGCATTTTCTGTGGAATATGCCGGTCGGGCAGATCCAGGCCTCCTAGTTTATCAGCATGGGGTCAAATTGACCCCATTTAATAGGGGCGTTTTTGAAGCCCACACCATTGCTTACAAATTTAAAAATACAGTAGAACCAAGAAATACCAAAGAACAACCAAATTGACGATTCATTTACAATAGAAACATGAAGATATACATTGATGGAGTCGCAAAGTACAGAAGTGGCTTGATAGCCAGCACAACAGCAGTAGAGAAGAAAAGCATAAGCACAAAAGAGGAGGCGATGAACATGAGCAGAAGAAGCTAGTTGTGCAGCTGTCCAGAGCTTCCAACACAACACAGCTTCTGATACAACACAGCTTCCAACAGGACGAGCCTGGGAATCAAACCCCAACAAGATAACCAATGCTCTTGCCTTACAAATTCAGAGCTAAATTCTGAAATAACGAAGAACAAAGCCCAGTGAGTTGTTCGTGCTCTTAACGCCACAATATAAATAAAGCAAGAAGATGGAAAATAGAAGCAACGACAGGATGCAGCTGGCGGTTTGAATGCTAAGGTCGATACCAGCGAATCTCAAATAAAAAAAAACCCAAACTGATTCGAAGCTGTGCTAACCCAGGCTGTTTTGAAGCTGTGATTTGAAGCCGTGATAACCCAAGCTGATTTGAAGTTGTGATTTCAAGCTGTGATAACCTTGCCTACAACCCTGCCAGATTCACACAAGAAAGAGACTGGCTTAGGGGCAAACCGGCCCTTCTTGGCCTCATGTTCGGCCGCCTTAAATCCGCCATCGCCATTTTCTTCCTAAGATTTTCCTCCTTGCAAGAAACCTCAAAGATACAGACGAAATCAAAGTGGCCGATCCTTCGAGCCGGTTTATCAGCACATGAGCAGCCAAATGCCAGGCTCAGCGCCAAATGCCAGGGCGCACGCGCAGACCGATCCGCCAAGCACCTCCAGCAGATCAGGTTCATCCTCAACCGGCCACCTGCAAGGCCCGAAATTGGCAAGCAAATGCCCAGCCACCATCTGTCCAGCCGCACGACCTCCTATCCCCAATTCAACCTTCGGCAACAGCGGAATACAGTTCCTTGCCCTAACTCACATGCCAGCGTCAGCTTTCTACTTTTCTAGATACGAATACACTAAAAAACAACTAAGAATCTTAAGTTATAAACATACGAAAGTTGATCGTGCACACATTATCGGCATATTTCCTGCTAGATACCGTATCTCTATAACCCATACCTTATCTCTAATTATTTTTTTGCTAAACCATTGAATTATAAACCATTGGATTTGTCAAATACGAATAAACACATAAATACGTGCAAATGCTAGCATCTGAATGGCCCAGAGCTTCAACTTGAAAAGCTCCGGTGAAGCAAAGCCATAGCTATACAGAAGATTTACTGCCCGGGGAGTCGAACCCTGATCTGCTCTTCAAGAAAGCCCTGTTCCATTCCGTTCTGCAAGAAAATCAGCTTCGCCACAAATAGAAGCCCATGTGCCACTGAACTCTCTAAAAATAAACGTCTGAAACTGCAATAAACAAACCCCAAGAAGAATAAAAACCCCCTCAACCTTTAAGAGACAGATCAAAAGATCTTTTGTGGACCTTATCAGCAGATTTCCTGCTAGATTTAAGCTAGCCGATCAGCTAAATACTCCACCTTCAATCCTACTGGAAGTACCAATAAAAATAGCTATTTTTAGCAAAAATATTTTTTTGTTGTTTCTAGGCTGCACTGTGAAATTTCAACTATGTGACCTTTTATCTTCTTAAGAAAATGTTTGTGTGAACATCCTTAATGCATGCCCCCACAACAAAGGGCATTTGATAATTTTACCCTAGATTGGGGGATCCTGGAGGTGTAATCCTCGAGGACGGGATCCGCCAGAGGTGAGATCCCAGAGGATGGGATCCCACCTTATTGTGCAGTAACGGTGCAGAATTTTTGCAACTTATAAGGAAAATCAGGGTTTGTTTATGGTGGGTTTTTCTCCCCCCATTCTCCATGGAATCAGATGAGATCACTTCAGAGGTGGCTGGAATGGATTGGATCAGAGGCACAGGTAGGAGTGAAGGAGAAATTGGAACGAGCGCTGCTGCTATTGAAGGGCTCCAATCCGGCCGAGAATGGGGCCGAAACTATGCAGTAATTGCCCAGTTAACTGTGGGATCCCCAAGGAGGGGATCCTGTTGACTACAGGACCCAGAGGAGAAGATCCCTATGATGATCCAAAGGACAAGATCCAATCCAACGTAAATGTATCCCACACCCAAAGGGCAAAACAAGCAAGGATAATTGTTGGAGGTATCTTTCATATTTGGATTTAATAGAAAAATATGGGATAGGAAATGGTGAAATTTGTAAGTCGTGGTACATGATGTTATAACTTGGAAGATATAATAATATAAACAAGCACAGAATGGAAGAATTGGAGAAGATGATCATGTAGAGGTATGAGCGCACAAAGGGAGGCATATCTTAGCTATATCCAAGTCCAATGAAACATTACTTTTACACACAAACATCAAACATCATCCTTTGCAACATCAATGGGGTTTATGACTATACCATCAACCAATCCAAACCTTGACATGGAAAAAATCACATTTGCCATAGGAATAACCATATTTGTGACAAATTTGCTTAATATCAAGCTAAAAATCCTTAAAAATAGTAATTGCATTAAAAAACTCCATACTTAATATATCCAATGTGTCAAAGGCACGGAAGGTGCCCAACAACCATAATAAATGACTCCAATGTATCCGAAGTTTACCAATTTCTTAAACAACCCTTCTTAGGAAGCATATTAAGCAATATACTTATATTGCTATTTATATTCACGTGCACACAAAGTGTAATAATACTTTAACAATAGTTAAAATATACTCCTAAGATTAGTGGTAGCCTTCTCTACTTTTGGTTACTTAAAGGTTTATAGGTGGTGGTCCTGGGTTAAAATCCTCATGAGCATAGTATGTAAGGTTGCGAATTGGACAAAACCCATGCAGCAGTGGTGTGTGTGTGTTTCATACACATGTTGGTTATTGTACTTTATTTTGGTTGTGTTGTCAACCACTACAAATTCAAAACCTACTGGCTGCTATGGTGTTGGAGACATAGGTGATGATGCGAGGCCTTTCGAGAAAAAAACTAAGAAATAAAACAAAATAAAAAAGAAAAATCTAACACAACTACCTACAACGCATTCTTCAACTAATCTCATACCAGTAATAAATGGTCTTAACAAATTCTTAAGTCAACGCAAAAGAGAATGTTATATTGAGTATAATAAACCTAACCTTCAAGTCATGTCGAAATCCACATAGTGGTTTTTACAAGCCATTACTAGTTTTAACAAATCAGTATAGTTCTCATAAAACTATCTGTTAAACCACAATGAACCTTAAAACCCATCAGAGCATTGAAAATAATATTGATAACCATGTCATAAACCACTATCTATTCCAACAAACCAATGTCGCATGTAGTTTTCTTCTATCAAATGAAATCATGCATAAAAAACCATATATACCATGGTTTTTATATGATCTGATACTAGTTAAACATAATAGTTCAATTTTGGGGGCCTTGTGATAGCTGCCCATGAAAATTTGGGTTTACTCAGAAGAACTCCAAATACTTTTTTTTGTTTTTGCATCTACATCTTCGCCGCCGCCATATGATATTTTGGAAGAGGAGTGCTTTGTGGTGCTTTTTAGTGACTTGAGTCACCGCAGACTCCAAGTTGGGTTTAACGGCAAAGACCCGAACGTCACTCTGCTTATTGTCACATGGCCGACATAATACTGGAATTCTTTTATATTTTTTTTTTCTCCCATCCTTTCTCTTCATAAGCCCCTAGGGAAACATGGGAGCTACCTTGTATCCGGCTAAGACTGCATAAACAAATTGGCAAATGTGCCGACCGAGAAACATGACTATATGGTAGACTTTTAACCGCAGGTCATGCCTCGCAACTCGCTAAAAAAATCGGTATTTTTTCACATCCCACAGCCAGGAAAAACTACGCATGTCAACAAAAATCAAACGGCATTTTCTCGACAATCGATGCGCATAATTAGGATGCCGCTTTTGTTACGTCTTTGCCTGGGTGTTTTGCTTCTCTTTTCATTTTCCCGCCTCTTCTCTCGCCTCATTATAGCAACAATAGCTTCCAAAAACTGCAGTGATTACCTTGAACCGCCTCTTTATTATAGTTCGCTTTGACGTATTCAAATCGTGGTTCCGCAATATCCGTGAGACGTTTCTCGTGAAGCTCCGGAAAACATGAAGCCAACTCTTCAAAATTATTGTATAGCTTCTCCGAGATAGAATTGGCATATGATAACGACGCATGAGTGAAAGTGTTCTCATGTTCTAGAGCCCTCTCGACCGCAATTAAAAACGTCCCGCATATCCTTGTCGCACTTTCAAGAAAACCTTGCCCCCAAAAATTTCGGCCCATCAACCGGCTTACCTCAAAGATTGTTCATTCCTCGTAGGTTTCTTAGGAATGTCTTGTTGAAGAATTCCTTTGAAGGTTTCTCACGTAATTCCCCCGATCATCGGTGAGCTTTTGGCTTCCCCATTTGTTGACAACTTCTACGAGTTTAGACCAAAGTGCAATCTTGCATAAATAGGAACTGCTTCTCATCCTTCAGTTCCTTAACCTTCGAGTTGTGGTAGCCACCTCGACAAAAATCCCGCATTTAAGTCTTGGTTAGGATCGCGGCGGCGATTTTCCGAAAGCAAATAAATGAAAAACATACCTTCCAAAAGGATGTCACTGCGGCCTCGTTGGCCCTTGTGGAGGACATCCAATGCCTTGTCTTCGGTTTCTTAGTTGTTGGAGCTTTTCTATCGCTGGTTCTTTGTATATCGTTTTCGCATGACGCCGCTAATCAGATGGAAATCAATGTATTCTTTGTTGGAGAGATTACCATTTAATACCGACTTCTTCTTTTTAAATATGCTTTTCGCAAATTCCAACCTTTGTTCGACATTGCCCACGCGTATGTGCATAAAAAAAAGTAAACAAAAAATGCCGTGGATTACCGGAAATAATATAAAATTTCTTGTTTGCCAATTCTTCTGGCGACCAAGTGACTAATTTCACGCAAGTGACCAGAGATACACTAGTTAGTGCAAGAAATTGTTCACGAAAGATCGCGGCCGGATCCTGTTGAGCATATTTATATATGTAACCAATATGACAAGAAAGAAATAAATATGATGTAAATGCACCTTGTTAAAGGATCATATGGAACGAGATCGGAGGTGTAAGAACCTCCGCCGGGTATTTCTTGAAGCTTTTATCAAGTGTCTGTACATGGTCATTCGACCGGACTCTATGTGTCATATTAGCGAGCCGGGTTCGCAATCGAAAAATGCTAACCCTTTGGAACCCGCTTACACCCATTGGGTAATATCTTTTGAACTCCTCGAGCTTGATGTCGCCTCCCGAGCCGCTTTCTTTTCTTCATCCGGATTAAACTTCAAATCTTCCGCATTTGGGGATCAGTTCTCCGTGGCAATAAGTGGTTGGTAGGTGTTGCTTTAGTGGACGAGGAAGGAGTAGAAGACGTTGAAGGTTATGCGACCGTCATCCGTGCACGCCTTTGGAATCTTTACCTTGAATGGCTTGATCCCTTGTGATGGCTGTCCCTTCTAGTGCCTCGTAGTCTCCGGCGCGGAGCATCAAAAAGCATGACGGAGCTGAAGGGTCAACTACCGCAGAACAACCAACATTTGCCGAGGGGGGCTACAGGCGCCATTCTTCAAGGAACAACAACATTTGCCTCTATGGGCACTACAAAGATCCTTTGGAGTGGATGGTTCGCCAATAGCCCGCAAAGGGGCCACGGATCTCTTTCTTTGCCACAGTCGAGCCGGTTGGTGTCCATCCTTGAAGGCGCTTTGTTGTCTTTAGTAGCCTTCAAAGCAAAGAAGGAGGTTTCTTATCGCTTGAAAGACCTTTTTCTCATTACATGCTAAATCCAACAAGTATATCCCCTCATTTGCACTTTTATACCCCACAAACTCAAGGAATCATAGGGACGGCAATATCCAGCCAAATCCCTTAGCACCGGTGGGCATCCCCTGCCGCTTCTTGGGCTTGTTGACTTTACTCGCAATCATAATGGATGGATCATAATTACGCCATCTCAAAACGTATCCACAAACCGCAGCCCTTGAGTATCTTCTACGCCGCAAATTATTGCATCCCCGTACATTATTTTTGGTGCCTTCCCACATAGCAATAACTATACCTAGCCGCTCGTAATCTTCCGGACCCTTCCCATTCCTCAAGAACAAACACAAGTCCTTTCGGTCTCTAGTGACATGAGGTTTTGCTCGTGAGATTTCAACACACCACTTCCTCTTTTTATCGGGAGTGACAATTCGATTGGTTCTACATTGGGCCCGCTGAATAGTTCGAGGGTCGCAAGCAATTGAACACGTGTTAGATGCACTAGTATTGGAAGAAGTTGTTCATAAGGATCGCGCCGCATCCGTTCATCGTTTGCAAACTAATAAAGGGTGTGCCGCCACCATTATCCGTCGGGTAAGAACGCCGCCGCTCTTTTCTTAACAAATGGTATTACATTTTATATAAATTGCTTGCCACTATCATGGCGCGATTGTCTTGAAGCACTACCTTCCGTTAAAAGAGGCAAGGTCGTGGTCACAACTATCGCTGACGATCGTATGCGACCATCTAACTATCCTAAAAAAGACATGGCAAAGCAGCCTATGGCGATACCTATGCTAAAAAAATTGCGTGAATTACCTTCTCTCGAGGGCAGGGCGCTGACATGGTGGCGCTTAGAAATTTTAGGATGGCGATACTAATTTGTCAAGGCTAGAAATTTTCGCGAGGGTGATCGTAAAAAGAACGCCACTCTTTTTATAGAGATCGCCATTATGATCTTAGCCGCCCTTATGATCGGGCGCCATTATGACGGGCGGCGCCATTATGATCGGGCGCCGCCATTATGATTTAAGCGACGAATTATGACGGGGCATATTCCCATTCCCCTAAAAGCAACCCCCGGCTTGGCAACGTGATGGGACGGTGACACGTGAGAATTTGTGTGAGAGTGGATGTGGGGCGTTGGAAAGGACAAAAATCACCCACCATGTCAGTTTAAATTGGATAGGGACAGGACATTAGGTCATAAAAGGTCCCTACTGAAGGACAACATTTTGAAATTCAAATCCATTTCAAATGCGGTAAGACCCTCCAAGAATTTCATTGTTGCAAGGCTTGGGAAGGAGTTGTTCAAGGCGCCTTGAGTTAATTTGAAGGCGCCATGGCGGAGTTACAATGGCGCCAGGATGAATTTCAAAGCATCCAAGCATATTTGACGTTGTAGAATTCATTGAAGGCCAAAGACAGGCAAGTTCATTGATTAAACCGTGTTTTCGTTAAATCACCGCATGCACCCTTTTTATGTCCGTAAAATCAAATCCCGCTTCTAATTTGGTAATATAGATTGCCTCAGATCAACAATTCTTAAGATGTTCCCGCTTGTAGGCGTTGATGTCATTCATCTTCCTCCCTCGTCACAGGTGATCCTTAAGGCACACGACTAGCCATCGATCGCTGATATGAAGGCGATCTTGCCCGAACATATTCTAGACTAAGGTACCGCTTAATGCTCTCCATTAAGTTACCCATCAAGGGTTATTGATTCATCTACTTCTCCGCAGGTCGCCCCTACGACATGGCTAGTACTAGTCCGGGATCGCTGGCGATCTTCCGCAAAGATAATCTAGACTAAGGTACATTATAATCTAGACTATGGTATCCGCTGCTCTAGGAGACTATGGTATCTCGCTTGCTCTAGGCATGTACAATCTAGACTATGGTATCCGCTGCTCTAGGAGATCGCGGTCGCGATCCCGCTAACCACGCCGTCCTTGCTTGAACTTGGTTTGTCCGGCTAACGGAAAGTGCTCTGTGACATCGCGGGCCCCGCTTTAACCCGAACAATAACGCCCATTGTGCTTGCGCATTATGGCTGCCTCGAGGTCCATACTATTCCATGGAGTCAAAGTGGGCGGAAAAAAAGTACATGCCTTCGACAAGCACCACAACTTGCCCCTTGCCGAGATAGCGTTGTAGTGTCTATGGAAGTTATTCTCGGCGGAAGCATTGGTTTGCCATATCCTCGAACCGAATTTACAACACTCGCGGATTCATGAGGGAGTTTTATTTTGTGGCCGTCGCGGATAGCTACCCTTACACAAGAACCTGAAATATCCACACCACCGCATTATTAAAAATTGATTGGTCAAGGTTGCAAGCACCTAAAAGCCCTTCCGTGAATAACTTTCGAGGCATTTCAAGGACGAGCTAGTAGAGAAAAGTTGCACACTACTCCATGACCACGCAACATTCCGTATGCCCTTGGGGTGATCATCTTCATTGACCCTAATCAGGGTTCCGGTGACATGAGATTGGGAGAAGACTACTTGGCGAAGAACCATAATGAAGACATTCCTATGCCGATAGGCCGACCATGCGATGCCAAGCATGTGCTGAAATGCCACAGTTGCACGACCTGGTGAGGTGGCCGATTGCTTTGGTGTTAGTAGACAATGTTGTTGTGTCAACACTCATAAAGACTCTAAAAACGCATACGGTCGTTGAAGCGTAACCCTATGCCATGCAAATTGAGCCCTGAAAAGGCACCAAAGAGGACGCATGGGAATAGTGAACCGACCCCACGCTCACCTCCCCGTGGGCAACTAAAGCCGAGAGAAAAATCACAAACAGCCTTCCATTTTAGACTTTAAGTTCGCTCTCACATCTGCGAAGATGTCGCAAGAAACTTCTCAACAGCGAGATAGCGTGTATCGCGTAGGTTCTATTGAACTTATGGCGAAGCAGACAGACCACATTTGTTTTCAACATGTTAGACGTCTGTTCACAGAACGGCCTGGTCCAGAAGCTGATGCTAAATAATAAGCAGGTATGCTTGAAAGCATGGCATAGAGCCTATGGTATACCAATGTCCACATTCTATAAGTGGCGAAGACTTTTCCTTGCTGGTCACAGAGTTGCCGAGCATGGTAACACGGGCTGAAAAGCCGAGGGCTCACACTCTCACGAAAGGCCATACTCTCTATGTACATCGATGAGAATGCAGACGCGATGCCCCACAGATCCAAAATCACTATCAAGGGGTGAGAGAGAATGTGAAGAGGCTCCCCTCATCCTAAGTAAAAAGGATATTCTTCAAGAGGTGGACGCCAATGTGATGGAGATGACCCGGCAAGCAAGCACATCCGACATTCTTCATTCTCACGTGGGTGGAAGCAAAATCACTCGAGAGGTTGCAATAGCAAAGAGGACAGCTTTCTCCAAGTGCAATAATTGTATTGTAATAAAAGAGAAAATGGCTAAAACCGTAGATCCACGGGAGAGAAGAGAATTGCCGATGGAAAGGAAGGAACACATGACAGCCCAAATCTCTTGTAGGAGCTTGTATCGGGTCATGGAGAGCTTTGTCCCATCGATCACGGACCAGGCGCACTATCATACATGATAAGATGGACCAAAACAAGACTATGATTCCAAGACTGAGAAATTAGCCAAATCGGTATGGAGAGGTGAACGCTTGAAAGTTAGCGTGGATCGGTGCACTTATGCATGACCATGGCACAGGTGCCTTAGGACATTTCTCACTGACCTTTGGAAGGATGATTCAAATTTTCATGTTGGTTCCTTGAATCATGCTATCAAAACACCGAGGACACTCCAAGACAATTGGGGTCATTTGAGAGAAGAAGCTCTACCGAGGGCATGTGGGAACCGCACTCCTAAACAAAGGCGGGGGTTGAGGACCAAAAACAATTGCACTGGGGTAGACTTTGTAGCACCTCCTAAGCAAGCAACAAGTAATTTAAGAGGCTACCTAGGCGGCTCTACTTGCAAATAGACAATCATAAAGCGAAAACAAGAAATCGGATATCTCTTCTCTTATCTATCCTATCTTGTGTGGTTGGGTGTTTTGATCAAATACAAAGTTGGCTTCATGATGGTAGGCCACACTCATGATGACATTGATGCGCTCTTCGGTAACTATTCAACGTTAATGCGCAGGTCGGATGCTCTAACTATTCCGAACTAATGCAACTCTTCCGAGAATGTAGCACAAAGGCACCGACACCATACCTTGTTACCGAGGTTCCCATTGGAAGGGGTTCGTAAAAGGTTACATTCCCCGATAAGAAGGACCGCTTGGTTGGTCACTTGGAGCCCCTATTATTCAAGTTCTGCATGAATGATGGGTGGCCATTAATGTATTACAAGATGAGACCTGGGTCATAGAGAATGGTTGCCGAAAAGGGTATTCGGATGTGGAAAGCGTATGACAATGGTTTGCCAAAGATACCGATTGGCTCGCCCAAGACCGGTCCCATATGCATGCCTCAAGGACATAGGAGCATTGAGGTCGCCCATTGCGGCACATTATGCATTGGGCTAACATCTCCGTGGCTGGTGTGAACTTCGTGGTCTAATACCTACATGAACGAGGTCATGGACCATCAAAAGCGGCGATGCGTGTGCTAGGTGAAGTACCCCCGCAATCCAGAAATTGAAACTTCCGCCCCAAACAAGGCAAGTTGTGCTTCAAGAGCCCTAATCTATTCAGTCGATCGATATGACGCCTCCGCCTATGTTGGACCCGCTAAGGATAAACCCAAGAATGCAAGTGGAGATATTTGACCCATACCAAGATGTACGTAAAGGTATGTTTCTTCTTGTGAGACCAAAGCAGATGCATGTCCTACATGGTTAGCGTGATCCGGAAGAGGATCCAATACAAGATCCCACCCCCTCATTATAACGAGGTTTTGTTTCTTGGTGGGAGCCTCAGAGCTAGGAAAGGCACCCGCACGGCTCAACAAAAGACGGATCAGCCGCATAAGAAGTGGAGGCCTAATCCTAATGATATACCACGCTTATCGACCTCTCAAAACGATAGACTATGCTTGGTTTGTGGAACCGGCCATTATTGGTTGTGATACCTCCTATTGTAGGAATCCAAATCTGTGAATTGCTTGCTAAAGAGGCATCCGAGGAAGGAGATGAAACTTGAGTCTTATGTACATTGAAGCATTTCACAATAGACTATTTATTATCCATAACATCACTACAATAGACTATTTATTATTCATTACGTCTTGCATTTTTCATCTTAACACAAGAGCTCTTACACTATAACATTTTGAACAGGTGAATCATTCATCTTCAGGATCTGTAGTAGTGATCCCTGATATCTCATAGCTCATGCGCTCAGGAAGCCAAATCAGATGGATCATCACACGAATTGACGCAGGGCAACGAATCTCAGCGCCCAAAGCTTTTCTTCGCAGGTAGGGATCAAGAAGAAGATGCCTGTCTAGGCAACCAACAAGATCAGAGTGGCTCATTGAGCACTTGATCGCCTCGATGTGGTGAACTGATGAAGGCGAAAAATCCATGGGCGAAGAATGAACTTTAGCCCCGAAGTGAGAAGTTTTTATAGTGAGGTAGAATTATTGGGGTAGACTTCACCCCAATTATTGCGCGTGTATAAGACTGTTGTATACATACAAGTATAATACATCTTTCGTATGGATATGTTTTGTGGATTCATGATGGTAGAAGTGTTTGTGCTTTAGTATTTCAGGTGTGATTGAAAAGCTTGCGGATTATAGTGGAAGTCGAAGAGCACACCCCTACACTACACTTTCGTGTATGATACATCAAACAATATTCATTCCGCTATTACATCCTTACATAGTTTATAGGTGCTCATACCATTATTATATCATAAAAACATGATACAAGAGACATCACCGATTTTCACTCATCATCAACATCAAAGCTCGTGATGCCATTCAACTCATAGATCTCCGATGAGGAAGCCAAAAATGTGGACTTTAACACGAGTGAGCTTCTTGCAAGCACTAGCGGGACCATCAGCCTTAGATTGGAGCCATGGATCAAGATTAACACCATTTCTTTCGCATTCATTCAGATCGTTTGTAGCTCAAGTAGCACTTGAAAGATCGGATGTGCTCGACGAGGCATCGAGGAGGCCATGGAAGATGAATGACTTCTACCCCGAAATCGAGCTGTTTTATAGTGAACAAAATTATTGATGTGAATTATTGGTGTAGAATGTAGGGCCATTATTGGGCTTCTACAAGTATCATGTACACGCATAAATTATAACACATTATTTGTATGTATATGTGTATGTTAATTACCTCATGTTTGTTGGGCTCGAGAACTAGGTGAAAGTATTCGTGCTTGAGCAAATAAGGTGTGCTTAAAATTCTCAAAATTGCGTTATTTTATCCAATTAATGAAATCATGCTTTCCATGCTTAATTATATTCGTATCTTCCAAACAATACGTTATTTCAATATGAAAATTGAGAGTTATATTGCAAAGGAAGGCCCGTATTCATGAAAAATATAGTGTACATGAAAGGTGACCTACATGTAACATTATCCCACTAAAACTCCAATGCTTTGTAGCAGCAATAGATATACCAGTTTTATACTAGTAAGAAATGACTATGTTTCTCCGTCTTTTTTTGCAAGAAGGCCACACAACCTATATAGTGGACCTATATATACGTCCCTTGTCACATTATTGAATCATTTGGAAGGTTTATTTGGACAATTATAGCATGTCCATGTGGTCTAATTATTGATTCTCATATTTAAACTTCAAGATCTTCACTTTTATTCATCAATAAACATCACTAGCTATGTAATTGCTCAGTCTTCAACCTATAATTTTGGAATTAACTCAAATTTTTAACCTCTAATGTGTTAATCCTGTAGTTGTACATCATCTTTAAATCTAGTTAATTGCATGGTTAAACCCTAATTACATTATATGCAAGTTGATAGAGTAATTTTCTATGTAGATATAAATAGAATGCATCATTCATTACCCTCGTGATGCTTATAGATGATGATTTTGAAGGATTTTAACATATAATTTTGTCCAAAATTCTGTATAAAAAATTCTTTATTAAATTTGGAAGTCGATATAACTTATGAACATTCCAAAAAAACATGACATTATAACTCATATAGTTAACAACTCATGGCCACAAAATTAAGCCAGAACCTGTAATAATAAGAGAGAGATGATTCTTAAACCGTAAGCAACAATTTTTAACAAAATGGAGTTTGACGACTTCCACGGATGTTAGATGATAACAACCAAAGCTGAAAACATACAAATCAATGTGTCCTATCATAGATAGGCAAGCACTTCCAATTTTAACAAGGTTTAAGGTAGGAAAACTCATGAATGCAGTTCTGGACTGTTGTAGAAACTGCCAAATTCTCTAAAATTTGGACAATCACCACAGCATATAGGTGATCATGAGTTCATTGGTCGTGAGATTCTCCAAGATCATTAAGAATCAAGTAAAGATTGATATGGTAGTGATATATTATGAAATTGAAACTTCTATTCTCATATATAATGGCTTAAGTGACAGTGGGTCAACTGGATCAATTCTGGTCCATGGAGCAGGAATGGTCCCCGGGACAACTCTAGTATTGAATGATAAAAGGGGGGAGGGGCTTGAAATGTAGAAAATTCTCGATTGAGATGTGAACCAAAAATTTCATGGTAATGAAAATTACCTCTTTCATGCCTACTCTGAACATGGCTTGGTTAAATTTCATACGTGTGAAATTCAACAAGGTTTTGAAAAAATAAAGTCAAAGAAGAATGTACTTTGATGCTCAAACTGCTCTCATTTGAATAGCACAACCTACACATGAAAAACACATAGCCAGTGAAATTGAAATGACACTTTGATCTCAATACAAAAGGTACAACAACAAGAGCAAGAACCCTTTAGCTAGATTGCAAATTATGGGTTGTCAAAAGCTCTTAATCTAACGTAGTTGCTACCACATGTAATGTGAGCCATCCAAGCCATCCATTTTAAGAATATTTTGATTGGCCTTGTTCATGTAAGAGCATGTTCCATTGAAATGACACTTTGATCTCAATACAAAAGGTACAACAACAAGAGCAAGAACCCTTTAGCTAGATTGCAAATTATGGGTTGTCAAAAGCTTTTGATCTAACGTAGTTGCTATCACATGTAATGTGACCATCCATTTTAACAATATTTTGATTGGCCTTGTTCATGTAAAAGCATGTTCCACTGCCCTTTCAGCTCAGCACCCCCTCCCTCCCTCCCCCCAAAAAAAAAACTCAAAACAAAACTCCACACCCAATGCATTATTTTTGAGGAGTTTTTGGTTTTGACCATCGAATTGTGTGCTTCCACGATTCCGGCCAAGCAGATCTATTTGCAGAATTGATCTACCTCCAATCGAGCTACAACTGTTCCTAGATCGAAATTGGTCCCTTAGGAGTCTTCTCGTGAATTATTGGCCAATTCTGACAATGTCCTTTCTATTTGCTTTTTTGCTTGGTATCTCCTGTAAAACTAAGAAATTAAACAAAATCTATCCTTGTTTGGCATCGGTCATGGCTGCCTGCTTGACTTCTTCCAGATCCCAAAGCTAAAGATCCCCCGTTAGATCTCTGCCATTTAAGCAGTCTTGCTCTTAATACTAGTTTTCGTGTTCTTCATCAATAAACAAGGTTGCAAATTAAAGGAGAGCGTTGCAGCACTCCCGTTTCAAAGATAAATGAAAATACAATGACTAGGTAAAGTGACGGATTATAAATAAAGCTAGGGCCAGATTCCCTTTTAAAAATACCATGCTTCTGAAAATGAGCTTTTTTTAAAAAAGCTGTGAATTTCAAGAGGTTCGGTTTGTTTTTCCCTGCATTTTGGGTCATCATTAGGTGACAACTTTGTTTTTGTAAAAACGAAAACTCTAAAATGATAAAATATAGGCATGAATACTGAAAGCAAGATATTAAAAACACCAAAATAGAGAAGAAGGAATAATATTAATTTTCTTTTAAATATTCCAGTACATCAATTTTTAACAGTATTTTTTAGTGAAATAATAAATAATTTAGCATGAAAGAAGTCAAAGATCCAAATCAAAGTCTCCCTCATTTTTCTTACTTGTCTCAGCATCATCTTTCTTTGTCATTTGCTCCGTTTGTGGTGATTTACCACGATTTGTTTCTTCCTTGTCCTCGGGAATAGTAGCTAAAGCTGCTTCTTTCAGGTCTACAGAGTTGGCGGCTTCGTTTAAAGAGCTTGTGAAAGAAGGCTGCATCTCTAAGGACGTCATCCTAGCATAATCAGATGAAGATTTGGCCCCTTACTCTTGGTTCTCGTATGTAGAGTAGGTAAGATAGTCAATCTCATCTTTATAAAATTCACAGTTGCCCTCTTGTCAATGTCCACGGTTGCACAATTGCGACCAGTCTTAAGTGCACAAGCAATCGTAGTACCAAAGCAAAAAAAAAAACATCAAGCACCCAATCTTTTGGACATGAGACCATGTCAAGGAGATGGTTGATGAGCTCTTGTAGTTTCTGATAGTGATTCACTATCCTGCCTTGTGCACTTGGGTCCTGCAGTTTCTGTAACACCACTAAAAACTCTAAGACATTAGAAAATTTCTGGACGGCTGCAGTGTTGAAGTGTCCCAGGGTCCTCTTCTCGTCAAAACTCTAGTAAGCAACATGGAGATACTCCATCTTGCTGAGCAACCTGGGTCCTTCTCCATGGTAGTTAGTATTAGTTTTGTACCCACAAAAATATTAGTACAGTTAGCAACAAACAAAGAAAAAAGGAAACAATTTGAAAACTAGGACTAAAGGATTCTTATTCCGAAATAAGAAATGTAAACAAATAGATCAGCACTTAAGCAAGTTCAATTACAGACCGAAAAGAGAAATCGAAGTAAAAATAAATCAGATTCCGAATATGGACTTACTGCACCAAATTTTCATATCTTGCTTGTGACAGGGATCCGAAATGATTTTTAAATGTGGCTTCTACTAGGTCATCCTGCATGCTATAACGAAACACAATGAGACGTTAGTGCTTGGCCATTGTGATTTGCTTGATGCCGTCGACAAACGCATTGAACTCTGAATTTTTGAAGGGCTGGTTGTCGTAGTGGCTGTCTTTTAACTGAAAGCCATAAGGAAGGTCTATATGACCAACGTGAAGGCCTATGGCTTTACCATTTGGACCGGTTCAGTGCAATCGCTTATGTATGTTAAAAAACAGGCTATTTTGATCAAACATGCAAAATTTCTCATAGTCGAATGGTTCTGCATCTACGTTCCTCCTTTCCGCTAATGGCCCCTCTTCGCGAGCAGTTCTAAGCAAGTCCATGAAGCCCTCTGGAAGATCGCAAGAGTGGAAATATCGCAAATGTTAAAACAAAGTAGATAAAGAGAAAGGATTACAAGTAAACATACCCAACGCTCAAAATTTGGAGCGTATTGAAGAATGCAATCGTCAGACGTGGCAACAGGGTAAAGCTCCTTGCATCTGTCCCAAGTTTCCACGTTCATCTGCTCCATCAAACATGTTTGACATTTATGACGTTCTTTTGGCGAAAGAAAACAAGAAATCACTGCATTAGACAACAGAAAAACAAAGTGTGGTCAGAAGTATATTCTGGAATACAAGATGGCTTTCCTAGGGAAGAAACGTGTTTCGGATATACTTTTGTTTTCCTAAGAAAACATAGACGTATTCCGGAATACACTTTTGCTTTCCTAGGTGTATCCGGAATACACTTTTGCTTTCCTAAGAAAACATAGGTGTATTTCGGAATACACTTTTGCTTTCCTAAGAAAACATGGGTGTAATCTGAAATACACTTTTGCTTTCCTAAGAAAACATAGGTGTATTCTGGAATATCGTGATCGCCCAGACAATATACGGTCCCGTAACGTATCATCGCTGCCTCACACGCTGCATACGCCACTCCGACCGACGTGTGCGGCGATGCATGGCAGTGTGGGTACCCCCCTAGGGGCAACTTCGCATGAGTGTGTGCATTAATTAATGGGCACATTTAACCATGTGCACATTAACCTAGGTGCACATTTTCCAATGTGGACACTTAATGCCAAGTGGGCCACACCCAAGTGTGCAATTAATGTGCACATTTCCCAATATGCACATTAATGTGGGCACACCTTTCCATGTGGGCACATTTTGCCACCTAGCTATTAATGGCAAGTGGGCCCATTCCCAATTATCCCACATGCCAAAGGGGATAATTGGAAACCCTAACCAACCCCCATGTCTATTTAGGAGGGGAAACCCTAACTTGCCCATTTTCGTTTCTAGGGCTTTAGAACTCTGCTTTGGCTGCCCTCAAGAGCCAAAACCGCCTCCCGAACTTCCTCGAAAGTGATGCGCACCATTAATTTCCCCTTGATTCGGCGTTTTTGCGGGATGGTTTAACTCGTGTCAGGAGGAGCCCTCAAGGATCAGGTATTTAGGCAATTTAATAGCTTAAACCCTCTTTTAGTCATAAAATCAGTAGGTTTAGCCTATTAAATTGCTCATAGAAGCCTTCTAGACCTCTAGATACCAGGACTCTAACTAAAGAACCTAACTCTATGATATAGATTAGATCTTGTTCTTTAGTTCTCTTATGATGTATGTGGATGATGTATCTCTATGAACTCCTTATATTGGGAAGGGGGTAGAGACCCAAAGCTTGGTAGTAGATGCTCTAGATTAGCCTCTCTAGCACCATATAGATTCGCCTGTGTACAAGAACCACACCTCGGTTTGTGGGTGAAGGGGCAGACGGCTAAGAAGGAGGTTCATGTTCTCACTCTTGAACGATCCCTATGGTGTGTTAGTGCTACCGGGATCATAGTGACTAGGTCTAATGGCTTGCCACCGAAAAGGCAAGGCATGGGCTCAACACCCGGGGTGGGGTTCACCTTCCAAAGGGTTCACTCGAATAAGGGCAAGGGCCCTCTAGTCACCTTGAGTCAAAGATGTAGATCTCTCGGAGGGAGTGATCCCTACCGCTCCATCGGACCGGGAGATGCAACCCGGGAATAGCCCCCTCTGGCTATGCACCCTGCTGGCTACAGGTCAGTCCCAACACCTTTCACCTACTCTAGGGGCGGATGGAGTGGACTACCCATTGCCATGCTCTTATGCCAGCCCAAATCCATTGCCATGAATTCATGCGCAATGAACTCGAGACCCAAGCTTGTCACCCATCCCCGTGTCCCGAGCCTTGGGTAGGATTTTTCCTATGTATTGTGCTGATCATTGTCTATGCAGATGTGATGTACCACCCTTAGGGGTGGATATATGTGTTGCTCTTATATAATGACATGTATGTTTACGCTTCTAACTAGGTAGGCCCCGAGGGAGACGGGTAAAATGACCCTTCACTCTTCCCACCGGAACCCATTATGGTTGCAAAGGTCATGTGGAGGGCCCCAGACGGCATGGAGCTGGTATAGGGGGAGAACTCCTGTTTGTATACGGTGAGTGCACCGTATATGAGTAGGGGACGTCACAAATACAGTTTTGATTTCCCGTGAGAATGGGAGTATATTCTGGAATACACCTTTATGTCCTTAAGAACGCAAAAGTGTATTCCAGAATACACCCTTGTTTCTAAAAAACTAGAGTTGTCTAGTCATTTATGTTAACGACAAATTACTTGTGTAATTCTGTGGACATTTCTTCTAAAGTAAATTTCTTGTCAACAACCCTTTGAAGGAGCCTTTCTAACAATTCCGTATCGGCAAAGCCCTACAGTTCCCTCCATATGGTTATGGTCATTTCTTTTTTCTTTTTTTTTCCTTTTTTTTTGAAGAACTGTGTCATCAATATATTAAAAGAATGGTAACGTTTACCATTCTTTTAATATATTGATGACACAGTTCTTAAAAAAAAAAGGAATGGTAATGTTACAAAGCAAGTGAGGAGGAAGGAGAACTTCCCCAAAGAGACAGTAATACCTCGACACTCCACAACAAACTCACAGAAAAACTACAACTCTACTGCTGTACAAACTGACCATCACCATATACAACACCCAAGAAGTCCCGCCAAATGGCAAACTTCCGCTCTACTACTCCCGGGAATACCAAAAAGCTTTGAAATAGCTTGTACCTGAGTCGAGGAATCAGAGAGGCTGCAGGCTGCTGAATCCCCTGAAAGATCCACAACCGCCGCCGCTTCCAAATCAGCCACACCAAACAAGCCATGCACAGATGCAAGGCTTGCTGCCGCAAAAGCAGCCAAGCACTAGGATACACATGAAGCAGCAACCGCTGGCTAGTCAATCTCACCTGAAACCGAGCCCTGACCCAATCCCAGGCAGCCTGCAAGTGAGTGCATAAAACCATACAATGCTCCACAGTCTCATGATGAAGGCCACAACAAGGGCAGAGAGAGCTCACACCCGGCCTAAACTGACTCACAAGGGCATTCACCCTGATACAGCGGTGCACCACCTGCCATAGAAGCACCCTAACCTTCGGTGGGGGAAGTGAGCTCCATGTCCACGTCCAAACCGAGCGCCATCGAGAACCCGAAAGCTGCAGAGACCACTTGTCTGAAGGGGGCAGAGTGTCATGAATAGCCAGCACCCGGTAACAAGACCGCACAAAAAAAGAAGACACAACATCCGAATGAAGCTTCCAAACCTGCACCATCACATCATCCTGAGGGACTATAGGTATGTATAGCGGAATACTCCCCCCCACTAGTTCCCAGTTGTAGCCCATTTTCTTTCTTTGGCACGTTAGAGCTTTTTCTTCTTCATTGATGCTTTGTCTATGCTCCTCAAGTCCCCGCGCTCAAAATGGTAAATATTTCGTTTTGAAGTTCCCAAATCTGCACACGTAAACTGTGGATTAGCTTTGTGGATTCTTGAACATAAAACTTGATAGAGCCGAACAACAAAATTTAAGTACAAAATCTTATTATGGAATACAGTTCATGCCTACCTTTGCCGCCTCAACACGAAATAAAAACCAGTTGTGATGACTAATGAGTGACTGTCTTTTGTTAGCCTTGTCATATTTAAGGCAGCATTCAATAGCACACGCCTCCTTTGCTGGTCCCGTACTTTTCCTTGAAGATCACATATTCCCTGCGCATGAACCTGATCTTATTGATGAAACTCATTTAAGCACAACTTCATTATTTTTGGACGATACCTGAATTTATGGACCATTTTTTAAATTGTCGCATCAATGAATCTTTTTCATACATTAATTGACATCTCTCTCAAGAGTCTTTGCGTATATGCCTCAAAGAAAGATGCATGTATATCTTGATAGTATTGAGTATCTTCTTCTTGTTTGACGGCTCTCAAGCATAGTCGATAGTCTCTAGTTCTATGCGGTCACTTGCAGTTGTTGGCCTCCATCTTTTCTTCTAGCAATGGGCATAATTAGCTGGGTAGACTTGGTTCTCACCGGGACTGGCTCCCACCAAGTGACCAGAATAGTCTCAAAATTCTCATTCTTATCATCCATTTGTGGCTTCTCAGTAGCTAGGCCCCAAGTTGGGCACAACACATCATTAGGGCGTGCCATAACAAACATACCTTTCTTCAGATCTTTGTATGGATTGAATTCTGGTGCAGGTTTGTCCTTTCACGGACCGATATAAGGAGAAGTGATGCTAGCAATGGGTTCCATTACTACCGTTACATCAGGTAGAGCACGTTGTTTGCCTTAGTGTGTGGCCGTCATCGTGAATCGCCTTCAGGTCTGGTGATCCTCCCCAGCTCTTCCAAGAATCTCATCCAATATTCAATTGTGGACGTAAATTGTGCCGAGTACTTGGCTGTTTCTAGAGCACCCTTGTTACTGGTTGAGATTGCAACCCAATACAATATATGCTTGTGGATACTGTTTTGCAGCTGGTCGAGGTCCTTGACCGACTTCTTGGGAGGCAGTAGCTTAAGATATCCAACTGGCATCAAGGGCTTTCCGTCTTCTCCTTCTTTCCAGATCTTTATTCCACCAGCGGCAACCACTCTAAGTGTGCTGAGCTTTGTAATACATGAGTGGCCAATCACCATTCATAGTAAATCTGAAAGTCAGAGGGGTGGTCTGACCAGTCAATCTATCATCCCCATCTGGGTTGGCCAGTGTCAAATTGAGCGCCCGCCCAATTTGGACTTTTGGGCATGCCTTAGTCACATAGAATCCGAATAGTGGCAAATTGGGCGCCCGCACAAATTGGCCCGCGGTGGAGGAGAGGGCTTCTTTGAATATTACCATGGATGCCTGCTAGGGTGGTCCTACTAGAACATCATCATGGAGGGACTCAGGTCAACTTGGGGCCGGGGGGGGGGCTTACTTGCACGCCATCATGGAAGAACTGCAGATGAACTTTAGGCGCGGGCCCAACTTAGCACTCTAAGACAACCTCGACGCCCACCCAATTTGGTGTTTGGGGGAGGGGGGCTTGCTTGCACATCATGATAGAAGGATTCCAGGTCAACTTGGGCAGGCAGACCAGCAGGCACATTACCATGGATGCACTTTGAGACAAACGTACATGCACTGTACACTAGCGTGCACACATGCTCTGCACACCATCGCCCAAACATGCAAGCACTGTACAAACAAGCAGGGTACCTGTAACCCTGACTGTGGATGTTAAAGGCCAATCTCCAGAACTGAGTTTTAAATGCAATCCAACTGTTCATCCCGTGTGGAGACTAAATTTCACGCAAGCAAGCCCTGTAAACCTAGTCGAGCTCATCTTGGTTAACATGGCAACTTCTTTACCAATACATATGAAAAGGCGTGAATGAAGAGGCCTGAATTTGAATAAGAATAAATATTGCCCTTGAGATTAATTTTAAGGCAAATAGACATTGAGCTTTGGTGAATAGAAACATTTGAACTATACAAACCTTTGGAGATTGAGTCGCCATGAGATTTTAAGCGCTGAAGATGGTCGGCGCATTGGAGATTCTTGTTTAGCCAAGAAGAGTAATGCGTGAAAACCGAAAGGATGATAAGCATTTACATTTAAACAGAAATTTCCCCCCGAAATTTGAAAAGAATTTCCCCCTAAATTTTAAAACAAATTTTCCCGCCTAAACTTGTCAAGTGCGCGCCACATGTTGTGGAATGAATCGCATTAAATGGGATGTTTGAAATTCAAATTTCATGTGCATTTAATAAGGAGGTCCAATTTAATTCCTCATGGTCATTTATGGAAACGGTCCATTTTTTTTGAAAATGTCTATTTATTTTAGGCACGACACTTGTCATGCATGCATGAAGGGTCCATACATGGCCCCTTTAAAAGCCCTTTCTTGTTTTCGACTACAGTTTTGGAATTTTCTGTCTTCTTCCTTGCCTTGGCGCCTTCTGCTGCTGATCGCACTGTCGCCTTTGGATCCTCAGGTCGCCATTCATCTTCTTGTCATCTTCCTATCAGCGCCCACTTATCCTGAACGACCTGTCGGCTTCGGATCCCTGTACCTTGGCCCCCTCTGCTCGTCATCCTCTTGTCGCCTTCCTCTTGGCACCTTCTTCTCTTGATTGCCCTATCGCCTTCCTCTCCCTGTACACTTGGCGAGTCGTACCTGTTGATGGCATCTCGCCCCACGAAAGGAGGCAAAGGTAAGCATTACTATTTGTTTAATATTGATTTGGCAGTATCTCTCAGCGCCTGCTTGATTGATACTGCCACATCCTAAACATAAACCTTGGAGATTGCTATGGCCCTTCAAGCAAATTGGTCAGGCGCCCACTTTGCCCCAAGGGAATTTGCAATCTAGTTTGGCCCGAGAGAAACAGCAACCTTGCATATAACTTTATGCCTCAGGAAAATTGGGCGGGCGCCCAATTTGCCCAGGGGGATCCTTACTTGGTTGTTCCTCATGCATGGCCCCTCGAGCAAATTGGGCGGGCGACCAATTTGACCCTGACTGGTCTTTCCTAATGCATACCTCCTTGAACAAATTGGGCGGGTGCCCAATGATTCCAAAGGGGGAGCCTGGCTTTGTTCAGCTCAATGCATGGCCCCTTGAGCAAATAGGCACCCGCCCAATTTGTTGACTTTGTTCAGCTCAATGCATGGCCCCTTTGAGCAATTGGGCGGGCACCCAATTTGGTCTCGGCGGGGCCTTGATTGCTCTCTTCTTAATGCATGGTCCCTTGAACAAATTGGGCGGGCGCCCTATTTGTCCAAAAGGGGACCTTGACTGTGTTCATCTTAATGCATGGCCCTTTTGGGCGGGGGCCTGGCTGTTCTTTTCCAAATGCATGCTCCATTTGAATAATTTGGGCGGGCGCCCAATTTGTCAAAGGGGGAGCCTGACTTCAAGAGACATAAAGGGGCCAATACACCTGAGAGCTCGCATGGTTTGGAGAGGGAGACCGTGTCTGCATCTGAATCTAAAGAACCAGCCCAGACATGAGTTATCTTAGAGTGCCATTGCCAACATCAAGCACAGAGAGAGAATTTACCCTCTGGGGGTGGGCTTTGAGATTGATATCGATGTGTTCAAGATGCACAAAGCCCCGGCAAATATGACATGTAGGGTCATCAGTCCAGAGCACTTAGACACTCTATATGAATCATTTATCAGCCATCAGATGCACCCTCTCTGTGCTGAGTCGTGCCCTTTGACCCAGAGACCGGACGAGTCATAAAGTGGAAGAAGTCCACAGACTTAGAAAATGTAGTGTTCTGGATTATAAATGGCAACCATAACACGACAGTTGCTGAACTATGTTTTACTCAAGCTTTGGCATGGCTGCCTGAAAAAAAGCACTTGGCAGAACTCATATTCTTTTTTTATGCCAAAAGGAAATGCCGGATGCTAGCAGGAAGTCTCACAGCCACTGAGTACGTTCGGGTGAGCCAGAGAATAATGATATTAGAAACAAGACTATACATGAAGAAGTTTTCTTTGAAGAAGTTCAACGACTTGAGACCCGAAGGGCTTTTACGGGAAGCCAAAGAAGTGCAAACGTGGGCAGTCCCTTGGTGGAGCTTATTCTGTAAGTATACTCCAGCTTTTGTTGTTGATGCTCAAGCCTGCGCTATTGAGGAAAATTGGGCAGGCGCCCAATTTGGCACCTGTGGAGAGACCTTCTCTAATGCTCTTCGTGTCTTTTAGGATTGGGTGGCCGTGGTGCTCCAAGCATTGAAGAAAACAACTATGCGTGACTACGACTACTCTGGACGATGAAACATGGTCTATGTGCACGGAGGTTGCGCAGTTGTTTTATGAAGATCGGTTGAAGGATGAAAGTGGGTTAAAATTGAAGTAAAAGATAAGCTGAGGCTTTTTACCAACAACTCTTGTCGCCCCTTGAAGTCCATGCATCCTCTAGACCTGCAAAGGCTGGTGAAGGAGATCAAGGATGGCACCACTTTCCTCAAGGATAGCAAAGATTATATAGGTAGACGTACAATGAAGGTGAGGACCCTTGAGCTCAAAAAAATTGGAACAATGGAGCGGGTGCTTCTGAGACACTTAAGGATGTGAAAAAAATACCATTTCAAGACATGGCTGCCTTGAAGCAAGTTCATCCCATATTTAGGAGAACTTAATGCTTATGTTCGGCAGCAGTATTAGTGAATGGGCTGAAGGATACAAGGAGATGGAAAAGGAAAGTTTTCCGGAGTCTCTCTTCGCCAACGTAGACGAGTATCTTCTTGACTCTATCGAGAAAAGAAGTAAATCGTTCAAGTGTTTCCACATGAGTCCATTAGGTTTGTGCCTAGACGTAGTTAACACGTCAGCCCGCTTCATCGGCTGTGACTTCAGATATACAAAGAAATGGACAATGGAAGATTATCAAAAATTCCTTGACCAGATTAGCGCATTGACAGACCAGCAGCTTTACTGGATCGCCATATTCATCATGCCGGACTGTCTTAATGAGTGTCTATCTGCCATGAAGACAATAGACGGTGGTAGCTGTGTTTGGGTTGGTGCCTACCAGGACCCCCCGGCCAAAAGTGCTTCTACCTCTCGAGCGCGGGAGCTGCAAAGTCTTGTATTGGTCATGTATGTTGCAAGAGATCTAGCGGCTCGGCCAACACTGGATGAACTAAATATTTGCTTCACCAGTTCGGACCATCCTAGGCAATATGCTAAATTTCCCAAGCATTTGCGAGGTTACTCGATATTGAGTGTGCGGCAGGTATAGATCTGAAATTGGGCGCCCGTCGGATTTCATGATGTATATTATGAACGTTTTTAACATTTGTTTTGCATGCAAATGGAGGAGGAGTTCTCATCGCGTAATCGCTTAGAGTCCGGGCGTGCACCTATCTAATACAAAAGTTGACGATGGAAGGTTGCACTGTCTTAGATTTCTTTTCTGGTGGTGCATTTAGCCGGGCTGCATTGTGCGAGGGGTATAAAGCATTGTCATTTGAGACGGTCGAGAAGCTGCAAATGAAGCTTGTTCGGATATTCGAGCAACTTGACATTATGTTAGGCGAGAAAAAAATTAAGAGCTCGAGCATTACAAAAGCTAAAAAGAAGATAAGAAGAGGCTTCGGATCCAAAATGTGCCTCCTCAACCTCGGCTTCCTCCTCCGAGACTCCTTGTCCTTTCGCGTCTACAATGATATATGAAGTGCAATCCGTTCTCAGACTGACCAAGAGCTCGACGGCGGAAGAGTTCAAAAAAGCAGCAGACCTTGGCTCTCCAGATCTGCTACTGCTTAGGAGAAGAAAAGATATCATCAACGCATTAGCAGTGACCACGCTAGTGTCATGATATAATTCAGGGGACTTCAAGATTCAAAGAACAGGTTGCCAGAGATCCAGAGTCCGTGGTCATGATGGAAACTCAAGAAGGGGAGTCTGAAGAAGAGTTAAAAGATGGAGAGGAAGAGGTTCCTAAGACATTTGACCGTGAGCCGGAGGATGAGGTGAATGAGGAACTAGGCTCTGAAGATTTCGTGGAAAAGATGGAGAGGATCAAGGAGGCAGCACAACAAGCTCTTAGATTCTCAGAAGAACATGGAGACAAGCATTCAGGAGAGGTGCCTCCGGACGCATGAGAAACCTGTGCTTATATGCCTGTATAGATGTGAAATGATGTAATTAATTTTTTTATCTAATGAGATACTTTATTCATATTTTCTTGTTTTAAAGTTGCAAAGATTCTTTTGTTTCTGATGCTCTCCACCTTACCTTCCCAACGCAAACTGGGCGGGCGCCCAATTTGGCGGGGAGAGATGCATACATAACTTCATCCATGCATTGACATCTAAAATATAGTTAAGGCTTTTCTTTGCAAGGCAAACTGGGCAGGCACTCAATTTGGTTGTTGTAAGTGCCAGCGGCTTAATTTAACACATTCCTTGACTTGACCTCCCAAGGTAATTGGGTAAAGCTCAATTTGAGCCCTGTAGGCGCCCAAATGTGGTTAAGGCTTTACTTTACAAGGAAAATCAAGGGGCCCAATTTGGTTCTTTGTAAGTGCCAGCGTCTTAATTTACCGCATTCCTTAACCTCCTGAGCTAATTGGGTGGGCGCCCAATTTGAGCCCCAGGTAGGCGCTCTGAAATGTGGTTAAGTCTTTCCTTTTGCAAGGCAAAGCGGGTGAGCTTAATTTGGTTCTTTGTAAGTGCCAGCAGACTTAATTTAACGCATTCCTTGACCTCCCGAGGTAATAGGCCGGCCCCAATTTGAGCACCGTAGGCACTTTCAAAATGTTGTTAAGGCTTTCCTTTGCAAGGCAAATCAAGGCACCCAATTTGGTTCTTTGTAAGTGCCAGCAGACTTAATTTAACGCATCACTTGATCTCCCGAGGTAATTGGGTGGGCGTCCAATTTGAGCCCCAGGGACGCGATATGAAATTTGTTTGAGACTTGCCTTTGCAAGGGAAACCGGTGGGTTTTGAACCCAGAGTGTCATTAAGTTTGGAATATAGAAGACAAGTTGGAATAATAGTATATCTCGGAGGGTTGCATATTACAAAAGGTTATGTGTACTTATTGAATACTAACACAACCAGATTACAACAAGATTACAACTACTATTACCCTTCTGAATCATCATCCCTAGACGCTCCAGAGATTCTTTCAATCATGAACAACTGATGCTCTCTATTCCATATAAGATGGATGATAATATCGAAGGGATCAGGACAATGGCGGGTAGGATTAATAGCAACAGTGGTCAACCAGTCTTCAAGTGCTATACCTCGCTTGCGGCACTGCAAGAGATGTTCATGGTTCATCTTGCAAGTAGTGGAATCACGTTCAGGACCAGAATGTGCCATGACTAGACGGAGGCCAACGTTGATGGACTCCATAATTTGATGCATAGATATATCCATCAAAATTATTGATGGTATATACATCAAAATTATTGCATGTATATACTACGTATGATACCCAATAATTTTGATGTATATACCGTCAATAATTTTAGGGAATAAGTGTAGCTGCATTCGATGGCATAATGCATTCATTTGCTATGTCTCGACGTCCTGCTAGACTTCATCAGCGGTCGCAATATCCTGCTCCTGTTCCCTTACTTGCTCTATGAGCTTCAAAGATCTATATGCATGCAAGCAAAGAGGTATCATCCTTGATCCCTGGCTGACTGATATAGCAAAGGGTCGAGAGAGAGATTCTCCCGACGAGTATTGGGTTGTTATCAATGTTGTTTTGGTTCCAAAGCGTGACGCTGATGAGATTGATAATACAAACAATGCCTATAATCTATGAAACATGTATACTATAAGAGTATCTATGATATAACTGTTTTATGATTATGTACATGATCTAATGTTTTAAGTTAAATAAATTTAAATAGTATAAAGTACAATCTCGAGTTAACCACTTGACCTCTCCCAGGAAATTGGGCCGGCCCAATTTTCTCGGAGGCCTCCAAAATGACTTGGATGAGGCTTGCTTTCCCAGGGCAAACTGGGCGGGCGCCCAATTTGTCCTCCTCGGAGGCTTCTTTCTTAACTTGACCTCGACCATGATTTCCTGGAGTTGTAGGGCTATTATGCTCTTTTTATGGAAATAAAGAGAAATCGTTGTATTCATATAGAAAAGAAGTGCATAGAACTGGCAATATGCCTGGACACAGCCAAAGCAACACATACATAAAGAGAGATAATAGATAATATCAGAGAGCAAAGTTTCAGTCAATGCCCAGTTCAACCTGAATAAGATCCCCCAGATCGAACTTCTCAATGCTACTTCGGCTAAACAGATCCAGCCAGTCATCCAAGTCTCGGACAGAGTGAATAGTGTTGACGACGAGCTTGATTGCCAAAGCTTCACACTGCCTTTTCTGCTTCTTATAAAGCTTTTTAAATAATGGTCTGAACGTGTTGTGCATCCAAACATCCTCCATTTTCAGCAGCCCCTTCAGTGCCTTTGCCCTGTAAATATGGTATTTCAGTGATATGAGGCAGGACTCAAGCTCCGCCCTACTGAGCTAAACTTCGTCATTGTTTACTCGTGCCAACCCTTTCCCATGAAGGAGCTTCGTGACTTGGGCGCTGATCTCTTTCTTGCCATGCTGGTTTATCTCGTTTTGCACCTCCAGCTGCAACTGATTCGCATGGGCTAAGATTGGTTCACTAAAATTGTAAATCCATATCTGCGCCTCGTTCCAACCATTTGGAGTGTCCTAAAATGAATCTAGGAGAAGCAGATCTGCACCACCTCGCCTTAACTAACAACACCTCCAATTATGAGGGCGCTTTTCCAGAACATCACCCTATATTTTTCTTTCGTGTCCCAATTGACACAATGCCTGCCAGCTCACCTACCAGCATGATTCTTAAAATATTTCATCGTTTTAATGAAAAAAATGCAATATTTTAGCAATTAGCCATCATTTCAGAGGCATATGGACTCAGAGAAAGTCCATATATAATGAAATTCTGCATCGGTAAGGCCACAGTAAACAACACAGAGGACGGAAAGATACCTCGGGTTCTTTTTCTCTTTGTAAAGTTGTCTCCTTGCTTTAAAGTTGTGGTTACCTTCCAGGACATAATGCGTGTAGGTATCTTCATTTTCTCTATCATAGTCCTAAGGGTTTGTGCACTGCTCCCTGTTAACAAGGACAACAATTGAAGCCACATGAGCATTGGAATTGCTCTTTATTCTGTCCTTCAAGTTCTTTATGTGGTCTGCGTAGATCTTGTGAACCTGAAGTGGCCTCTCACCAGCTTCATTTTTAGGGAGCAGCCTCATGCATGTGACTGGTAGATATATGACCTCCTACATAAACTTTTCTTTATTTATTTCCTCCATTGAAGGTTCTTACACTTCCATACCAGTTGTTGAGCTTCTAAAGGAGACTGCTGACTTTAGACAATTTGTTTTCTCTAGAGCATACAAAATTCTAAGAAGAGTCGAGGATCAGATGTGTGAGAGAATATGGAAAATAAATTTCAGAGGAATTTCTAATTTTCAAGGCCGTTGGATTGATAAAATTCAAGGGAATAAGTAAGTATTTAATTAAAGTGGGACTCATTCCATTCCCATTTTTTTGAACCCTAAGTAATTTACATAAAAAGTAGCACCCAGAGCCGAAAACTATCCTTAATTGAATTTTTGAATAAAACTACGAATCCAGAAATGTCTTTATGCTTTTCCCGAGTTCAAGCGAAGTCGAGAACAAAAACAATGCAACTGAAAGAAAGGAAATTCATTAAAGTTTGAAACCAAAGATGTAGTTGAAAAAGAATTTTTATTAATAAATTGAGCAGATACAATGTATTTTACATCGGACCAGAGAGACCATGGCGGTCTTCTTTGTCCTCTGATCACATCATCTTGGTAGGTGGTCCACCTTAGGGGATTAACTTGTGGCGCTTCTTCATGCCGCGTCATAAGCCTTGGGGGCAACACGAAGAGTGTGGAATGCCTCACGTGGAGGTGCCTCTGGAGCTACCGCGTGACACTGTCCACCCGACTTCTCCACTCGCCTCCCATGACCTTTCATCGAATATGCTCCTTCCCCACCTCAGGTGGATGTTATGCAATGCTTGCAATATGCCTTGAGCTTCACGGACTTTCTCTTTGTTCTTAGCTGTTCTTTATTCCCGAGGGTGTAGCGAGCAACCTCTCGAATTAGCGAGCAACCTTGTCCCAAAGGCGGGCAAGAGTGTAAGCGTGGACGGGATGCACGTGCGAGCGGTATTTCTTCCTAGCTTGGCCGGATCCGTGCCGCTGGGCGGTCTCGCGTGATGCACGGCCGGGATGCGTGGCGGTGTCGGATGCGTGCACGAACCACACGGAGCAAGGAGAGTATGATTAACAATTCTTGTCATTAGTCAAAGCGTAGAAAAGAACGTTGAAATCAAATTACAGCGGAGAACATTCATTCCATACAACCGCATCCAATGGCGTGGGAAGTAGTGTCTTTCTCGGACTTCGCGAGGTAGAAAGGCCCATAAAAGTCAAAAGTACAACCATTCTCATTAGAATATGGTTGCATCCTAATCACACGAAGCATACAAATGCTTTTGTCAACGAGACAACTAGCATGCCTTTCTGCTTTCATGGTCGAGAAAGGCCAAAACCAATGTACAAGCATTATCATAATAGATTGTACAAGCATTTCATCAACACGACAAGCATGCCTTTCTCGACTCGTGAGTCGAAAGGCATCAAAACTCAATATACAAGTATATTCATTACAAAATGGTCAATACATGTGTTCACGTTCGATTACAATATTCACACAATTTGACTATCACGGCGGGGGTCACTCTTCTTGTTCACCAAAGTATTTGTCGTCCATAGCTTTCATGATGGCGACTGCTCTCGGATCGGGTTCCGTGAGGCTCGGATAGTTCGTAAGCACATGTCGACAACAAGAATGGCAAAGAGGGATTCCGCCAAGGCAGAGACGAGTCCAGAAGGACAACCACCTATCACATCTCATATTCTTCAGGTCGATATGGCTTAGCAATGATTGTATTTTCGCTTGGCGTTATGATAGCACTTGTAGGCGGAGTCGTCTATGATCAAGCGTGTTGTGTTTGCCAAAGTCACGGAATTGCTCATAAGCGATTGTCCGGCCTTTTCACCATTATAGGCTTCCCCTTTGTGATGGCTGGATCGAGGTCCTTCACATGCTCGACCCTTTCGTTTCCCCAAAGCGAACTTGAACTTCAAAACTGAAATGCCGAGAACACCAAGAACATTGACAATATTTTTCTTTGCCATACAAGACCATATGCCCACTTCGAATCCAGGTGCGGGGCACCGGTCAATAATTTCCTTAGCTCGGGCCTCGGATACACTATTTTATGCTCTGTTTTCACCGGGATGCGAGGTGTTAATCTCCGAGGGGCGTCTTTGTCGTGGTATCTTGCAGCCAATACTCCATTGGCGTCAAATATTACAAGCTTGGTGGGACCAAAATTTGGATCCCGGTTGGAGTTTGGCTCGACCATATTTCGGTTCATCGGGATCCAAATGCGGGATCATTAACTTTTCGGTTCTTTTCGGGGCATGGCGGTGTCTTGCTGGATTTTCATTCTCATTCTCCTCGCGGCGTGAACAGTTTGGAATCCATTGACAATGATCCGGACTCGTTGAGCTCGAATTCCCCGAAATGATGACATCTCGCGAGAAGGAAAGCGAGTTTTCGACTTCGCTAGTCGAGAATGACAAGAAAAGGTATTGAAAGGAAGCGAGTTTTCTCGACTTCGCGAGTCGAAACACCGATAGAACAAAATAAACTCACCTCAATCTCGGGTTTTCAATAATGTTTTTCGGCAAAGATTCGGTCCAATCCTTCGACATCCTCGTCTCCGTCGGGGTTTGTCTCTCTCGTCCTCGTCGTCTTTCTTTGCTTCCATTTGTCTTCCTCCCCTGAAATGCTCATGAAGCAGATCAAGTATGACTGAATGGTTTCAACCATGTCCTTATTTCCAACCACGGATATAGGTTTCATTCCAAACGGCATAGCCCCCGAGAGAACGGGCCATTCATGTACCACTTTCGCATACAATTTGATCTTCCTCGACCAAAATGGTTATGAAGTACTTGATAACTCTTGGCCGGATAGGAATTCTATGTATAGGACCGGTCGCACCATCCTTGCTGACCTTGTCCATCGATGGAACATCCTCCATAAACCTGCCCCCTTCGGGGTTCCATCCGCTCTTGAGATCATGAACTTGTCGAGATAATGATGCTCGCTAGACCACCACTTATCCAGTCGACCGCCCGATCTTGAAATCAAAACCAAAACTATGTTGGCAAAGCTTGGTGCCTTGGCAAAGCCAAGTTCGCACTCATGATCAAGTTCGTATATGGAGTGCATGATCTTGTTGGTGAAGTTAATATCAGGCTGCCCATTGGGAGGCGGTTGTTTGATTGCGGCATGCAAAAGACAAGGAAAGTATCCAGGTCGGTCATGTCCGAACACGTCTTGTACCAACGCTCTATGTCGGCTTTGTCATAAAAAAGGGTGGGGTCTTCGATCATATTGATGGCAAATAGTGCCACGTCCAGTGCGCCCGGACCACCAAATCCCTTGTCCCCCAGTAACCAGAAATGGGGGAGCTATCGTCGCCTTAAATGGGACCACCCGAATCCAAGCTTCCTTTTGAATTGCCATATTGCGTTGAGGGAAAAGGAAGGGTTTTGACGCTGCGCTTCAGCTTGGTGTTGATGTAGGGTTGACATAGACGGTTCAATTCCTTCATGTCTTCCTCATCAAGGGCAGCCTTTTCCTTGTAAAAATCAAAATCATGGTATTCATTAGATGCAACGTTCGCGAGAACTTCCGTGATGCCTTCTTCTAACGCGACGCCGCTTTAGGGCGTGGCATAATCTTTAGTCCTGCAATTTAGAACTCTGGTCTTCCTCGGCAGATTGTTCCCTCCAAGATTTTGCCTTGTAGGTCAAAGCGTTTCTTTGTCCGAGTGAGGCCCCGTATCCTCTTCATGAACCTTGTCAAACAACTTGGGGTCGGGGCCTGCTTGGAAATTCTCCATTCTTTGTCCTTGACTTGCCTCTTGTCCATTGAGCCCATATTTCAGTCCATTTCTCCCGCACTCGATGCTAAGAATGAGGTCGTATTGGTCTGGAGAGACTCCCCTTTACCTTTCCTTGGTGTTCTCTTCTTCTTCTCCTCTTCTTCCTCTCCCTCGTCATCTTCCTGTCCCTCAGTGAGAACATATGCATAGTTTCTCAAAGGTCTTCCACTTATCCGAGGGAGCCCCATTTCCTTTAGGGCCGAGGACAACCCAATGCTTTCCCTTTTTGCCTAAGCGTGTATGATCTCGTCGGGGATAAGAGTTTTGATTCGGACCATGTACCAATGTCGAGCATGAAAGTATCTACAAACACCGGGGAATAAACAAAATGTAGCCGGGTTTTCGACTCGCGAAAGTCCCCATGAATGTCTAATTTTCTTTTACTTCTCTTTTCTCGCGAAGTCGAAAAGCTCTGCATCCTTTGATTTTACGCATTACCACGGCTTTCGACTTCGCGAGTCGAAACCCGATGATAATCGGCAAATGTTAGGATGGCGGGGGCTTTCGACTTCAGTCGAAAAAGTCCCATTCAATGTCTAATTTTCTTTTTCAAGGCTAAGGGTTTTCACTCGCGAGTCGAGAAAGCTCCATATCCTTTGATTTTACGTGTTACTCAAAGGGCTTTCGACTCGCGGTCGAGAAACCCGATGATAATCGGCAAATGTTAGGATGGCGGGGCTTTCGACTCGCGAGTCGAATGGAAAAGATTCAGAGAGTTATTTACCTTACGTAGCCGGCACTCGGCTGCTATTGTGTTCCGCAGTGGCTAATCTTTGGCCGATTAGGTTCTTTGGCGCTCTCCGTAGAAGAACTCTGCACTCTCGCTGGCATATCTATCCTTGATCGCTGCGGCACCTCCTTTCTCCGCCCTCGCAATACTTGAGCCGCCCCCTAGCGAATCGCGACCGTCTACAACCCGGCCTGGACGTCTTTTCCTTCGGATCTTCCTCGGACTTCCAATTTGAACAACTCACTGTCGACTGCTAAAGGTATGACATCCGCAGGCATTGGATGCGCAGCGGGATGTCGCACCATCGTTTGAATCTCCATGTGTGCTGGATTAAATTCCACGTGGTTGAACAAGGCGGCATCTCCGTGCAAACCTTCAGTAGCCTAATGTCCGTGCCAGCGACTTGTGTGATATTCCCAACGGATATCTTGAGCTAGGCGGCTCCATTTTACGTGCCCCTCTCGAGAAATCCCGATCCCCGATCATCCGGATCGAGGTTTGGGGGAGTCGACCATATCTTCGTCTCCTTAGTCATCGACTCCTCCCCTTGTGGTGTCATCATCCCCATCTTTGTTTTTTGGTGGACTTTTTGTGTATGAACCACAACATTCCCCAACTGCAGAGTGTTGTAGAGTCTTCAAGACAAGAGAAGTGAAGCTCCCCGTATTGAAATGGGGTTTTCCCCGACTGGAAATCTCCATACCAAGCTCCACGGATGTTAGGGTTCCGGCCTCCTTCATCCCTTCGGATCCTTCCACCCAAGGTTCCCGACAATTTAAAAGGCGCCGGCCTTTTTTCGGTTCTTAGCCTTGCTCATGGAAGAGTGAGAATAATTTGAACCCGCCAATTTTTGGTGCGATAGAACTTACTCTTACGGGCAGTCCCTCGACATGTAGTGTTAAATGCTTCGATCCGCGTGACGGAGAGCACAACAATCGATTTTCTTGTACTTGTCTCCTGAGCTCTTCTTGTCCCTTTGGTGTAGAAACGGATCTTTCTCCTTCCCACTTGTCGATACCTCGACATACCACCAAGAATCGCGCATTTGTTTCAAGAAGCTCGTCTCGAGTCCCTCGATGACGAAGAATGGAGTTCGCCGGTGATCACCCGGTGAGTCCGAGGTGAATCTTTTGCAAGAAGAACGGATGGATCAGTTAAGGTATTCCGACAAAAGAAAAACCTCGAGCTCACCGGGTGTTTGTCTTCTTCTTCTTCTTTGCCGCCACGCGAAGCATCCTCCCCTAAACTCTTGGACGGAGTCATTTCAATATGCCCTCTCATCCTCTTCGGACGACTCATGTAAATTAAGTTTCCTCGCTGGCGTTGTGAGTTTTTTTGGACTGCATGTAAAAAGATCGGTGTTCTTTAATTTGAAGTTAAGGACATGCAATCATTTATGAAAAAAGCGGGCTAAAGGTACAAAGATTACCGACTTTAGCCCCCAAACACTATTTCAAATTGAATCACATCAAGGGACTAAGTGAGTGGGCGTGGTTTATCTTCCCCGGCATTGGGGAACTCGAGGTCGGAGGGGATCATCGATCGCGTGGCGACTTCCCAATGGCGCCCTTGACGCTGTAAGCCGCTAACAGCCGCCTTGCATATGTGTGTTTTTCGACCGCCCGTCGATGCAAGCGGTTGAATTGATCGATGAGCAGACTAAGGTAGGAAGCGGAGAGGAGGCACCGGATTACCGAACTCTACAACTGCGCGCCATGGAAAGGGGATCTGCTGAGAATCGCAGTAATCTGCAGTAATAGATCGCGAATACACTCTTGAAGAGACCCCCACGTAAGAAGCAAAGACTCGGGTGAGGCTGCGGGATCCGTGTCTGATGGCCCAAGGAATTATTAAGTGAAGAGGTGAGTTTCGAGAGATGCCTATGTTATTTAAACTTGTAGAACATGCCGTATGTGTTTAAATAATGGAACTGCTGATAAGCTCGACGATTCGATGTTTCCTTGTCCAAAGATTTCTCGCCTTTCCGAGATGATTTACTCTCTAGGTTGAGAGATGCTCGGGAAACATTGATCGGGGTAAAGAACGATTAGTTTAGGTCTGTTTTTCCATGGACATTTTACTTGGAATGTTGTACATAGATCGAGGCTAGGACTAAGGCCCGGGAGATGCGGTTCAAATGCATCCTCTTGTAGTTAGTCGGAGGGCCCCACCACCTGTCCGAACCACTCCTCTTCGCAATATTCGAGGAAGATGGTTCAAGGAGAGTGGCTCGAGCGTGGCTAGAGGCACTTGGGACTAAAAAACAGGAGAATAGAAAGTGCAAGATTTGTAGAGAATGCAAGCCTTGGCTTCCTCCTGGGGTTTCCCCTGTGGTTAGTTGTAGAGGCCTCCACCCGGTCCGAGCCCCTCCCTTCGCACTATTCGAACGAAGATGGTTCGGGGAGAGTGACTCGACCGGGTCGTGAGGCCACCGCTACCGCATACGGTGAGAATTGTCTGGCTAAGGGATTCTCGACTTGCGGTCGAGAATGCACAGCTTCCCTTATTTTCACTCGCCAAGTCGAAATGCCTTGCCATCCGTAACTCCTAGTACACATGGAGTGCCGGGGTAAGGCATTCCCCGCTTCATGGCCCGAATGCATACAAAGAAAGCTCGTGGAATGCATGCACCCGCGCACCACACACAGGAGAATTGGGTTGCTAAGAGCTGGCCTCGGCAGACAAGAAAAACACTTCCCTTCAAGAATGTCCGAGGAAGATAGAAGGAGAGTGTTTAAGACCGCCTGCAGCCAGCCTCTAGAGTGCACTGCGTTTTCTCGACTCACGAGTCGAGAAAGCGTTCACTTTCCGTGGTTAGTCGCCCGAGGCCTCCACAATCAGAGCCCATCCCTCGCAATATTAGAAGATGGTTCGAAGGAGACGGTCTTTGATTGGGTAGAGGCCGCATCGACCACCGCGAGGAGAATTGGGTTGCTAAGAAGTTGGCAGATTGGAGCCAGTCAAAACCACTTCCCTTAAGAATGTCCGGAGAAGATAGAAGGAGAGTGGTTGAGACTGTCTGCAGCCAGCCTCGTCCACACTAGAGCACTCGCGTTTTCACGAAACGAGAAAGGCGGCCAACACCTCGGGTTAGGTCGCCCGAGGCCTCCACCCGATCGAAGCCGGTCCTCTTAGCAATTCGGCGAGCATGGTTCGAGAAGGGAGAGTGAAAGCCGGTGGGTGGAGGCACTGCGACTGCACAAAGAGCCATTGGCGGGGGTATCACATTCTCGACTCACACGAAATGAGAAGGCCGCAGGATTCTAAAGAATGTGAAGACATTGGGTAGTTGTGCAATCATCGCGGGAGTCGAGAATCCCTCAACACGCCAACAGTCCGTAGTGAACACTCCCTCTTCTCGCCTCAAAAGAGTTCGACTAGCGAAGTCGAGAAGAAGGCCTGTACTTCCTTGACTGCTGGCAAGGCTGAGTATTCTCAACTTCGCCACTCCCTCGCATGTCTCCTGCGATTGGATTTGGCCGTGAGTTAGAAATGGAGATTACGTGAAGCAATTCCTATTCTGAATTCTTCTTTGGGAGAAAGACATTCCCTAGTTATTTTCCTCGTTAATGCTCTGCAATATCTTACTTCCTAACACCCGGTCTCGATGATTTCTCTCTCGGTTGCTTGCTACTATAACCACTATTCTCTCACTTGTGCATGTACAATGTATTCAATTCAACCACAAGCAAGAAAAAAAGATAACAAAAAATGCAAAAACAATACAAAGATTATTAAGATTAATGAGAAAAACAGAGAAAAGTGGAGAACAAGTCTGAGGAGAAAAGTGGAGAACAAGATGAAAAATGAGATTAAAAGGGTATGATATTACAAAACATACGGAAGATTTCCGGGATGAGGAGGAGGCTTCCGACTTCGATTCCATGTGGGTATAGTGGTTGACAAAGCGTGAATAAGGATTTGTTTCCGTAGAAATTGTAATGGGGATTAATAAGAGCCTCTAACAAACAATATAAGAAAAATGCACTTAAGACTTACAGAAAACTAAAAAGCAAAAACAAAAGGGCCTCACTTTCTTCTCGGTGATGCGCCCCTCGCTCGAACAATGAACTCTGTAAGGGAGAACTTCGGATTTGGGCGCCCCGATCGGTCGACCAAAGCCGTCATAAGATGGCTGAATCGATCGGTTTGATCGATCGCTCGACGGTAAAAGGCGCCCCTAAGGAAACAGGGAGTTCGACCGACGTGAGAAAAACAGGGAGGAAGAATGGTGGGGAGGGGAAGAGGTGCGATTAATTACGCTGCACCCCGAACCTGGTAAAAGTGCAATAATATACTTACGTCCACGTGTAGGCCATGCCCTCCATGGCGGGCGAGTCGGATTCTTGGCGTGGCCACGGTTTGACCTCACGAAGAGGCGTGGCCATGCCAAGATATGAAAGGGTTAGTTATATGTTTATATATGTTGTCTTAGGGCCTTTTCACACGATGTCTTATAATATGGCTGTCCCATTTCATATAAGACATCATTTGTGACTCAAAGCAAAAAAAATAAGACACACAAATATAAGTTGTTTTCACACTTTCTGGTGTCTTATGTAAATGAGACACTAACAAATACTAGTGTGAAAACCATCACAAAATAAGACCACCTTTTATTTTGAATATGATTGGTCAATAGAATAAAATAGAATATAATAAGTGGTGTCTTATTTTATGGCGGGGGAAATCCCCCGGTATAAAATAAGACTCCATTGCCTTTACCGAACCTATCCAAACCTACCCGAACCTAAATAAGACATGTCTTATATGGTTCCGTGTGAAAACCAATTGTTCTTAAATGTTGACATGGACCAATAGTATGCCTTAAAATATAAGACACACTAGTCGTGTGAAAAGCCCCTTATGTATTTAATAAGGTTTCAATGGTTGAATAGTATCAATGGTATATATGGTTACAATGTTCACATATGGTTTAGAATGAGTGTGGTTGTATGCTTTAATATGGTTATATGATTTTAGTTAATATGGTTGTATGATTTAATATGGTTATATTTAATATGTTTGTATGGTTTTATATGGTTCATATGGTCATATTTGTGGTGTTTGGGGCTATATGGTTTTAATGTGAGCTTTTTCATTCGAGGGAGCATGTGAGATGAGTAAAATGGAGCCAGGGAAGTCCAAAGGAGGCCATTGCCCTAGGCTCCAATGGAGGAGGATGGGTTGCCTTTTGTTGCACCCTTGCAACCCGGATGGTATTCTGGAGGGCATAATAACTACTTGTTGATCCATTTGATAGTGTGAATGATGAGAGGTGGGGAGATGAACATCTTGGAGTTGGCATTGTGAAGCTTCTTATCGAAGTTGATACTATCATGTCCCAGGAAGCTCTAGTGATTGCATTGTGTGCTTTCCCCGAGTGCTGGAGTCCCAAGCTCGATTGAGATGGCCAATTAGATTTATTACACACAAGAATGGTGATACTCTAGAATGCCCCTCTTGAACTACACACCCCAAAGGCCCACCCAAGGCCATGTGGAAGATTTGGTGGTCGATGAGCATCCTTTGATCACAAGGAAGAGACGCTATGTCTTTCATAAAAGGCACCAAAGGTGCCCAAGAGGCCTAGAAGTGACAAATATTTAGAAAGGATGGAAAGTATGGCACCAACCAAAGAAAACACGGAGGCAATTAGGGGACAAGAGTGTTGCAACCTAGATTGCCTGATGCATTACAATGTGGATGACCTCGTCTGGAGATAAGGTCCCAATACATTGGACAGCTTCAAAAAGATAGGATTAATTTCATTTACTCCTTGTGTAGGAATTCCAAATATGATGAAAACCGCAGGGCCAATTTTGCTATATCAATTGAGGGAATGAAGGTATATATGAGAGCATTGAGATGGATTCTTGGGGTGAGCAAGTCTTCATTTCTGAATCTTGGGGCAGGTTAGAAAAGGGCACACTTTGTTCCAACATGGTAATGCACTCACTTTGAAACCTAGAGCAAATACTCTAAAGGCCATTGCTGTCTTCGAGAGCTTTGTGAGATACATGTCTCAATCTATGCCCCACAAGTCGAAGGTGAGCGAGCACGGTGTGCGAAAGTGGTGCAAGAAGTGTTGCCACAACACTATATCCAAAAGGGAGTGCCTTAAGGAGGTCAACTCCATCCTAGAAACTACTGGAGGTAGGCCTCTTTCTCAATCACATTTCAGCAAGTTATGGAGCACTCACTTCTCGGGACGTGAGTGTCCTACAACACATGCCATTCTCAAAGTGCAACACTTGCATTCAACTCAAGGATACACTTGCATCAACTGCAATAGAGAAAGAAAGAATGGCAATTAGGGAGCAATTTGCGTATCACCAAAGAGACCAAATATCATGTAGACGGTTGTATTGGCGGTGGAGAACATTTTTTAGAGATGCTGACCCAGGACAAATTTTTGTGTATAATTCATGATAAGATGGACCAACACAAGACTTTCTTGCCAAAGCTAGATCCTTTACCCAAAAGCGTTGTCAAAACAGCTTTTCGGATGAAAGTAAGTCCATGGGTGTATTAACACATGGTCATGGAACTGGAACATATGGTCATTTTGTGCTTGATCTATGGAGAGATGATCCAAACTTCCATGTGAGCTCTATTTTCAAGTGCTTGAGAACACTAGAGAAAGGATCGATAGAAGGGAGGAGGTATTCCCCTTCAGCACCCATTTTGAGGCTTTGATGGATGATCAACCGCTTTGTTACCAAAGGCGGATAAAAAGCTCACATCCAAGGTGCCTAGTGAATCAAGGAGGACTTGGGATGATTTCCCCTTACTAGAAAATCAACGCACGAGGAGCTATGTGTTCAGTTGGACAACTTTGGAAAGAAACAAGAATAGATGGATGTTTGGGGCAATGTCATACTTGGCAAAGTTGGGAGTATTCAAAGTTGTGAAAGTGGGATTCATGATGGTTGGGCATACGCATGATGATATTGATGGATTCTTTGGAACTTTCTCCACCAAGCTCAAGAGAGAAAACGTGACCACTCTCCCTGAACTAATGGATGTGTTTGAGAGCTGCATTGACCCCAACCCAATGGCTTTCTTGATGGATGAGGTTCGCATTGGAAATCATTTGTAGAAGGATACTTGCTAGATGGCAAGGACGGTTGGACAGGACACACAAAGCCACTTCAATTCAAGTTTTGGGTTAGGGATGGAATACCAATCATGCAATATAAGTGGAGACCAGGTGACAAGTTGTGGATGCTGTACAAGGTATCGAGTTGTGGCAAAGGGGTGTTCTTTGGTGAAGTTCTCATTCCTAAAGGGCAGCCAAAACCACTACCTCCCTTCAAGACAGTCAAAGACTCTAGCCAACTGGTGAAGGGCATCAAGGATTACATAACGCACTGGGATGATGTTCGAAATGGAAAGCACACCTCCACTCTTAAGAAAAATCAAATGGACTCCCTAATCAAGTACTGGGAGAAAGTTGTAACATGCTTAGAAACTGAACAGCCATGTGGGAGGGAGCTAAGAGACGGGTTCTTGCCAGAGTCAAGATGGGAGGGTTCTCAAGGTGCAAGCACGTCTAAGAATGCTCACTTGGGTCCCAAGTGGTTTGTGGGAAGTAAGGCCTCAAAGCCCCAAGGGTTTGATCTTCTCAGAGTGGGATCCCTTTGAGGACATCAAGGAAGGATACTTTGTGCTAGTAAGGCCTGATGATGAGGACTGTCCAATATGGTTAGGGGTGGCACTCTCGATGTGACCACCACTATGCACGATGGAGAGGAGTTAATCACGGATTCCAAATTCAATATTGGGAGCCCATTGGGAGGCACAAGAAGGGCAACTTGAAGGAGCAATACACTGACTGGCGGGAGAAAGAAGTGGAGGCCAAATTATGCTGACCCTCAAAGGGAGGGAATTGGTGGAGTGTGTGGTATGGTCATATCCAAGTTCTCACATTGCAAAAAGACAACACACACAAGATCCCAAGAAAGGAGATGGACAAGGCCATGAGCAACCTCCATGCTATATCATTGTATGAGGGTGCATAATATTGAAAGTTTGAAAACTTTCTCAACTAGTGGTTTGTAAAATTTATGAGGAAAACAAGTAACCCAATTCTATGTGTGTCATGTGTAATTCTATTCAAGCAATCAATTCAGAAATTTCTTTTATGGTGTGTGAGTCCCATTTTCAGTCCGAGTCCCAAAATTCAAGATTTGTCCCACTTTAATTAAATACGACTTGAATGTATTACGCCACACCATTTCTTCATGATGTGGCAATCGTAGGCTAGAGTTCTATGAATTGTTGTAGGGGAAGTTAGGCAAGCCTTCTTAAAAAGAAAAAGGAAAAACAAAAAGAAGAAAATATTTAAGAGAAAAAAAAAACTAGCAAAAAGGCACGCCAGAGGCCATGAAAAATAAAGATGCAAGAAAATTAGGGCAAGGTAATTGGATGGCAAGAGATAATTGTATTGAAATTTATTGTCTATGAAATAGCATATGTTGTTTTGATAGTTTAGATGATGTCGCAAGGTAATTGGATAGCAAGGCAAAATTATATTAAAATTTATTGTCTATGGTTAAAATAGCATATGTTGTTTAGACAGTTCAGAAGATGCCCCTTCGTTTAGGGTACCAGTATTTCTTAGTTTTGGAAGGGCAATATACGAGGTTGTTGTAGTCATTTTTTGTTGTGTTGTAAAGGTTTATATAATGTCTTTCGATTTCGTTTGCCTTTGTATTTCTTGTTGTTCTTATTGCACATTAGGCAATATATCTTTATCGTAGGTTTTATTTGAAGTTTGTAAGGGTATTAACTGTCATCACATGGCGGATCTGGAAAGAAATCAATATTTTCAAACAATTCTAAGGCAAGCTTATCATCAAAAGCATACGTCGCCTTTTCGATGGTCATTGGATTGCTCGTTTTGTGATCATGGTTGTATAATTTCATTAGCGTTGTCATCATTTGTTGTCTCGAGTGCTTGTTTAGAGATAAGACATTCATCTGGTAGGTGGTGGAGATGATTGCAAGGTGTTGTATTCCTTGTTTTTCATTGGAAGAGACATTAAGTTTTAGTTTTTCTTGTCCAAGAATGTCATATTGTGATCCAAGATGAATGTCATATTGTGATGGGGTTCAAATATTCTTAGCCAAAATAGCATTATCAACGTGATCATATATTTGCAAGGCTTTTATAGTGGATGTTGCTTACAAAATGCATGATTTCTAACAAGATGCTAAATTCCAAGCATGATTGTTCACTTACTATGGTAAAAGGCATGATAGAGTAAAAGCTCACCAATCTGCCAAGAATTTTCGAATGGGTCCAACTGGAAGCATGATGTTAACTTAGTTAAGTCTGCATGATTGTACAAAACATGAAATCCAAGGTTAGGATTTAGAATTATCAACAATATGCTCATAGATATATATCGTCTTAATTATTTGATATGTTCTTGCCCCATTTAATTTGAATTAGCCATCTTTGTAAGAGTATGTTATTTGTTAGACTTCAATAGACATGAAGTTGCGAGCAATGTCTATATACAAATTTCCATGAAAACAAGAGAAAGGCCTGAAATTCCCTGCCCTTCGAGTACGACACACAAATGGAGCAGAAGCTAGCAGAACGAAGAACCAAACGAACTTTCTGTAGCGGCAGTAGCACTGAAAGAATGGATTGGCGCAAAGAGTTATCTATCGTGCCTATTTTTGGCCAATTTTTAAATTTTGCTAGTCGTAGATCTTGGAAAAATAAGATTTTACGGTAAAGTTTAACGCCACGTCAATTTTTGATGAGATGAACATGCTACATGGATAGGCTAGAATTGCAAGATAGGCGGTTGCCTTTGTTGGGCTGGCGTGCTAAAAAAAATGATGTCCTAAGTAGAGATGGCCTATTAATAATAATAATAATAATAATAATAATGGGTTTTAACGTCCACGGGAAGCCGGAGCTTATGGGACAATTTACAACACACCAAGATGGGTCCTGCCCCCACCACTGTACATGGCTATTATTTCTTGTTTTTCATTCGAAGGCATCACTAATTGCATAGATGTGCATTGTCAAAAAGAACTTAATTTTTGAAGTGGTTTCACACACATCCCCATCCTCCATAAATTTTCTTTCTTTGTCTTTGAAATAAATTAAAACATAAATTTTCTTTCCTTGTAAAAGCATAGATAAGACTGCCCCTCATATGAACAAGTATGTGCTCATCTCCATAAGAATGTTCTAAACCAAAGAAATGTTCCGGACACTTAGAACGAGCTCATGGATTTGGGTGATCTGCTCAAAAAGTCCTGTTCATTTTTTTGTAGCATGTGAATATAAGAATGAATTTGCCGTGGAGAACAAAAAAGAAAAACGGAAAATAACGTGGATAGAGGTTGATAAACTGCATACGTAAAAAAATTAAGCCTAGACTACCCTCAAGAATAACCTAGCCCCCTAAACTAAACATCAGTTCACTGGATTTATTGCGGGTGTAATGGAAATTCAGCTCACCATTCACCGTATAAGAACATTTGTCTATGAACATCAAAATAGCATCCCATTTCCTGAGGTTGCCAGGGAATATTTCATATTGCACCAATAATGACGAAAATGGCAAAATAGAATAGAATAGAATAGAATATGATTTTATCGTCCACTTTCGGAGACCAATTGGCCTATGGGACCCAAGTACAAAAAGAGAGCGGCGAAAGCATTACTACGTGGATTAAAAACCCCGCTTGAAGGGTTTTGGGGAAAACCTTAGTAGCAATAAGGATGCTGATATCTCGCATTGCGATTATATACATAATCACAAGCACGGTGAGGTTAATGCCTGACGAGGGGGCATAAGCGGTCAAGCAGATCCATTACCTCCCCTGAGGTCTGATCCCAACAAACCTACACAGAGGCCGTGCTCGGTAAGCTCATGCGAGGGCCTGATGGGGCACAACTAACCGAAAGCATACCGAGCCCCGATATGCTCGTCATCTGAACAGCCCTGGAGGGCGTGACTTTCATCCTCAATGGCGCCACTGACAAAGATCGACAGACGGACGTCCTCGCGGCCCCGAATCCATCTCCTGTCTCAATGCGGAGGTGGTGTGCACTGTCTTGAATGGAAGCAATCTCCTGCGTTTTCATGGGTAGATGGGTGCGCGGTAGTGGTGTGGGCCCTCGTGAGCATGGGATTAACTTTGTTGTCGATAATTTGCCACCTTGACATGTGACAGTGGCCTCTGCATCCCAAAGCTTGGCCATGAAGCAAGCATCTAAATCTTGCTTCAAGGCAAAGCGTTCCTTCGGTGTATACCTTTGCCCATAATCGTGTGCTGCACATTCCATCGCGAGAACCACTTTGGGCTTGCTTGTCTTTCCAAAGAAGCTTTGAGTCGCAAGGGCCCATCGCCCTTGCCAAAGCAAGGTTGGGCAGCCAAAGCTTCATCCATAGCCACCACCTTACGAAGTAAATAATGTGGGACGTTCAAATGAAGCCCTACAGAATGGAAGGAAGCCTGTCTCCCCGAGCAAGATCGATATGGGACCGTGGATTTCCCTCCGATGCCCGGCCAAGAAGGCCTTCATGTACTTGCTCTAGATCGTTCCAAGTGGTGAGGGATATCACCGGGCCCCACACTTCTGCCCCATAGAGGAGGACCGGCTCAACCAAGGCCCTGAACAAGTGTGCCCAGTGACCCCATGCATACAGCTCTGCCTTGTGACTGTTGTTTTGCATTGCATACAGGGCTTTCCAAACAAAGTTTAAAATGAAACGCACTTATTTGCTGCAAACGCACTTCAAAAGAAATCTTTGAAAGATTCCCTAAAATTCCCTTTAAAAATGCCCTTTTCTTGGTATATTTGTGACAAGTGTGACAATTTGAATATTTTAGGCACCATTTTTGGAGGGGAATTTGAACTCAGCTTTCATTCAAAATTGTTTGGTACCATTTTTGGCCTCCTAGTTTGGTTTGAGAAATAGTAATATTTTTAAGGACAAAACAAAATAGACATTGAAAAAAAACAACAAGCACTAAGAGTGCCCAAAAACATATTTAGGCCCTTTTTCCACGGCTGACTTAAAATATGGCTGTCTTATAATTATAAGACAGCATTTTAGGTGCCACATCATTCTTGTGACATGTCTTAAAAAGATTAGTTTTCCATGGCTTGATTATAAGAGATGTCTTATAATATAAGACATGTCTCATAAATTTGGTTTTCCACTAGTCTCATAAATTTGGTTTTCTACTCCCTAGTTTCCTGATCCATGGCTTTCCATATCAAATCACGTCCAAATATCTCGCCCATGATCAAATTCCCGGGCTTTAAGTGGAATGGGATCCTTCGCTAGAGCACGATTTGAAGTTCGATTTGGTATAATATGGAGAGTATGGGCGGGGGTTCAAATTGGGCTTCAAAAAACTAGAAATGAAAATTTTAGGAAATGGTCTCGATGAGAGATGGATCTTTGAAACGAAGTACCCATATATCCCCATACTGAAAAAATCACCGAATTGGCTCACGATTCAATACCCATCTTCGCTTTTTTGCAAATTGCAGCTTGGATGGAAGGGCATGAAAAAGGGCTCAATAACAGGTCTCCTAGCATAAAAAAAGGGTTGTGGATTCGATATATGTATTAGAATCGCCTGCAAATTTTGTATCTTAGGGATTTGGTACCTCTTAACAATCGGACCCGAAGTCTTGCTTCTCTGATTTCATGAAAAGGACAAAAGAAAAGCCGCCAGGGAGCTTAATCGCCTTGGATGTCGTTTCACAGTTGAGTATGAAAACACTTATGTATGGAAGCTTTGGGTCTATGATTTGGCGGGGCGAGAAGCATTTTGCCCTTGATATGGCGGGCAAAATCGTAAAATTTGAGCAAATCGGACCAGCCATTCCGCCGCTGCCTCTTGCCTCTTCTCGCTTTGTCGATTCCATTAGGCTTCTATTCCTACCGGCTCTTCTACTTTCTTTCTTGCCCACCTTTTTTTAAGACAGCCGAATCATGCGGGAAAAGGTCTCATGATTGGATCCGAGGAGACTACCTTATTTTGTGGCGGGGGTTTCCCGGAGTAAAATACTCCTCTCATGTTGTAATGGAACCAATTTAAGACATGTCTTAAATCACATTCAATGGAAAAACTATAGTGACTTATTTTCTTACGTGGCCCAATAACGTGACTCTAAATATAAGACATAGGTGCCATGGAAAAAGGGCCTTAGTTCAAAGTTTATGAATTCACTACAAAATTATGAACAAAATTGCACAAAATGCAACACATTTTGATATTGCCTCAATGAAGCAAATATTGTCACCTTAAAGTATGCCTCACACGCGAGTTGAAGTTGAAGATGCTTGCGCTTTGCTTTATACACTTGCTCTTATTTGCTCCTCCAAACTTTGCTATAGACTTACGTATCTGCTTGATGGCGTATGTATCCAATCCGGACTTTTTAAACTTTGTAATTTATTTGTTCTCTGTAGTCCTTAGTTTCTTCCAAATAAATTTCAAGATGGTATAAATTTATACCTCAATAGATAGTAATATGTGGACATAGTATACTAGAGAGTTTGCACGGTATAAATTTATACCGCAAGAAGAAGACTTGAGCGTATAGATTTATACAACAAAAGAACTCGAGGTATAAATTTATACACAAAAGGACTCAGCGGTATAAATTTATACCAAAGAGACCCAAGTGGTATAAATTTATACCACAAGAGGACCCGCAACGTATAAATTTATCATAAGAAGAGTTTTCGGTATAAATTTATACCAAAATATATATATATGTATATTATATAAATATATAATATATATATAACATATATATTTGCATATATATATCCTAAAAAAAAAAATCTTATGGTATAAATCTATACCGAGAGACTTCCTGCGGTATAAATTTATACCGTTTTTTTTTTTTTATATATACAAATATGTGAACGTATATATATTAAATATATATATATTAAGATGTATATAAATATATATATATATATATATACATAAGTTTATAAGTTTATATCCAGGAGTATAAGTTTATATCGTGCAAAATCTTGTGGGGTCTTTCTTGCTCCCAAAGGTTTTTGCAACTTAATCTTTTGAAATAACACACTTAAGGGATAATTTTATGCGCTTTTCTTAGTTTTTAGTTCAAAAAGTTCTAAAATAGTTCTAAATTCTCCGACCTTGTAATGCAATGTTAGAGCATAAATTAGTCGAATCCGTTGTTATTTTTTTTACTTTTTTTTCTCTACACACATGCTAACTTCACTTTAGGCAGCTCAAAAACTGCTACTAAAGGCAAAGGACCCCAAAATGTTATGGAGACACATGTGTTCAACGAGAAGGAAACTACGTAGTTTGTCCATAGGGGTGCGAGGAGTAGCAACCCCAAAAAAGTTTACCTATTTCTTTGCAAACAGACAAAAAAAAGCAAGATAGACAAATACTTCTCTGTGGAGAAATGTGCAGTGACGCCCACTGCTACAGATGATGGAATTGTGCTGAAGACTCTCAACATTGACAAGGAGCTTGACTATCTTCTCAACATCACTATATTGTGGATTGGTATTGTGCAAGCCCAAAGACATGATAAATACATCTCCGAGAACAACAAAAAAGGCCATGTAATCACAGAGCTTCACTACTTCAACTTCTGTTTCCTCGGTATAAATTTATACGGCATCGTCAGTTGGAACTTCAACTAACTGCATGATTTCATGGATGTATTACCATTTGTAATACCATATGATGCAAAAACAATAATTTTTCATTCAAGCAGTTTGTTCAAGTGTCTCCAATGTCTTTTAAGGTCAATTAGGATGTTTAGCCAAAATGGTTTGTGAAATAACCAATTTTTGTCTTCTATAACAATCAATATAAATGTTCTAAAGGATAAGATACAAAAGCGTCTAATTTTATCATATGAGTTTACCCCATAATAAATCTTTTGGCTTTCAGTAGTGGTCCTTTTCCCCTCTAAAATGAGATATTTTTCTTGTTGTTCTTCTCCTCCTTAATGTTAAGTCTTCCTAAAATGTCTGTTTTCATAAGCAGTTTTATAAATCTTTAGACACAAGATAGTAAAAGAGTCCTTTTTAGGGGTATTTTAGAATTTTGTAAATTTTTAGAAGGAATCTTTCAAACGCACTTCTTAAATAAGTGCGTTTCATTTTAAACCTTGTTTCCAAAATGCAAGGACTCCGAAACTGATGGATGCATCCCAAAGTGTGGTAGTAGAAAACTCAATGCCCAAATACTTATAAGATCGAGCCACCTCCACTACCCCCCCCTGGTAAGTGAATGAGGGAAGGCGTGGTGCCGGATGATGGGACCAGCAGAACCCCTCGCCTTGGCCAAGTTAACTCTCGCCGAATCTCAAGGCGTAGTGTCCAAAGCATCCAGTGGCGCTTGCATGTCCTCCTTCCGGGTATATGCGAGCAGTCAACATCATCCGCATATATGAGTTGCCGGATTATATGGTGCATCAACTGAGCCGCCTCCTCGCGCTCAAATAGCCATTCTTCTAGCCGGGTCAATGTATAAGCCGAAGAGCTGCCGGGGATAGAGGGCAGCCCCGGGCGCACTTCAATGCTACTAACAACGGCTCCCCGACAAAGGTGGAGACGGCCGGAGCAAGCCTCCTTATAGTCCTCAGATATAGCATTCGCAAGTCGACGGGGTCCCCAAATTGCCCCAATCATTCCACAACTTATCCCGAGGCATCAGGTCAAAAGCCTTTCGCGAAATCCACAAAGCAACAATACAGTTCTCAAGCGTTGATTCCTAGCTATCCTCTATGAGTGTTCGCAGAGTGAAGATATGGTCAATAGTAGAATGCCGGGGCGGAAGCCCACCGCGCGGAGAGCCCGCACTTCTCCATCCTCGCCCAAAGTGTCGGCTGCTCAAGAATCCCGCAAGCAACTTGGCAAAGACAGAATAACGACCATAATGGTAATGAGATAGTTGGCGGGTTGTGGGGTCCCCTCGCTTGTATATGGGCACAACTCTACTGGTAGTCCAAATGGGGGTATAGAGGAATGTTACATATCTATATCAGTTTGTGAGTGCAATGATTAAGAAAGAAAGAATATTAGACATTTTCCTTACATTTGACTATTAGTAATTTTGGAATGATGTTTGATCTAGTTTAGAGAAGTTGAAATACATTGTTGCTTCCTTTGAAATGCATTGTTTGCTTCAGTTTCGTTTGTTGGCACATTGTTTTGTGTTCACAAGTAAGAAATGCCATTAACTGTTTTCATTTTTACTAGTAATTTAATGTCAAGAATTGAGATCCAATGACAATGGAATGCAATCTAAACAAATCGGTTGCATTGAACATAAAGCACCCTACAAACAAGACATATCCAAAACTAGATTGCAAAATAATTAAGAATGTAGACCATAGATAAAGTAGCTAGCAATATAATTTTATAGTCGAATTGTTCAAACAAGGTGGGATGAAAAAATATACATGTTCAAAAACATTCAAGATACTCGGGAAGCTCAATGGTCACGTGCAAGGGGTTCCAAATCTTGATTACATTGTGGCTTGCAATCTAGTCCACTGAAACTTGTTTTGCCTTGCATTGATATTTTAAGACAACTTGAAGAGGCGATTCAACTGAGACATCACATTAATAATTCTTCTAGAGAGCCCACATGTTCATTCCCCAAAAGGAGTGAGTGTACTTATCTATCTAAATTTCATGATAAAGCTGAAGAGCCTTGCCTCCATAGCCATGCTCTGTATATACTGTCAAAATGACATTATCTGAATACAAAGATAGCCACATCTCACAGGCCACATCTCACAGGCGAAGGTTATTTGAGGCCATTATCGTTTCTTGCTAATGTCCCTGAGGAGAATACAACTAACAGCCTTTGCACATACACTTGGACTCCAGAATATAGATAGGTGAACCATGTGACAAGGACATGCAAAAGGACAAATTGCAGCAAAGAATAAAAGGACAAAGAAAAGGATAGACTAAATGAAGGACAAAGAAAAGGATAGGCGTAAATGTAGTAATATATTCGTCTTCTTAATAGAGAATGAAAATGCAGGGTCATGCAGTGAGTAAGAGCCAAATCTTATAAAAGGAAGCCCAGGATCAGGGCATCGTGTTCCAATGGGCAATCTAGCAGAAGATGCTGCCAATGCACTAGCCAGGCTAATCTGTGAATAAAGACTGACAAGGGGGCAATGGAATCTAAGAAGGCGAGCTGCTGCACTCCAACCTGTGAAAGGATCACAAGCTCGTGTTGCTGCAGCAAACATATCACTGAGGACGTCTATCTGCAAAGTGTTCCACTGTCCATCTCAAGTGCATTCAGGAAGCTGTATCTTCAACATCCTTAGAAAAGCTCAACATTTTATAAGCCAAAAAAGAAATCCAATACAGTGAAGGAACGGTCAGGTTATAAAATCTTAGCAGGGAAATCATAAAAAGATATGATATTTGCTTGTCCTTAAGAGCAGCTTAGCTATGATCAGTCACCTTCACAGGCTTAAATGTTATAAGCAATTCACTAATCTAAAACTATGCTTAGATATTATTTCTAGCATATGCATCCTTCGCTCGTTTCCAGGTCAACTCAAGGTCAATATCCTAGCAAAAGGATGTTTCATGGTATTTTCTTATCTTTATGGAACTGCCTTTCCTTCAATGTATGCTTTTGAAGTCAATAGCAATATCTGAATTGCAGTAGTTGCTGCCCAGCGGCTTTCTTGTTGCTGATAAACTTGTGCTACTTCACGTGAAAAGAACGCTGACTTTCATTCATAGCCAATGGAACCAAATATACGGGGTAAAACGAAGTGCTAACTACGCATGCATATGTGTTTAATACTTACTACATATCGCTTTAAACAATTGTGCATTTATTGCCATCAACAACATCATGTATTTTTGAGATTAAAACAATAAGGATCCTAATGAATTCTCACTATTTCCGCTCTGAGAACAGACGATCTCAACTTCACTAAAGTTCCTCTAGAAACCCAGTGATGTGCACTTAACCCTGTTACATGCAAGTAGAGTTGGTAGATCCAAGCTCTAAGAAAAATTGTGACACCAGATTCTATGTGCATTCTCATATATGAATGGATATGACAATGTCATTCAACATGTTGTTCAAGATGTCTGGAATGAAAGAGGACAGATGAGATGAAAAGTATCTCAAAAGTACATAGGTAACTTACAACAAAAACATTTATCATGTCAAATCCTCATGACCACGTCACATCACATCCTTCAATACAACCACATCACAAGTTTGCACTACTCTTCATTTCTTTCAGAAAGTCCTAAAGTTAGGTCACCACCGATCCGAGCATTATAACATCTTTGTCAAACTACCATTTAACCTCCCAAAAAAATAGACTTGAACAAAAGTAGTATTTGAGGGGAAACTAAACGAACAGGATCCAGCAAGAAGGAAAGCACTGATTATAAAAAGAACCATGCGCCAAATCATCGCCTCTCTTAAGAAGATGCATGAGACTGGCATTGTACACAGAGATGTAAACTCCTGTAATTTGGTTGTGAGGACAAAGGCGCGTACTAAAGTTTATACATTTTGGTGCAAAAGAACTAGACCTACGAGTTGGAAAGAATTATTTTCCGTGATCGGGCACTTCAAAAAATGCCCGAAATTATGCTCCAGCCAGATGCAAACCGCCATAGATGGTCAAAGAATAGCACTTTAAAGACAGAATATACACAAGTAAGCCACGATAATAGATGGGTGCAAAAATTTTCTGCTCAATTCAAGCAGAATCACATCTGAGCCATAAGCTTAAGAATATATGAGCATTAAAAGAAGGCCAAGGATGAGGAACCCGGAACTGGCACATGTTCGAGAATAGCACATATTTTGCAGATCCTCCAGCAAAGACCACAAATATTCTTCAAAAGCTTCGGAAGAAATTTTGAAAAAGGATTTCATGGCGTGTTCTTGCCCCATATAATAAAGCAGAGGAGAAGTATTTGAAATTAAGTACATGAATAAAAAACTGGAATAAGAAGTTAACCTGGCACAAGGAACTTTAGCCATCCTGTTAAATACCCCAATGGCAACACTAACACTTCCGCATCTTGTGTACATGTTGATCAAAAGATTCCCTAAAACGGAGCTTGTTTCAGACATCATTTTGCTCAGATATGCATGAATCTGCTTTGTTTTTACAAATATCATGCAGCTTTGTAGCAAACAGATGCAAGCATCAAAATGTTCCCTAAAATCTTTATGGTCCATAGTCTTAAGGACAGAAAATGCTTCCCTTAATTTTCCTTTCTTACATAGTGCTTTCACTTCAGAGCCATTTGCCAGCATACCTTCTTTTCCTACCAATGTGAAAACTTTTGAAATAACATCTACATCATCATCTCAAGCGCTTGTGAACCTAGCATTCCTGAAGATAATGTGTCAGATTAGAACTTCAATGTTGTTGATAAGACCAAGTACTGAAAGCTCCCAATAAAGAAACAACTGAAATTATGTATAATGCTTAGCGGCACTTGAGAGGTTAACAGCATGGTCCCTTTTAGAGAACTTAAGAATCTCTACTTTTACAAGGACGTGACTGCCATTTAGAATTGCAATTAGGTTTTGAGGTAAGCACGCTACAACTCAAGTCCTTATAATCAACATGAATCCAACAAATTCAGAAAAGCTCGGTATCGGTTTAAATTTTCCTACTTGCCGCAGTCTTTTCCTAAGTTCATGGCGTGAACCCACGAATTCTTTGCAACCCTGGAATAAAAACGCATTCTTTTTTTCAAGCAAAGGATTCTTCTTACGAATCTGGCAAAAGTCAAACCGCTTTCAAGAATCGTGGACTTGGAAATGCAAGAGATATTCGTTATTCCTCATTTATTGCTTAAATTCCCGAGCAATTTCTATTACACTTAGCAACTACTTAAATTAGATTAAGGAATGGACTCACCTTCGGGGAGTACTTGAAGGCTCCAAGGAGGTCCTTCAATATTGCAAATACTCCAAATTCTCTCACTTAGTAATCCTTCCGAAGTACCAAAGATAAGTCGATTTAATTAAAGTGGACAAATCTCGAATTTTGGGACTCGGACTGAAAATGGGACTCATGCCAGGGAGGGGAGGGGAGGGAGGGAGGACAGGGGAGGGGGGGTGGGGAGGGGAGGTGAGGGACAAAAGGGAGGGGCAAGGCATGGGGAAGAGGAGGAGGGGCAAAGGGGGAGCAAAGAGGCAAAGGGGTTATGAGACCATATCCAAAGGGTATGGGTAGGGGCAAAAAGGGCTGGGGTATATGGGTAGCGGCAAAGGGGGTGGGTTAGGGAAAGGGGTATGGGTAGGGCAAAGGGGTGGGATATGGGAAGGGGCAAAAGGTGAACATGACAAAAAGAAGGAGGGAGGAGGGGTTCCAATTCCATGGCTAAACAACCATTCGACAAAATAATAAATATAATTAATTAAATAATATAATTAATTAGCTTAATTATATAATTAATTAATTATAATTAATTACACAATAAATGATTAAACAAAGAGAGCTTTTTCGCCTCCACGAGGTAGAATGGGCACGATTGTGTAAAATGCCCATATGTAAAAATACCCATATGTTAGCATCTTTCAGCCTTACCCTTATATCGGCTTCCCATATATGTCGACATCTTTGGGCCTCACCCATGTATTTCGCCTTACCCATACAAGCGATTTTAGCCAAAGATTTATTTATGCCCACTAGATGATGGGAATAAGTCCGTGGGTTTGGATAACTTGGATCCCATACATACAAAACAAAGGAAGTGGCTACAAACCAAGAAGATGAACAGAGACACAACGGTGTAGAGAACTTTTTCTAAGTGGAACTTGCTTCCGCAAGCAGTCAAGACGCCAGGATCGATTGGAATGGCCTGACGAGATGAATCCCATGGAGATCGCCAATGCCGCTTTGAGGATATCTGCAGCAAATTTCTTGTTACCATAGCTTCCATCCGAAGCTTTGAAATCTGATGGAGATCGCCAAAGACGCCCAAAGTGAGGCTCAAAAGATCTTTGCGTAATCGCAGCAGAGATATAAATCAACAAAAATGAGGAAACCGCACTCAAGAAAGGAAGAATCGTGGAAGCCTGAGACACACATTGGGGAGAAATGAAGGATTGGGGCGAAATGAAGGGGGGAGGAGGTCATTGAAGAGGGAAAAGATCGTGGAGTGCAGATCGAAAGGTAAATGGCTATGCCGCAGATGTCATCCGCAATATATGAGCCTTAGCCTTAAATCCGCAGGCTTTCCATTTTTTGGTGGTATTCCTTGCATTAAATCCGTGGTATTCCTTATTTTGCAAAATTGCCGAGGAAGTCTCGGCCTTTTCAAGTCCGGGCGCCTTCAAGCCCGATTTTTTTTGCCCCTTTTCCCTCGCTGCATGGCGCCACAGATTCAATCAGATCTTCGATCCGGGGCTTCAGATTTTCCAAGTTTCAAACCTTTCTTGCGCCTTCTACAAAATGCCGGTTTTGGCGGCTTTCAATGGTGGGGAACAAGATGGAGAGGAGGATCCGCCTCCTTCTTTCTCTCCCAAAGAGGGCGACGGATTCTTTTGCATCCGCTTTTTTCATCTCGCCGGATTCCTTTGATCTCGCTTTCATCATCGCCTCCTTCTTTCTCTCCTTTGAAGCACGGATCCTTTTGCTCGGCCGGATCGAGGGAGTTTGAATACTAGACCATGGCTTCGCTTAAAAAACAAAGGGAAAATAAAAATTTAGAGCCCTATGTGTCGGCCCTCCATAGCCGTGAAGCTTTTCTCGCTATGGTCAATTCCTGTGGGAGCTATGGCTATGGGAGCTTCTTCGAAACAAAGAGTCCAACCGGGTACAAAGGATTTTTCGTCTCAAAGGTGTGTACCAAATTTTGAATTTCAACCATGGGCGGAAAAAAAAGCGGGGTATTAGAAAAAGGGGAAAAAAATACGTTTGAAATTTTTTTTTGAATTTACAAAGATGAAATTGGGAAAAGGGGGGAATTAGAATAAAGCGGGGTAAAAAAATACGTTTGAAAAAAAAAGTATTCACACGTTAAACATTGTTAAACATTATGTTGCCATAGTGCACGTCTTCTAGGCATATATTCTTATTCTAAGGTACAAATTTAACTTTTCAAAAATCAAAGGGATGGTCTATTTTTTCGTAGAAAATATATGGTGTCCATTGGAAAAAATACATAAGATAAAACAATAAACTATGGTATGATAAAACAATAAACTAAGATGAGAAAAAAAAATAAACTATGGTGTTTTAGAGCTGTATTTTCTATGTTTTAGAACTATGGTGTTTTGGCATTTAGAAAATGCATACTGTATTTATTAGAAAATATATAGGATAGGATATTGTCTTTATTAGAAAACATTGACATACTAAAAAGGGGAAAAGGCGGGGGGAGGGGGAGGAGGGGTTCTATTTTTTGGTCTATGTATACATAGAAAATGCATAGGTATGGTGTGCACTTAGAAAATACATAGGATATGGTGCAACTAATAATGATTTGCACTCTATGATATTGGAGGTAGAAAACTATGTTTGTAGGCAAGTAGGTTCGCCACATTTGTTGTATGTTTGATCACATTTGAACAAAGGTATAGTATTATGATATGATGTTTGAAAGTTATTCATTTTTGACCTCCTCGGACCTGTTGTGTTTTTCACTCTAAATGGCCTTAGACCTGTGTTTTTCATCTTGAGGAGCCTTCTGACCCCTAAAACCTGCGTTTTTCGTTTTGAGCTGCCTTTCTTGACTCGCAAGTCGAGAAAGCCTTGACATAAAACCTTTAAAACCTGCGTTTTTTAAGCTTTTCACTTAACAAGCGAGTCTCCTTTTGACCCCTAAAACCTGGGCCTGACCTAAAACCCTAAAACCCGAGTCGAGAATTTTGAAGGCCTATAGCCTGATCAGAAAACTAAGCTTAGCAGCCTAAGTTCGATGCAACCGACAACCGCCTGAGGTACAATATAGAAGGGGAAGCGATAAGATTCACCTTATTCGAGCAAAGGATGCGTCGGATTGAGCTCAAAAATACTACCAATGTCAAGCATAAAGGCTATGGTCAATACCATATAGCTACGCTTGATGGGCTAAATTATTGACCTTTGAGTTTCCAATGGTTTAATGATTGCATTTTTGTTTGAAGCCAATTTTTGCATTGGTAATAGGTGATCTGGCTGAAGAATTCTTAAGTGAAGAACTTGGGATAAGTGACCACAATTTGGCTCCCAAGGTTGTAAGATTGAAAGACAAGTTTTGTAGTTAGGCATAAATTGTAAGGTTGCAATTGTGATTGAAAAACTAACAAAACGGAGCTTGTTTCTGCACAAAATTTTGCTAAGAACTCGTTTTATTTTATTTGTTTTGCCTGTAGCATCACTTGACTAACTTGATTTTGTCTTTTTCAGTCCTTATCTCGACCAGATAGTACATGCTTGGGAGCAATGAAAAGACCAATTCATTGAAGAAAGATCTTGGAAGAGGGTGGTGACATCAGGTTGGACATACAAGCACGTGACCCATGAAGGAACTTCTCATACAAATTTCTATCATCCGTAAGTTGTTGCCGTGACTTGGAGAGAGCTCCACGCCCCTTTGCACTAGGAGGTTCATGTGTGAAGAGGGTGTAATCATTGTGCCCATAAAGACCACTATGGTCTCTTCACCCACTTGTAATATATATTGTAATGAGCCCATTTATAAATATAAGGTATCTCAAAACTAGTATTTTTTGGTGATTAAGTAAATAATGTTGCTTTAATTTTTGTTGGAATTTGTGATGTCTTGTCTACCCACCTAAGAAAATTGAGCCAAAATGTTCAACTAAGAATCTTTTTCAACTAGAACTTTGGTTTCAATCATGAATGAAATTCCTATGTTTGCATTGCATTGTTCTTGTTCTCGACTCGCTATAGAAGAAAACCGAAGAAAGCTTGGATGCACACTAATGACAAAAATTCAATTATGGACGTTTGGTCTGGGGTGCTTCTTTTTGTGTAAAATAACAGAGTCCTTCAAAAAGTGGAAATGGAATGAGTCCCACTTTAATTAAATACGACTTAGATGAAACACAGGGAAGGCTGCTAGATTCATTTACTTTGTAAAGAGAGGCATGCCATAACTGCTCTCTAGCTTGCATTGCCCGGCAAGCACATCTGAAGGTTGAAGCAAATTATGCCCATCTAGAAACCAAGTTCCTGCTCCTACACAATGCTCCAAAGTTGAAGTGTTCAGCACCATTCTTGAAGAGCAAGACTAGGAAGAATCCCTGTTGGGATTATTGCAGTGGAGGTCACATATAAAAGGGTAGTAGCACAGGCAGGTCAAGCTTGGTTTCCTGATTCTGCGGCGAAGGCAGCTCAGGAAATGCTTAGATTTCAACAAAGAAAGGATTCCCCTTTTTATATTGTCTAGCTGCAGGGTATTTCTGATAAACAAGGAGATCTTTTGAAGGCATTTTGCAAGCAGAATTAGACTCTGTTGAGCATCTTCGTACATATGACCACCCATTCTTTTGTGACAAATCTACGTTGTGGTCCTGATATAGCTACTTCCTAAACTCACAAGCCTGCCACACACATGCAAAAGAAAAAAGAAAAAGGAAAACCTTCTTTGATTTTCACCTTCAGGCCGCTGGATGATGTCGTTCGAATCTCCCAACACAGGCGAAGGACGTGACGTCGCCATTATGACCAAGCATGCAAGATTCGTAAGGAACAAGCCCCTAATCTATAGGCAAACTGTGGAACTTTCAAGACTCTGATTCCGGATAAATACCGCAGTCAAACAGGAAGGAAAACTACGAGTCAGCTTGACAAGGAAAGAACAACGGCGGCATTCTTTTTTGGCAACCTATTCTATCTCCGTATTATTTTTTCGCCTTTTCTAATTTCGGAGGTCGTCGATGCTAGAAAAATTAGATCCAATGTTCATAAGCACTGCCACATCATCTTTCGCTGAGGTGGAGGCGACACGTGGATAGCCTAGAATTGCAAGGAAGGTTGCACGCTTGGTTAGGCTGGCGTGCTAAAAAGAATGAACAAGGTGCTGCGCACGGAGGGTTGCCCTTCATGGTCAGAGAGTGAAGTGGCTTAAATCATAGTTCAAAGTCATGTTTTGACAGTCAATTTAAATTGCTACTTCTAGACAATAGAATACTTGAACAATGTACTGAATAGCTACCTCTTGCTCAAGATCAAAAAGCTTGCAGACATCCTTTGCCACATCCAAAACACGCCTCTTCTTCTTGGTACCAATGTTATAAACATGGCCAACTTCTCCTTTGTGAAGAACAACATCAAAAGCTTCAGCAACATCTTCACAGAAAAGATAACTCCTTACATTGCTGCATCTCCATGGATCGGAAGAGGTCTGCCCTGCATTGCAAGAAGGATTAGCTTAGGTATCAGCTTCTCAGGAAATTGATTGGGGCCATAAACTGATTCACCAAAGAGGCATAAATCTGGTTGGGATCACCATTATTTTGCAGAAACATATCATTATCTGTCATCTTCGATCTGGCCATGTCCAGGCCATATTTAAACAGGCCGGATAAGCCACCGCTGTGGACGACGACCAAACCTGCACTGGCCGGTTAGATGGTTTGCACAGCCGCCGCCCAACAACAAGGGCGACTGCCAGTTTATAGCCGATAGGGAATTTGGAGCAGTTTTTAGCATATTCCAGATATATACTAGCATATACCCAGAACATGCCAAAAACCCACATAACCAAGGGATTGCCCCCCTAGGGGCAACCCAAAAATTGCAACAAGACGCCCAACGAATTCATTGAAAAATCTACTTGAAGATGTACGGAACTACATCACTTGGCATGAAGGATATAGGTCTGGCGATCAACATGTTGAGCTGGGTATTCACTGTTAAATGTAGTAACAGTTAGTTGCAGTACTTAAGATGTCATAAACGATCTAGGTCCTTTTGATCTGGCATTTTATCTTGCATTTGTTCGTGAAGATGCTACGATTTTATTGAAACTCAAAAGCTAGAGAACAGAAGGACATATAAAATTCTGAGATGTGCACATCCTGTAAGCGCAGAAGCATGTCATTTATCAGCATTTAAAAATGTCCATCCTCCCATTACCATATTCAGGAATCCACACTACCACTCTAAAATCTTATTTCTTAAAGATAATGTAGCATGAAGCTCTGGAAAACAGAATCTGGTTACAAGTCCATAATGGTCACACTTAGACAGCTTCTTCCAAACAAGAACAAAGAACAATTAAAAATACCGCGTCATTTTGGACCATTCAAGAGCAAAATATAGCACTGATTATTGCATTACTCTACAGATGGCTTCAATAAAATTTGCTACATGAGAGAGAAACTGCACTGATCTGCAATTGTTAGCATTTGCACTTTGTCATCTCATTTCCAGGTTAAGGAATTAGTTTTTCATTCTAACCACATGTTTGCATGTGGAGATGCCTTTGTTAACGTGATTACCTTATATAGTTGGGAAAAAATAATAGTCAGTACATAACTTTGTGCTGCAGAACTTGAATGATGTGAGCAATACAACATACGTCAGACCTTTCTACTTTCTTTCCTTGCACTACATTTGAGATATCCACACGAAGCAAAACATCTGCACTACATATGGCATATGGCATATGGCTTGGATATTACTATGACAATGATCCTAAAGGAACTTCTCATTCCAAGTCATTCAGGGGAGATCTAATCTCTGAGCAATGCAGAATGTACCAGCAGTGGAAATGATTCCATGGAGGAACATCATGATGAAAGAAAGCATAAAATTAGCTCTCATTTTAATGCATTGAAACATGCAATATCTGAAAGTCCTATTGATCAGATAATAATCCTCTTCACTAAAAAGGCTGGTCACATCTTGCTTTTATGTAATTTCTGCTTTTGAAATTTAATCCCTTCTTTGAGCCTATAGGATGGAATTTGCATCATTTCAGAGCAGATGTGATGATGCAACCTAGAAAGCATGTTGGTACACAGAAAATTTATTCCTTGAGTTTGTGGTTTTGGAAAAATTTACGAGTGCCATGTAACAAAGTTCTTAGCGGATGAAGCTTCTCAAAGTTTGATCAACTTATTTATTCCCCGTCATTATTTATTCCTTGTTTTACATGCAAAAAATGAATGGAATAAAACCAAGAACATTCGAACCGAAAAGCAACCTTGGTGTCTTGCTTATTTACAATGCTCAAGTTCAAAGTGTCTTGCTTATTCACAATGCTCAAGGTACTTTAGACATTTCGAAAGTCCGAAAACATCTTCGGTCCCTTCGAAGGAAAACCTTCACCCAAGCGAAGCCATTTCAACAATTATTTATTTATGAAGTCATATGTGGGATTATTTCCTTCCCAATGTGTCCTTTGAAAAGGAATCGTTTCCCGGATCAAGGGTGCGTCCTTTGCTTAAATGAGAATGTCAATTCAATTTAAAGCGTAAAACCATTAATGATTCTCAAGATGCACCGCACAAAGGGCATTCCCAAATAATATGCGGGTATACATTTGTAGGACATGGTACATACGACTAGTATGCACGAGACAATGTGATGGTTAAAGCTCGGGATGAACTTGAGATTTAGGACTACAAATCTCAAAGTGATTTCCACAGCTCCCACCATTCCAAAACCGAAGTCTTGAGATTGAATGCCCAAGGAATGGGACCCTATATCCTCCATAACAAATTTATATAACTTACTCATGACCAACCCTTGTGGAATCCAACATTCCATAAGGTCCTTGAGCTTCATCATCCCGAAATTCATCCAAATCTCCACCCTCATCATCGAGGAGAGAACCGATGGACCCATCCAAATTCTAAAACCCAGCCACAATCCTTCTTTGCACTTACGGGGTTGGCTCAATTGGTGTTTCTAGCATTTCTACTCCAACCGCATGGTGGCCATAATGCTTGCCTTCATCCATAACTTGAGCGGACTTGGTTTAAAAAAATGCTTTGAACCACCAAATAGGAAAACAAGACCCCAAAGATACTATTTCATAGCACCGGAATAAAGTGAGTGAATACTGCTTTTGAAGGGTCGATTATACTAGAACCCGAAAATAATGCCATGAGGGCAAAAGCCACTAGAAATGCAATATTCAATGTTGCCAAGCGGCGTACTCCACCGTTAAAAGGAGGAAAGGGGTTTAACGATGATGCATAGAAAATACTATAAAAGGGTAGCGGCATGTTATGAGTATAGTAGAATAAAGTGATCCATAACTAAACATACGTAAGTTTTTCCTTGTGCATTTAAAAGCTCATATTGCATGGCATTATTTTCGAAAGTTAAATCCTATGAATGACCCAATCATCCATGCTTCTATCATAAAACTAGAGTTGAGTCCTGTTTTGAGCCCAAGCCATAGACATGCAAAGAGTGATAACCATCGTAAACCGTTAATACTATTGTATGGTATTCTTTTGAGTAAATCCTATGAATGGCTCCCCCATCATAAAACTAGAGTTCTTTTTGAGCGAGATAATGCAAGTTCCACCGACTTGAAAAAAGTTCCCTAAGGCTTTTTTTCACGACTTCTAATATCCGGTTTCTATATCATAATCACGCACTTTTCTACAAGTTCCAACTATAACTTGAGGAGCTGGATCCATTTAAATTCTACAATCTCTCTTGAGCTCCTGAGAAATAAGCTCGGAAAGCACAATAATCAATATCCACCGAGAAAGGGTTCACAATAAAGACTTATCAAACTCGTTTTTCAATAGCAAGGCTTTCCCAAAACCTTCCCTTAAAGCGTCTCTTAATAGAACTAGAGACAATAATGGATGTAAGATAATGGTATTAAAGACAAATATACAACAATGCAAACTCCCTTAAAATCCTGGCACGCGCCTTGATTTTGTAATCCCATTTTGCAAGCCAGATTTTCAAAGCGGAACTCTTGCAACTCATACATCGGCAGAGAAACGCCATCGCCAGATTCCGTACCGCCTTTCGAGATCATTCTATGTGAAAGTGTATATGGATGGATGGAGTTCGATTGGGAGGAAGGTGGATCTTAGGACCTATAAAAACTAAGACAAGCTATCTCGCTATACTTGAAGAGATCTTGAAAGCGATTTACAAGCCGTAAAAGCGTTTTGGAGCCTCTGATTTGAACACCAATTAACCCTTTCGAGGGGCCTATCCACCAAATGAAATGACACGGCATTTACCCCCAATATTGGTTTTTAGCAATCATTGGCATATTCGGTATATATTGACATATACTTGGAATATGCCATAAACCCACATAAACGAGGGTTTGCCCCCTTAGGGGCAACCCAAAAAAAAGAAAAAGGATAAAAAAGATTAAAAAGAACAAATGAAAAGCAAGGTATAGCAAAAGGTGAGGGACGGGAAAACGGTGTCAAATGCACAACCACCTGGGCTCGATTTCCTGATAGATTTATGGTGAGTGAATTGGTGTCAAATGCACAACCACGGGCTCGATTTCTTGATAGATTTATGGTGAGTGAATTGGTAGTTTTTGCTCTAAAGAATGGGAGCAACACTCCGTCACATTGATGTCAATAAAAAATACGTTAGTTTTATTTTCAATCTAACAACTCAACATTCTAACCGCATAAATAGGTGTTTAGTTGTCCTTGATATGTTTATATCTCGTAAGTCGTAACCCACCCTTAGGTGGAAATTTCTGTGGGTTATGATGTCTATTTTTTTCAGGTATCTAGTTTCCTGGAAGCTCAGGTGGCGCCGCTTCAGCTCCGCCAAGAAACCTCTAGAAGGTTTTGGAAGTTTTATTTCTTTCGTGGCTATGGCGGATGGACAAAGCTTGGCGAAGATAGAGGACCGCCATAGGTCCATCGCAAATAGCTTCCAGGGCCATAGCTTCCATCGCCATAACTTCCAGGGCAGTTTTTCGTAAAGCCATAGCTTCCAGGGCAGATTTTTCTTGGCGTCGATGCTTGCGGGGGCACATTTTAGGCGGATGCTTGCTTCTAATACGGGTTTGGGGCAGCTCCTTTGCATTATAACAAGGCCAAAGCATATGGAGTATCTTGCTACATCGCTCTGCACCGCATCACTTTCGATCCTTTCATTTTCTTTGCATCAGCGCCATCTTCCTCCCCTATTTCTTTGCATCTTCCCCACTGCTTTGCATCTTCTTGTAGATTCTTCCCCTGTTGCACATGTCTCTGAAATTTCCACCTAACGTTGGGCCTTGCGTGGGGAACCCGCAGAAGCGTCCTTGAGTTCCAGAGGCAGAGATGGTGGCCCGGCTTAGCTGCAAAGGGAAGTCACCCGTGGCGCCATAGCGGTTTTGCAGCGAAAACCGGCTTCCGTGCGTGGGTTTCCTAGCAACCCCTTTTTTCTTTTTTTTTTAAATTGGGTTTTCTTGTTTGCCACTTCAGTACCAACTCCACGTGGGCAACCCCTCTCTCCCCGACACCATCTTGTTAACATATTTGATATTTGACGGTTATGCTTTCGGTACCAACTCCATCCATGTGGGCAACCTTGTTAACATATTTATTCCTCAGATAAAACGATGGGGGAGGGACAAACATTACGGTCAAAACTTGATGCAATTTTTATGATCTGAAAATTAACCAGTAGTTAAAATTACCGGATCAAGGTAAAAAGGCTTGTGGATAAAAGACCGTAGATGGCAGGAATAGATGGAAGGTTAGTGTAAAGATGCGTTAGATTTTAGGGACGCTAGATTCGGTCTACAAGGTGCATTTAAGATTGGGGTAGATTATTGAGCCAAGAAGAAAGTGTAGGTGAAAATTCTACAAATCCTTGGTGAAACAAGTAGAGATTCACTGCAGCTCTGTATCCTGCTTCAGTAGGATGGACATGATCCCAATATACTGCAGATTCTGGATTGTCACAGACTGTATAAAGTTTCTTGCCAAGATCAAAATCTCCACACTCATTGGTGGAGCTTATTCCTTCACAGCAAGGCTCCAGAGTTCTGCTGAATTCTGTATCTCCAATGTATTAGTAGTGCAAATGAGAAATTACATAAAAATTAGACCTGTATTTAGAAGAAACCAGTCTGTACCTGAGCTAGAGCCAAGTATCTGCCGAAAGGCCTTCGATTGCTCCAAGAAAATGATATGTGCTCCTGTTAAATTTCTCATCAGTTGCTGGATACTTGATTTGAGTAGTTGGTTGTGCATGATGGTCAGAGTGTCAGTATCAGTATTGCAAGATGTATGATTTGAATCCATGGTGTTTAGTGGAAGACACCCAAATGGTGGAGTATCAAAAACAATCATGTTTCTGAGACCTAAATCATACAGGCGTTTTATACTCTCTGTAATTCCATTTACTACAGTGGTGACCAGGGGATGAAAGTCCTGCGACATCACAACAAAGATTATTTTTTTCAAGTTCATACCAAACTCCCAATTTGAGATGATTTTTAAATCTTATCAATTATAAATTGTTAGAGCATATCCTAGCATAAAACCTATAAGTGAGTTACCTTTTTAATAACGTCCTTGTTTGCACCATAGTCATTCCCAGCCTCACATATAATTGCAAGAGATTTTGCCAATGAAACCTTAGAATAATATCCAGTACTGGCTATGGTGGCCAGTTGTGAAACTTGCCAGGATAAAGGACTCAGACCATATGCCATAGTTACTCCACTTCCAGCTACAGAGAAATTGATGCCTTTTTTCCAGCTTGAAATGTTCACTTGGATCAGATTAGTGGGAGATGGCAGGCCCATATATGCAGCTGTGCAAGTATCATAATAGATTAAAATAACAAGTTAAATGAATTAAAATTATGATTTGCAAAATTTATACCAAGAAAATCCGTCTGTACTCTGCCATTTGAGTATCTTCCTGTTGGATATCCAGGCCAGCTGATCCCATAGGGCTTATTCCAAGCTCGGGTGAGTACGAGATTTCCAACATCAACATATGAATCACCAAATACAAACAGCGCTTCAATATTCGATCCTTGACCTAATAAGTTTTTGTTGAAATGAAATTATTTTCTCAAGAACGTTATCAAAACAAAAGGGAAAACTTACCGAATGAGCCATGAATCCATGTGCAGAGAAAAATTAGGGCAGCTATGGCGGTCTGCATTTTGAAACGCCTATGCTATGAAATTCAGGTGGCAAAGAATTATAAGAATTCTTGCGACGGCCACCAGCCTCCATACTGCAGATCAGAATTCGCCAAATCAAAACGACAAACAGCGAAGAATGGCAAGAGAAAAATGCGAATATCCAGGATCTTTGTAAGTTACGTATGGTTCTTTTTGCAAAAAAAAAGGCATATTCTTCTCAACCATATATTCACATACAAAATATGCAAATGTAGTAAACATTCTTGGGATCGAGCCGAAGTGTCCGCGTAACTTCCAAATTTTTGGTGCTTGATCCATTTGCCATGCCTGGGGATCAGGCTTTCAAAGGATTTGAAACGTGCATCATTCCAAACTAGTATTTTGTCCGAAATTGTCACCATCACCATCTGCAATATGTTGTGTGTGCATATGTCGGCGGCCTTGACATTGAAAATGATAAAAATGCTGGATGGTGGAGGCATATCACTTAAAATGAGAATCTCCTATTGATTGATTTGACCTATGTTCCACCTAGAATATATGTTAGATTATCGAAAATTTGCATCCTCTATTTCCATTGTTGGGTGGCCTTCAATGCTCATCTTAAAGTGATCTTCCACTCCGCTTTTAGTTATGTTAGCTTAACTGGATGGTTATCTCTTAACTTTAATAGAAAATACATTGTGATTTCCCAATAACTTAACAGATTATGAAACGCACAAATGACGTGCTAGCTATACTCACCACCCAACCACGAGCTCAAAGACCTGAAAAACCTGAATGCCCCTTGAGCTCTCCCCCGAGCCTCTTTATAGCTAGCAGCCCTCCATGCATGCATGCAACCTCTTAGGGATGCATGCAAATGCATGCAATCCCTCTCTGGACGTCCACGTCCAGTGTCTATTGCATTCCCTCCCCTTGACATCGCAGCGGTCCTCTGCCCGCAAGGGGCTAGAGTCCTTTGCCATCTTAGCATAATCTTGTCTTGGCCCTCTTTTAGGCCGGCTACTAGAAGCCTTCCCAATGTCTTGTGCCTTCCGGCCGTTATATTCATGCAGAATATCGGAATAGGCCTCTAATAAATTGCCACGAACCCATGAAGCGTCCTCCAAAGGCCGATTGGCAAACTTAACCAAATATTGCTTAGAACCACTAGTGGATTTATCATTCAATCAAACATTAATCGAGGCCAACTTAAGGTCTTTCTTTCTTGGCGCCCTTCTTAAAGTGGCCTTTGTGAATCCTCATCCATACCCAATCACATTCCTTAAAAGTCATTTGCATGCATCATAAGTTTTAAGTTGTTTGAACAAGGACTAAAGTGGGCTTGCTTAGTCAAACAATCTACAACCGCCCCAAATCATATTATTCTTCCGAAAGCAATGCTAGCAAAATTCTTAACAAACTTGTCTATAATAACTGCAAATGCAAATAGTATTCTTCCAAAGACTTGCAATACACATACGCCAAGAATTGTTCCTTTTCCTGACCAATAAAACTGGTGCACCAAAAGGTGAATAACTATGTCGAATCAAACCAGCTTGAAGTAACTCAGCAAGTTGGCGCTTAATCTCAGCTTGGTGCCCATGCACTGAAATTGACAACAGAAACCATTGGAATGGGGCCAATCACAAGATCCTTAACCAACTTAAAGGTCCTTTTCCCTCCATCCAAGGCTAACAAAAGAGTACCAGAAACCCAGTCAACCAAAGGATTATACTCTTGATGCCAGGGCATCCCAATCAAAAGATCCACACTGCCAAGGTCAGCCACCAAAAAAAATGCAGCTTGCGTTAAAACCTTGAATGGAGTATTCCAAATCTTTAACAACCAAAGGCGCAGGTGAAATTTGACCACGAAAAGTTTGACGACAAATCCATCGATTTGTCAATGGAAGAGTGGACAAGTCCAACGCCTTCACTAACACGTCCGGAAATCACATCAAACTCACTACCGGGATCAAAAAGAGCATGCACTTTCTCGATCCCTTGACGATTGCCTTAAAAGCAAAAGTCGACTATGTTCGGGATGGTCTAGTGTATAGGAATGACCCACAAAAGCCACCGCTTTTTGTCCCGCTTTCTTTCTTAGATTCCGTGGAACTTTAGATGTATCGATTTTGAATCCCCTTTTTCCTTGAGGGTGTACCCGAACATTCAAAAATTTATGGTCGGGACTAGAGCAAATAAAACACTTATGCTCACGGCGGAGGCGATTCTTCCGAGCCATATATAGATTCTTTAGGCTCCCTCTCCGGCGAAGACTTATCCTCCTCCCGAAACGCTTTGCACCTAATTCCTAAGATGTAAAATAGGAGGAACATGATCTCCATTGGTACGCTCTTCACGATGCAGGTTTAACAAACTTGTGAGAATGACCAGCGTGGGAATCATATAACATAGATTTAAACCCCCTTTGTGCATTGATGGCCCGAAGTTAATGAAGACCCTCCTCTTCAACTTTTTCTCGCTGGTTTGTAGAGGGCCCCAAAAGAAAGGTTTGCAGCTTGAAGATCCAACTTGGCTCGATCCAACGATGGACACCTTTGCCCATCAACCGTCAGAGTTCTTCTACATCATTTTGCCAAAGTCGGAGACCTTTACGCAAAGACTCTTGCCGAAAAATCACCGAACGGACTCCTTGTCTTGCTGGGTCAATCGGTTCCATTCCGCGAAAGCAAATCCCGCTCCCATTATGACCCGAAACCTTTCCTTAATGAGTGTCTCAAACTCTACAAATGTTGTGATCGGAGTTTCCTTGGCTGGGTGCTTGAGTAGATCAAGCCACCAATCCTTAGCGACCCCTCCTAAGTGACGTTCAAGAAAAATAAAGCCGAAAGTGTCATCATCATCTTTGGTTTTGGCGAAATATGAGTTCGTGTCTCGCAACCATGCAAAGAGTTCCTCCGCATCATCCGTGGCTGCCAAATAAGGTTTGAACTCAATTTTCACATTCGCGCCAGTCTTAATACCACTGACACGTGGATGTCCTGCATCATGCGAGCGGCTTCAATACCGAAACTTCGCCCGGCGTAGTCCATGTCCTGGAAGCTCCTCGTGCGAGCTGCCAAAGCTTCCAACTTTTAAGCTCAAAATCGCATTGTCGGTCTCCAACTCCATTATCCGATCCACTTCCCCGGATTGGTCCATCACAACTTGAAGCTCGATACCATCAAACGCACAAATGGCGTGCTAGCTATACTCACCACAACCACGAGGCTCAAAGACAGAAAACTGAATGCCCCTTGAGCTCTCCCCCGAGCCTCTTTATAGCTAGCAGCCCTCCATGCATGCATGCAACCTCTTAGGGATGCATGCAAATGCATGCAATCCCTCTCTGGACGTCCACGTCCAGTGTCTATTGCAATTAGGAAGGCTTACAATAGTTCATAGGACCAATTTAGCTAGAATTTACCATGAGTTTATGGTTCACCTAGTAGTTAAGAGGCTTTGCTAAATCAGAAATAACCAAATTCATTTCTCACCTTAAAAAGAAAAAGAAAAAAAAAGTTAAGTTGAAGTAAATGAAGCGGTTTGTTAGTTGTTGAAGCTTGTTTTCATGTCATTGTAGCCAGAGTAATTAATTTTATAAATGATGGAGACCTTGCAATTTAAAATTATTTGCATTGAATTGAATTGAAGAGAGGATACATATAAAATAAGCTTCTTTCTCCTCCCAGTCTTTTGTTCGCATTGTAATATCTATCATAATAGTGGGTTTTGTGATTTGATTACTAGTATTCATCCAGGTGTATTAAATAGTATATATATAGTGCACCTTTTCTTGGCCGTTGATTTTTTATGAGAATTTGTCTATATTTGAAGGCTGGACCAGAGTCTTTTGGTATTTGAGTATTTTAAGGGTTGGAAAATAGCATGCAACCATTGAACCTTTAATTACTTTAGGATTTAAACAAATTTAAAATCGCCGATTTATCTTACGGTTTTGTCGATTTACCTGGTTGTGGAGTTGCCAATCCGGTGATTCATTTCAAGTCCCCCAAAAAAAAAAACCCCCTTCCTCCCCAATTGCAGAGTACCGATTTGATCTTTATTATTTTCTAGGTTTCTGTTGGCCCTTTGTTTTCTGTTGTGTGGAAGAAGGGCACTTGGGACACCTTTCCGGGTGGACGGTGGCCAGTTGCGGGACCCCACTATCCATCTGGAAAGGAGTCCCAATGGGTGCATGGAATTGGCGTAAATAATGGATTTTATGGAGCTGAATGGATAGATGTCATGAACTACATAGAGAGCTATATCTTACTATTTTTGGCTGAAAAATTAGAACACGAATACATTTAATATAGTTTGTAAGTGGATTTTTTTTTTTTGAATGTGCTCGTGTTCATAATGCACTGCAAAGTGGGTTACGGATGCCAGATAACCACGGTAATGTGGAATGGATTGGAATGATGGGATATATAGTGTGGAGTTGATTATGTGTAATGGATTATGTCTCCTTACTCCACACGTCCACAGTTCTCACCATCAATCACATATAGGTTCTAATCAGTTACTCCAAGTTGCTACCATCCTCATTTATTATGACATTTATGTTCATGTTATTTCTAATTCATAAATGCGGCTATGGAACATTCTTTTCAACGTGCAAAAATACCTTATCACATGAACATCATAACTTCAATGATGTTTTGTTATCTTGCAACCTTGATTTTGCATTTATACATAATTCTCATTATGACAACTACTTCGCCTAGAAAAATTCCACAACGTGTATCTTGTATCATACTCTAAGATTAGATATTATGTTATTTTGTTACCTTGATTTTGCATCTATATACAATTCTCAGTGGACGATAAAAAAACTATTCTTATTCTTATTCTTATTATTTAATCTATGGCCTAGAAAAAATCCATAGCAAATTCTTGTATCATTCTTGTATTCAAGACAAATTAGAAATTATAAGTTTTGAACAGTTGTTCATATGAGAACTTGAACCTCCATGGGATCTAAAAATTACTTTGTAGTAGTATGTAATAACGATCCTTGTCATATCCCTCTAAGTCCTGTCCTAGTCCAAGGACACTTGTGTGTTTAGTGTTATCACTGTTTACGAATCTTCTAGAAGTTTGCAAGAAATTAACCATCATCAGCCTACCATTTTGTTGCAACAACAACTACCTATTACTACAAAAGAGCTCTAAATATATGCAGCCCATATTCAACTGATCTCTTGGAATGCAACATCAACTTGCACGAGCCAACGAGAAAAAGGTTTCCTTTGCACATGATAACAAAAGTCCAGAAAAAAGCTGACTATAAAATTCAATGGATGTTGCACTATAATACCATCCAACCACAATTATACCCAATGCACACATTGGTCACAATCAAAGCTGAAGTTTTTATTGACATGCATTCATGTAGTATCGCAATGCTTTTAGAGGTCCTAATTGCCTTGTCCCTGGAAAGATACCATTCTGGCTTTTCAGGCTTGTCATTCATTATAGCAGTAGTATACAATGTTTGAATAATAGAGATGGGTAGCTGACCATAGGAACACTATCGAGCTACCCCGTAAAGAAGAAATATGCACAAGCAGTATAGAAGGATAATGGCGACAACTTCTCGCCGATAAAAAACTTCATTTCGGGTTTTGAAGAAAACCCTAATGAGAAATGGTCGCTAACTACCTTAAATGTGTTGCTTGGAGAATCAAAGGAGGTGGATCGATGGCGAATGCAAAATGGAATGAACCCTTGCGAGGGCCGTAAGACTTGTAAGCCAAATAGAGAACACCGAAAAACACCCGTGGATAGTTAAAGAGAACCAAAAGCGCATGGCGTGCGTGGACACGCAAGCCGCACACAACAACAAGCACCCAAAACGATGTGGCCCGATGAGGACATATGAAAACAACAATACATAGCAAAAAGAGGAGATAAAATCACCCGTAGGGTGGAGAAAAGGCCACCCAAATGGGTGGAAGAACGAACATGCTAAAAAAAAAATGGTCACCCTCGAGGTGGAAATAAAAACAAAGATCACCCTTAGAAGCGTAAGAGTTTCATTAAAGTTGGAAATTTAAAATGATTCCATTTTCGCCGAAAATGAAATTGTTCGTTGTTTTTCACACATTCAAAGAATCAAATCTGGCTATTTACTTAAAATGCACGAGGATTAGCCCGAAAACCGCTCTATTTCACAATTAAATGGGGATAAACGAACAAAAACAACCTCCGATTTAATACCATTTGAATAAAAATTGTGGAAAAAAATCAATAAAAGTCGCCGCATTTGAAGTGAATCATAAGGACAATACATCGAAAAGGCAAACAAATAGCTGCCGCCGCAGCTCCTGTTAAGGTAATATATTCATATTGCAAATGGCGTCGCTGCTATTTGCTTTACAAGTAAGATATACAAAAGGCAAATACATTAAGATCGATGTGTCATCGAGATTCAAAAGATTAATCAAGACAGTAATCATCAATACCACGAGGTAAATCTTATATACAAGTATGATATGCAACCGGTTTCAATATTCATCACCAAAAACACGATCATCCAGCTTTATCAATATCATCCTGTTGATCTTACTTGGCCAATCTGCGAATCGGTCTTTGTACCACTTTTCCCCGGATCCCCGTGGGTCTCCTCTTCGCACCAGCCTGCACCTCTCCTCCACCACCATGTGATGTCTCTCCTCCACCACCATGTGATGTCTCTCCCGGAGTAGGCGCAGCAAAGTGTCGAATCCCTCGACGAGAGGCCATGGTCAGCCGGATCAAGCAAGGGGATTAATGACGTTAATCCAATTCTTCCAAGAATCCCTAGCATACATTGGATCTTTTTTCCATCATGCTCATAGACCACACTACTCCTTTTTAATCGCTGCAATAAAACCCTAGCAAAAAGCCCCACCTCGTAAAAAAAAAGTCGAACAAAGTTACCCGAGGGCAGAGCTTATCGACAAGGTATTGCGCTGTAGCAGACCAACCTCGCTTGTGAACCAAGTATTCCCTTCCATACCTTTGCCAATCAGATTTGAACCTCGGCCCTCAGAGCTTGTTAGCCGATTCTCCTCGCTCGCACCAATCGCATCTTTATGGGTCTTAGAACTTCGTGCTTTCCAAGGATGTTCACCATAAAACCTCAAATCCGTGTGTTCATCAGCCGTGCTTGGGCTGAGATCCCTCGGTGGCTAGAACCATACCGTTGGCTCTTTTGTGCCACCACCGTGCCCACCCACTTTCCTCTTCGTGACATGCCTAAGTAAACTCTAGATCCGGATTCTAGTCTCTCTGGTGGCAAAGGTAAGAGACTCGTATGTTCCGCTTAGCAAAACATATTACCCAAGATGTCTCAACATCCGTCATCTTAGAAGATCAAAGAATTTGGCCGTAGTGGCGGGATCCCAAATCGGAGTAATTTGCCTCGCATCCAAACAGATCATGTTTGGGGGCAACACGATCCGACATCCCCGACAATTCCACCACTAGAACGCGACTCCACAAAAAAATCTTTGAACTCGCCCTCGCCTCGCTTTAGAATCTTCTGGATGGATCTGCCTTAATGAGAAGGGCACATTACCATGGACGCCCTCTTCAAAAGATTCCGCCCGAGACCCACTTATTATGCACCACACCCCACGATAGGGAGGGTTGAGTCCGAATCCGTCGGACACCTTTCTCAAGTCCTCGAACTTTCAGACTTGATTCCAATTCATCATGGATGTAGTTGAGAATCTCCTTCTTCATGCAGGCAAGAATCCCAGTTCCGGGCTCGCCTTGAAAAAAAATTATCACCCTTGTAATCCCATGTGACCTTTAACGTAAATGTCCCCTCGATGGCTTCCCCGAGGACAGTTCACGCACCTTAATCCGGCCTCTCATGCATCCGAGGTAGTTCTCGCTAAAATAGTCCTTATCCTTTGCCCAATTGATCGCTATTTGTTGGCCCTTGTTATCTTTCCCCTTTTTCCATTTATTCCACATTTGGCTAAAGAGAGCGTAAATGTCGCCCCATGAAAATCTAACCGTTGACATCCTTGGTATGCTTTCCCTCGAATCTTGTCAACCATTTTCAAGGTACGTTTGAAAGGCAAACCAAATATGTTAGAGCTTGAATGCGGCAAAGTCGTGTCAATGGCCTACTTATTTGAGGTCAAATGACCCATTTGACTCAAATGGCGCAGCGGTGCCATTTGGCTCATACGATGGTACATACCTTGTATTCGCTTAAACTTGATTGGCCTTTTCCTGGCTGGTGCCGGCTTCCCGCACTCTCGGTATTGCCTACGCGGTGGTGTATCCGATCTGCGTGGGGTTCCTTAAACATTGTCCTCGCTCATTTATGTCATTGACATCCACACCGAAATAAGAAGGTCCAAGTCACCAATGCTCGAGAAAGAACTCGCGCACATTCTATAAGTGTAAATCTTTCTCGAAGTTCTATTCTCGCATCTTCGGCCCCCAACTTCGACACACGAGTCAGTTACTGAGACGTAATGGTTGCCGTTGATAATGTAGAACCTCATACCAGCCAAAATGATTCTTGCGACCGGGTACTAGCCGCCAGACTGGATCAAAGGGCACCACATCCGGGCGCGGAAGATGATGGGGATCTTTCAAGAAATGATTCTGCAGGCGGTTCCTAACATGTTCAAGATTTTACAACTCGTCTTTGCCATGTTAGGAGGTGCCTCTTCCATATCCCGATGGATATTTTTCTTACATATGTCACACCTAGAGGAAACATGTGACCGTGGCTGGCCAGATTTTTTAGAGTTTCTTCTGCCAACTCCTCCCTCGGCATCACGGTCCATCTTCAACTCCGAGGGCACCTCCAGACTTTCCATTTTCCTCTCGCTTCGACCCTCATCTCCTTCTTTGTTTCCCTCCTCCTTTCTCAAGGAATGCTATCAGCCATCGATGGATGTCCCCTTTACCTCTCGGCGTGGAGAGGATTTAGTATCACTAATGGTTCTCTCAATCCTCCGCTTATCCGGGACTTGATAGGAGAACCGATCCCGATAGGAGGAGACTTGGGAGTCTGATTTGGGAGGAGACTCGATTTTCCTCGCCTTTCCTTTGATTCTCTTCCTCATGCCTCCCGCCCCCCTTCCATTTGGACTTCCTTTGGTTTGCCTTTTTCTTCCCTTTTTGGCTTTGCCTTGTTTGGCTTTGTCTTGGCTTGGCCTCGCTTTTTCCTTGAAATCTCCCCGTCGGGGCTTTCATGTGCCGCCCATTACGTTGTGCATACACAAGAGGTCTTGGCTCATGACAATATGAGACACACGAGTTCTTTGATGCGCCCATAGCGAACGGAGAATGCCAAATCCTCTAAGTAGCTCGACCGTGCCATTAATAGCAGCTGCCTCTCTGCTTTCGTATGAAGGCAACGACCAGCCTTTTTCTTTGGCGTAGATCGTTCGTCCTTGATGCCGGATTCCATCATCTATGGATCGTGAAACCGCTACCCATGCAAGAGAGATCAATGCCGCAATTAACGGATCCTCCATCGCAGCAACCAAGGAAGTCTAATCTTCCCCGCCACCTCCCGCATGTTGACAATGATGCCAAGCATCACAACGCCTTGTTCACCACTTCGACTTTGTGAGGAGGCAAAGTTCTCTCCTCTTGTCCCCTTTGTGGGTCGACCCCTTCCTCCAAGGGAATTACCCTGACAATTTCCATGCACCATGGCCTTCCAGCCATGACCACGGTCTTCTCCGCCACAACGCTTTTGGGCCTTGGACAACGGCTGCACAAGAAACCAACAAATCAACATTCAAATCATGAAACCCAAACCCAACCCGCTCATTTGACATTTGCATGGAAATGAGCCATCATCGCCATTTGTATCGGGAAAAGCTTATCGCCATTTGCGGCCGAATGATGGTAATAGCGCCCATTTGCATGGAACTATTTCATGCAAATGGCGCCCAAGGCCATTTCGATCGGGCAAATGGCGCTAAAGGGCCATTTTCGATACAAATGGCGCAGCATGCGCTATTTCCATGCAAATGGCGCCATCGCTCCATTTCTCGACCGTGAAATTGGGAATCCCTGCCTGCACAACAATCCAGAGTGTACACTTCTATTCTCGCCATGAAGTCGAGGCATTCTCTCGACGCCAAAGTCGATAATAAGGCCTCGTACTTTCTAGATTGTTGGCAAGTTGAGGAGAGGCGACCGGTCGGTGGAGAAATGGCGATTGGCCATTTACATTACACTACATCCGATCTAAACAAACTACAAAAGTAACATTCCAAAAATGGCGTCCCGCCATATTTCTTTCAGACGGAACCACAAAACTCACTATCCTAGACACTGGTTACATGAAACAGCCATGGTCAGGCTTATTTCTTCGAGACGGAACTACGTAAAACTCACTATCCTAGACACTGGCTAAATGAAAAGCGCCGCTGCTATTTCAATACCCATGACCCCCGAAAACGCTTAAAAATGCGGCATTTAACTAACCCGAACACGAGGCCATCAGATATGCGACCCGTCACGTGGACCGTAGAAATTTACTCCACCTTTTTTCCTCGAGCTCCGGATCAACCGCTACTCGAAGAAGCTTAGAGAGAAAAACACGGCGCGCTTAAAGAGAAAGCAAAGGCGCTAAGAGAGAGAAGGCGGAATGGCTACTGGCGGCCGGGCGAAGGCGCCGATAATGGCGGATGAAATGAAATGAAAGAAATGAAATGAGAGAAAATAAACCCTCACGAATTAATGGCGCCGACAGATTTGGCCCGCCACCGTCAGCCCTTCCTTCCGGGTCCGGGTCACTTGAATTTTAAATTTTGAATTTGAATTTCCAGCCGTCCCGCCAATTGAATTCTAAAATTTGAATTCCCCACCAGTCCGCCACTAGAATTTTAAAATTTGAATTCCGCCACTTTTCGCATATATTGTGCGGTCCCTCGCCTCAAAGCCGTTTATAAAATTGCTGGTACAGATATGGTAAATGTAAGGCCACCCCTCAGATTCGCGGGTTGCGATTTTTACGCTCCCGCCCTCGCCTTCAACATCCGCGATGTACTTGCATGCCTTTAGAGGACTTACGCCCCAGTCGACGCCTATTCCGCCTTAGGCATTGGTTCAACAGGCGCTTCTTTGGGCGCTACCTTCAGTTGTAGGCGCTTTAGTTGGTTGCGCGCTTCACTTGATTATGCGCTTCTTCATTTCATAGCGTGCTTCTTCATTTGATAGCGAGCGCTTCACTTGGTTAGCGCTTCTTCATTTCATAGCGGGCTTCCTCTATTTTGAAGGCCTACTTGATTCAAGGCTCTTCCTTCTTTCAATGGCGTATTCTCGATCTACAATGATCCCAAGGTTAGTGACTGTTCTGTTTTAGTTTAACTGTCGCAATTTATCCTATAAGTGCGAATAATGTTTCTACCGTAGTAATCAGTAGTAACCCGTAACAATCCGGGAAATAATCAGTGTGTGTTGTAATCTGCGAATCTGTAACAATGTCTGTAATAATCTTGTAGTCCGTAGTAATCTCTACTAATGTGTAACTGTAATCTTGATGTCTGGTTGTATCCTGTAGTTATATGTAGTAACTGTAGTAATCAGACCGTAATCTATGCTCTAAGTTTTTCTGTTTTGTTCCTAAAAGCTAAAATGGCTTGGTGGCCATTAGATCAAATAAGCAGGGGTCGCCATTTGTCTTCAAATAGCGCTTAAGCGCTATTTACTCAAATGGCGCTGGCCATTTTGGTTTTGTGCAAGCCATTTGCCCGTTTTGTGAATATTTTATGATCATTTCCGCTGGGTTTCTAACAATGTGTGTCATTGCATGCTTTGCAGAAAAGGACCTTGCAAAACTTCCCTCGGGGGGCGGGTTGTTGCTAGGGGGCATGAACCGCATAGAGGGCACCTACATGGAAAGAGCATTGACTACTTTAAGAACGCCGTCGGGAGGTTACCGGGCTTTCCATAATTCCATCCCATGTGCTTCCCATTCCATGTGCAAAAGGGATAACGTTCTTTGGCAGTAGGCACATTTATCGAATGGCCTACGCGTGATGTGAGAATCATCCCGCATGCTTCACCAGATTATCATCCGAGACTAAAACCCCCAACCCGCCTAGTAGTTCCTCTACATCGTCATCACCCGTTCTCCTTCATCTCAGCCAATGAGCAACACGGAGAACTTGGTGAACTTATGCGCTGACAATGTTGTTGTTGGCGAGAGGTCATTGGTGAATAGAAGTAGCATCCATGGGAAGGATGTGGATGCAATGAACGTGGTTGTGCAAGTTATTCAGAGGCCGTGGTGCCAACTTCGGTGCTTCCGATTGCATGTGCGGGTGCGATAATAATATTGTAGATCAGGGCACATTCATCGAATGGCCTCAAGCGATATCACGTTTTTTCATGGCATTGATGCAGCCCATGATGAGACACCAATATCGACATGGGGACACCTACCTCATACAACTCATACATAGAATCTGTGGGAGGCATGATCGGATGCGATGAAGAGATTGATCCATCGCTGGATTTAGCTACTCGGGTTTGCTCGCATGAGAATACCATCGATGATGATGAGCCACCACCTAGTTACTCAAGAACGAGAACTCTTGAAATGCAAAGGCCACATTCTCCATTCTTGTACTAGAACTAAATATGCGTAAGCTATAATTCTATTCAAGATCCTCGTGGATCTTTTTGATGATGAATTCTTAGGAGACACAAAGGTTGGCCTTTGTGTTGGAAAGGTGCTTCGAGAACTAATGAAAGAGGATCTGAGATGTCATGCTTGTCTTGTAAAGGCCAACCGAGAATGCACTTTTCGATTGGGAAAAATAGCGATGTGATCTTTAGCATTGGATGGAAGGACCGCCTCACAACATCTGCAAAGCTCGAGAAGCTAAAGAAAATGAGGATATAGAGCTTGAATCATTTGAGGACAACATTCGTGCTCAATTCAAACGAAAGAGGAAGTATACTTACACACATAGGATTCCAAGAGAGCCCAAGGGGAAAAGCAAAGAGGAAAGGCTATGCTCCACAACTTCAATCAATAAGTTCATGAAGTCAAGTCACGCAAAAATACTTGCAACAAGAAACTTACCAAGAATCAAGTGCGTGAATTAAGAAAAGAATTTTATCCCAACCATACAATGCAAGGGTTACCTTTTTTGACGTCTTGAGTGTGACTTACACAGGAGAAGGAGAGGACAGATAGTGCCTCAGGGGATGGAATTCTCTGCAATTGGGTGGCGATGGCTTTAGGTATCGTCGACCAACATTTTACAATTGGAGAAAGAGATATGAAGGTGCAAAGGTAGTCAACATGGTAATATCGGCTCTAAGAAGCCCGTGATCCACTACACTCGCCACCTAATGTGTGCTAGATGATTCATTCAGAGAATGCTGAAAGTATTCCCCCATAGGAGCAAAAAGAGGTAGAGATGATGTAAGAGAAAATGTACGCAAGCTTCCTTCCATTCTTAATAAGAAGCTTATACATAAAGAAGTTGGAGCAACATGGAAGAGCTTACAGAAACAACCGTAGCCTTGAACTCTTTTATAGTATATGGAAAAGGGAATTTCCAGATGTTAGCATTGCAAAAATACAAAATTCTCTCTAAATGCAACATCCAAGGTGGTAATTAGGCAAAAAGTGGAAAAAAACAAAAGATACAAGAGAGAGACGAAATCTTGCAATTCAACGCCGGCCTCATATGCTAGAGCAAATGTTCTTGCGTAAGTCAATATTGGCATTGGAGAGCATTGTCACAAATGTCTCTCGTAAAATCATCTATGTATAATACATGATAAGATGGATCGAGGTTAAGACTTTAGTGCCTAGAAGTCATCATCTAGCAAAATCTGTATGGAGAGGTGATCGCTGAAGAGCGGTTGGACAGAGCTCTAACTCATGGGCATGGTGGTCGTGCCTATGGTCATTTCTCACTTGATTTATGGAAAGATGATTCAAACTTCCATATTGGTTCACTTTCTAGGATATTGCATAACTTGGAATTGGTACAAGAGGACAAGATAGGTGACTTATGTGGAAGTAAGCAGATTGCAAATGGATGCAAGCAAATCAAGGATACCAATCTTTGAAGAACAAACTTGCTTCTATGGCGTAAGTATTGCCAAATGCTTCAACTACAACTAATCCCGAGGTGTTCAACCCTCTCCCTAAATCTCTATTTGCAACTTGATAATGCATCGGCAAAATAAAAATAGGTATGTCTTTTCATACTTGTTTTATTTTTCTTGGCTTAAGATCTTTGATGAGATCCAAGTGGGCTTTATGATGGTCGGCCACAGCCATGATGATATTGATGCTTTATTCAATCTTGATGAGTTCATCGGATGCTTTGACACTACCAGAGGTACTTTACTTGTTCAACAAGTGCAATGCAAAATCTCCAATTCCATACTTCATTGATGAATTCCCATATTGGAAGGCTTTCGTGAAGGGATTCATCCTGATAAGGGCAATGCCTGGTTGGTCATATTGAAACCTTGCTCTTCAAATTTAAGATGGCAGGAGATTGGCCTTTTATGCAATACAAAATGCATCCTACAGATAAAGAGTGGCTGCCATCAGATTCTCCAGGAGTTAGAATGTGGAAGGAGGATGAACATGGTCAGCCAATGCTACCAAGTGGTGTGCCACAAATCATTCCTCCTAGAATAACATTGAAAGATCTTCCAGGGAACCCTAGCCGCTTAGTTAGGCTGGCAGGCGCCCGAGGTCTTGAGCTCCAAAAGTCCGCAGCGTATGGTCGAAGAGCGGTAAGCTAATGCTTGCTGCTGTCTTGCCAGACCATGGCTGATGCTCCAGAGCCCTCATCTACTTGGTCTTCATCGGATCTTGGCAACAGGGGTTCTGCTTTCAAGACATGGCCGCTGTTCTTGGATCTTTCCTCTCCGCTTGTCCGGCCCGATGGGTAAGAATTGGTCCTCATGCTTACGCCATTTGATTTGAGCCTATAGATCAGCATTAGGTAGCATCTAGCAAGCATTTGAAAACGGTTTTCGCCTCGAGCTTCCAAAGACTTGATGCTTGTGTGCTTAAGGTCCAGTTGCTTTTGTCGGGGCTAATGCTACGAGATTTTGAATAGTAAATAAGCTTGGTCATTCGGTTCGCTATCGTCCAATGTTGAGTAATACGGCAGACAGATTTCATCTTTGCACTCATTGCAGAGGAAGGCTGCACTTTGCGGTTTTGCAAACCCGCACTTACCGCCGGTTATAGAATCGGGAATGATATCCCGAAATACCGGAGCTTTCGGGTTGCTTTGCTTTGATATTATTCAAAATCGACAAGAATCAGATTACCTTGGCTTTGTGCAGCTTAATGTATGGGAAGACAAAGGGATAACTAATGATAGATTCAGATGCCTCTAGACATATTAAGCTGCCCTCTTTTGAACCATTTGAAGCCTTTATAGTCACTTTGGAGCTGCAGATCTTGTTGGCCGGGCCTTCGAGACTTAAGAGGGCTGGAATCTTATGGAATACAGTGTCATGGTCTACGCCTTTGGGCGTGACATTGTTTTCTAGTACTTTGGAGAGTACTTTGGTTGAGCTATTCTAGAGTTCGGCCCATCCCTATCCCAGCTAGGGAGATTAGTATCCGCGGTAGTGCGTAAACAGATAAGTAGAGCAAAGAAGGAGGCCATTTAAAGAAGCCTTGGAGACCTTGGTTCCTTTAATCATACTTTGTAGACGTGGCCTATGCCGGTGGTGGAGGAGCATTAGACGAGCAAGTAGACCACCTCCTTGAGGTAGACCTGTATGAGTTCTTGCAAAGCAGAAGATGGAGTCGCTAACTCACCCCCTAGTACGTGATTGGAAAGGTGCCGAGCTCTTATAGTATTGCAATGCGTGATGACTTCCGTGTCAAGTTAACGCATGGTATGACATTTTCTCACTTAAGCTCCATTTGCTTGCATCACCGGTTGTTGGAGCTTCAAAGGGCCATGTTTGTAGAATTTATAGTGGCTGCACTCTTGCTTGAAATTGAAGGACAAAGACTACTCTTAGGACTCTTATCTTGATTGGTGTGTTATTCACACTATTTTTCCGGATCTGGTAGACCATTGTTCTTGCAAATATTTTTATCCGGCCTATTGTGGAGCCTACTCCAATAAGGTCTTGTACTATGTTTTTAAGATTAATAGAAAATTAAAAAACTTGCCTACAAAAAAAAAAAAAAAAAAAAAAAAAAAAAAAAAAAAAAGATCTTCCAGGTTGAAGGATAGCATCAACAAATACATCTCCCTATGGAAGGACATATGTAAGAATCAAGAAAGTAGCTTGTTTGCAAGGCAATACACGGCAAGTGTTGAGTATTGAGCCCGACTTCTTATCTCTTTGGAGGATGTTGCCTGTGACGCCCCTCAAAATGATGCATTTGGGCCACAAACAAGACAAAAGCTCCTCTAGAACAAACAAACATTTGTTCCAGGGTCGGCGATCTGCCTTTGGTCACCACGACCTTTACCATCTTATTGTGGCCCGCCGATGGCCGTCCGGTGTTGCCTCTTGAAGAGTTTGATCCTCACGCATATGTGACAAAGGGTATGTTTGTTCTAGTCGGACACGGAGATGATAACAACGCCACTTGGTTAGGATATGCGAGAGGAGAATCTTTGTTCTTGATCCGGAATCTACATATTTTGGCCATATTTTTGTATCGTGGTGGAAGCCTCACCGGAGGGGACTACAAAGATCGCTTGACTAAGCGTTGGCCTAATCCTTCCGATCCTTCAAGGTGCGAAAAATTTAGATGCCATTCATTATGCTTGGGATGCCAATGGCAAGAGGCCGAAACAGTCCAAATTCAAATATATTGTAGACATGTGGAAAGACATAGCACATTGTTCATCTTAATACATGAGATCTTGTACTTTGTAATACATATCTTTCATCTTAATACATAAGATCTTGTACATTACTATATTTGTGATCATATATAATCATTACATCTTTAATATATAAATGCATACATGATTCATAGATAAGATGGTCGTGCTTATATGTTGAAATGTGTGATTCAATCATCTTCGATTCGTCTGTAGTAGTGATCCCCGATATCTCATAGCTCATCTTTCGTGAAGCCATATCAGATGGATCATAAATACCTAATTGACGAGGGCAATGAATCTCGGCCAAAGCTTTCTTCGCGGTAGGGATCAAGAAGAAGATGCCCATCTAGGCAACCAACAAGATCGAGTCGCTCATTGAGCACTTGATCGCCTCATGTAATGAAATGTAAGAAGGCAAATAATCCATGGGAGATGAATGACCTCCAGCCCGAATGAAGCCGTTTATAGTGAAGTAAATTTTTGATGTGAATTATTGGGGTGGATCAGAAAGTAGCACCATCATTGAGCGTATACAAGTATCATGTACTCGTGCAGGTATGATTCTATCATGTACTCGATTCTATACATCAACTAATATTCACTATGCTTATATATATCCCAATTATGATACACAAATCATAAGTGCTTATATTATTATATCCTTAATGGGGTATACATATCATAGATGATTCACTTTCGTCATTGCCGCTTGACTAATATAGGTGTGATTGAAAATAAAAGATGACTTGCATAGTTCATAGGTACTCATGTCATTATTATATCCTTAGCGGTCTGATTCACTCATCATCAACATCAAAGCATCGTGATGCTATTCAGCTCATAGATCTCCCTGATCGGGAAGCCAATAAAGGTGGACCTTAACACGAAAGTGAGCTTCTTGCAAGCACTTCCTGCAGGACCATCTGCATTGGATTTAACCATGGATCAAGTTTGATACCATTTACGTAGCATTCACCAGTCATCATTATAGCTAAGGTAGCACCCCGGGATCGGATGTTCTCTCGGACGATCGGTGCAAGGAAGCCATGGAGATGAATGAGGCTCTACCACCTGGGATGGAGCTGCTTTTTATAGTGAAGTAAGATTATTGATGTGAATTATTGATGTTCATTGCCATTATCACAGTACCATACATGTATATGATCCAATAATTTCTATGTATATACTATCAATAATTTTGGTGAGTATATACCATCAATAATTTTGGTGGGTATATACCATCAATAATTTTGGTGGGTATAAATATACATCAAATTGCCGAGTGCGGCAACATTGGCCTCAGCCTAGCTATGACGTATTACGGTCTTGAACGTGATTCTATCACTTGCAAGATGAATCATGAGGACTTCAAGCGGTGCCGCGGCGAGATATACCGCTTTGAAGACTGGCTCACCTTTGTTGCTCTCAATCCTCGCCATTATCTGATCCCGCCGATGTTATCATCCATCTCACGTGGAATAGGGAGTATCAAATGTTCATGATCGAAAGGATCTCCTCGGAGCGTCACCGCCTAGTTCCGGATCATTCGAAAGTAATAGTAGAAGAATAATAATACTTGTTATCTTATTGTAATGGGTTGTGTTAGTATACAACAGGTACACATAACCTTTTGTAATACACATAACCGCATTACTATAAGTAATAGTAAAATAATAGTACTTGTTATCTTATTGTAACAGTTTGTACTCTTATTGTTATCTTATTGTAATCTTATTGTTATCGGTATACATAACCTTTTGTAATACACATAACCATACTATATGTATTGAGGTATACTAGTATGCACAGGTATACATAACCTTTTGTAATACACATAACCATACTATAAGTATTGAGGCATACATAACCCTCCAAGGTATACTATATAAAAATTATTCCAACTTGTCTTCAGAATTCCAACTTTAATGAAACTCTGCTTTTAGGTGGAAAATAATGCGGCATGATGCGATGAAAAGAAAACATTATTATAGCAACAATTTCAAGGTGGATAACAATAAAAGAATGCATGAACAAAAACACATGTGAAAAAAGAGACGAAAGTGCCCCAAAGAAATCAGGGCGGGAAGGGAGGGAAGCAATGGGAATGAAAGAAGTGCTTTCTTTGTGAGAAGACGCCGATAACGGTCTCAACGCGTGGAGTGCACTTATATAATGGCTCGTCCTTGTCGGAAGGGCGGCGTCCGAGGGCTCGGATCGATCGCGATTCCACATACTAACTGCCAAGTGTCATTTTGTCCTTATTAATAGCATCAGATCCATAACAGAAACGCCACTAAGTTTATCATATGTGAAAATCATTCGTAAGATATCTTTTGTACTAATATGTTAGAAGGGGCCTTTAACTATCAAACCAATATGCCTCATACCCTATCAATATCTATCACTTCCAAGAATGTACTTTAAATGTCAAAGACCTTGAAAAGGTTAAACCCTGTTCATTCCATGCCATCATAGATGCAGATTGCTAAATTTACTATGGAAGTTATATCCTTTAAGCAACCAGAAATCCTATGAAACCCAATTATTTTGTGAACTTTTCTAACAAATGCCCCTCTAAAATTATACAAAAGGGTTTAATAATTTCAACTACAACAACCTAAATTCAGATCCCTAAGCTACGAACAACAGAAATGGAGGCAACATAGAATGTGTGATTTATTAATAATGTTTGCATGCATTAGGGATTTTTTGAGATCATAAAAAGGCTTTCTAAGAATTGCTAACTGAGCTATATGAACCACCAATCAAAAACTATTGTAGTAATCCAATCAGCAAAACAGTTATAACTAACTCACTGGATAACATTTTCTAGCATAAGTATTGATAGAAAGTTCAAATGAGCTCTCGTTTGGTGGAATAGATAGGTCTCATTGAAATCTTTCTAATCTTAGTGGTTTGCATATCTTTTAACCCCATAGAATAGTAAAAAATATTAAAAAACAACATTTGTTTGGAGTTCTGACAGTCATAAGTAGTTAAATTATGTGCAAAGCATCCAAGATTGGAAATATCTCAATGAGATCTATATATTGTGCTAAAGGAGAGTTTATTTGGACTTTTCTGTCAACATTTATGCTAGAAAATGTGATCCAGTGAGTAGTTATAACAATTTTTGCTGACTGAACCCTTCAGGCTCTAATTTCTGATTGGTAGTTCATTTCTCCTCATTTGGCTTAATTGACATATTTTAAAGGCCCTTTTGTCATCTCAAAAAAACCCTAATGGGTACAACCAGAAGAATACACATTAGAAACAAAACAGAAGGATAAGTACATATAGTGTTCTTTGCATACTACTGGACATTGATGACATAGTAGGTTCTAGTCCTTTTATGGTAAGCACTTTGAAGTTACATGATTGATTTTTTTTACTTATACAACCTCAAAATGTGAAAGTATTACAATACCTAGACATGTGATATGCATCACTTTTCCAAATCAGTAGTCCTTTGGTGGATATATATAGAGCACATCAGTGACTTACAAACTCTTCCTTTGTTCTGTCAATTTTTGAAAATGAGAATGTTCCACATATAAAAAAAATCTTTCCAAACTACTGGACAATAATGTATGGTCAGCACTTTGATAACACAATTCCAACAAATGCCCCTCTAGATATACAACCAAGTGAAGCAATTGCAAATTCAAAATCTTAAGAAACTGAATCAACAATAGGATGCATGATTTACCCGTAATATGGCGATACTTCAAACTATAGCATAGACTTTGCCTTGCAGGACTTGAATAGATAACCCAATTTAGAAATTAACTACATTTTGCATGTGAGAGCAGAGCTCCACGCAACATGATCCAAGAAAGAGAGCATGTTATTAAATCTGTCACATGTTGACAAAGGCCACAAAAGTTAAGCAATGGCCACTTCTTGTCTAGCTTTTAGGAATCTTCATAAATGGATTTCTGCTTCCACAGCACTTCCAAAAAAAAAATGATGAAAAGAAATATGCCTATACACTATTTTGTATTACCTCCAATGTATAAGAGAAAATGAAAAGCTTTCGTGATTCTCTCGACTTGCACACAGAAGATATACCTATGGATGACACATGGACAATCTTGAATGCACGCTAACAGTGTGCACTTGGTGGAACAGATATTTTATACACTGGCATGGTTGAAAACTGCTTTGAGAGTGAAATTTTTGTATAACATGATACCACTTACCACCAAAATGATAAATTGTATTTTTGAGGTCTATGTAGGAAATGACAGAAAAATGAGGGCATGCTGACTGATGCTAAAATGACACACAATGAATGCCCTCTATTCAAACCTTCATACTGTTTTAAAGAAAGGGTTGGGATACTCAGAGTGGGCCTCCTTGAAAGCCATGTCATCCAATTTGCAGATCTAGTTTTGCTTGTTGGCCTACCAATGCTGCAAAATTGCTTACCTATATTTTCTATCTGAACCTTTTCCTCTTTTCACATTTGAACATAGGGAACATGACATTGAATGATACACCTATGCTAATTTCCAGAAGAAGCACAGACTGAAAAATAAATGCCATATCATAATCAATGATTGGCATGTAGTTATTGGAGTGCTTTAGCTTCAGACTGAACTAAACAGTGGAAACAAACCCCTTCATCATGCGTGTACATGAAAAAATATCAAGAACAAATTGTCAAGCAAAATTAACAAAAGCAGTTGAGATTTACATTATTTAATGGAGGAGCAGTGATGCAAAAGAAGATTAAGATCAATAACCCATGTTGTGACAAATATAAAAACAAAGGCAGAGCAATGTCAATGTTCTTATATGATAAACACTTTCAAAATTATGTAACAGGATAGGTGAATATCAATTCAACTTATACCTGATAGAAAAAGGGCATATTCCCAATGATATGCCCTGTCCCTAAACCAGAGCCCTCCAATCTAAGTCAAGATGGGGTCAAAACCCCATTTCCACGTCACTCTAAGGTGGATGAGGATGTATTCGATTGAAGTCAACTGCGTACATACGCACAAGTAACAAACAACTCAAGCTGTTTTGCAAACATACAGTTAAACGACCATATCCGCTATGAAGCAATCTAAATGCATGGCCGAACCTCATTCCCTTCACGAATCGGCACCAACCTCGGCCGCACATGTTACAGGACCTCCATTGCTGCTGAAGAATGGGCTCCTATGCATCCACTGCCATTCTGCCAACAAGAAGAAAGAAACAAACAACATAATGAAGCACGGGGAGTTGAAATTTAGCATGCGCTGCTGCAGCATAGGAGGAAGCATGGGGATTTGAACCCCCGCCTAAAAGGCGCTCCGAAAACCTCAAAATCAAACACCACCACCGCCAAACCCGCATAACACCCATGAAGCGAAACACAAGCACAAGAAGGAAGAGGGCTTACAAGACAAAATGAAATCATATTTCCTTCTTTTTAACATGGCGTAAGAAATCGAACATGCTTTTGTCTATGGCGTAAGGAAGGATGTCGGATTCTCGCATCACATGCCCTCTCCGCCTCAACCTCCTCATTAACTCCATATTTACTTTGCTGCGAGGAATCGATTTGAAGACGCCGGGGTGCCTCCGAACCTCATCCACAAGAATAACTCGCCATGGCCAAGCAGCCGCCACGGAAGAACTCCGCCATGCCCCCCCCTAACGCCCCAAATTACCGCGAATCCCACTTTCCTAATACGAGAAAGGAAAAAATGCCACACCTTATAAAACCCATACCCCATTTATCGACATCAAGATAATACTATTTTGGCTTACGAATACACCCTTAAACCATGCACAATCATATGTAATACCACACCCAATAGGAATCCTAAAAGAAAGCCCGCATTATTGACATTAGCTACATCGAAATTGAAGTGCTTGCAATTATTTGCAACTTTCAAACATCATTAAGAAATCTCAAAATAAAGTGTATTCACTTGGGGAATGGGCCGCAAGAAAAGCATGGATACACAAAATAAGTAGTCAGAAAATGAGAAAGCACAAATACCAAACGATTTGTGCAAGCTAACGAAAACTTTTTGATGAAGCTCAAGACAAAGAGGACATACCTTGTTAATAGCAAATGCTGAAGAGATGACCATGCAAGGCATTACTGTTGGCCGTTGGTGTTGTGTCAAAGGAGATGCAGGAGCGAAGATCACCCACGCACCCGCATGCATTGAATCTGCCATATGGCATGCTGGAAAACGAATTTAAGCAAATATACAATTTAGAAAGAGTGACAGTCACAAAAATCAGTATTTTCAAAAACATGATGATTTGAAAAATTCACAAGTTCACCGATGACACTTTCCTCTTCTTGGTGGCAGAAGAGAGGAATTTGCAGAATGTGAAGGGTTTGCTGGATACTTTCTCCTTGGCCTCGGGCATTCTTCTGAATTGGGGTAAATGCTCTGCATTATGGGTCCAGCTGACTCCCCCCTTGTTTGGCTCTATTCCCTTAGAAGGTGCTTCCAGGTAATGTGTGTACTAAGCTGTTGGGTATTCCCCTTGGAGGGAATGTTTCCATGGGAGGGTGTGGGATGAGATTTTGCAAGGGTTGCAGAAACACCTCAATTGGTGGAAGGGTAGCAAGTTGTCCATGGCAGGTAGGATCACTATTGCCAAGTCAGTACTTTGTAGCACTCATGTGTATACAGCATCTGCGATGTTAGCTCCTGAGGGTAAGATACAGGCTTTGGATAAGATTGTTCGAAATTTTGTGTGGGGCGGGGATGATGAAGGGGCGGTTGTTAAAGTGGCTTGGTGGAAGTGTCTCCGCCCCCGAGAGGATGGGGGCTTGGCCATTCTGGATTTGGCACTGCATAGTAAGGTGTTGGTCTCCAAGTTTGTTTGGAGCATTCTGCAGGATGGAGCATCTTCTCCCAGTGTTGGCCAGTTGTGTTGCGTCTCTTCACCATTGTGTGGCATTTGGGAAGCCGCCCAGCATGTGGAGTTGCCCTGGCACTATTGTATGGTCTCCACCTTTCCCACATGCATCCTCTTTTTTTCTCATGGGGGGTTGCGGGCTTGGGATCATGTGCATGTGCTCTTCTAGCTAGATTATGCCTCGGGTTTATCACCACTCTTCTCCTTTCTTGTGGGTTCCTCTACCCCTCTGCACTTGCCCTTGGTCGCCACCGCATGCATGCTGACGCTAGTGGCAGCTTGGAGGCGCAGCTGTCAGGTCACCTTGGTATTGGGGTGGTCAGCTAGCCCCGGGGAGTTCTTTCGAGCTTGCTTTTTCGCTGAGGGGCAAAGGGACCGCTATCTAGGAACAAGTGGCGGGTACCTATAGTCCCTCGGATGATATGGTGGTGCAGGTTTGAAGGTTCATCCGGATGTTGTGTCTTCTTGTTTTGTGCGCCTTTCTTACCGGGTGTCGGCTATTCATGACACATTGCCCCTTCGAGCCAAGTGGTCTCTGCAGCAGGGGTTCTCAATGGCCATCGGTTTGGGCGTGGACATGGAGCTCACTTCCCCAATCGAAGGTTAGGGGTGCTTCGCGTGGCCGTGCAATGCCCGCAAATGATCGTAGGTGAATGCCCTTGGAGTCGGTTTAGGGCTGGGTGTGAGCCCTCCCTCGCCCTTGTTGTGGCCTTCATTGTGAGACGTGGGAGCATTGTCCGGTTTTATGCCCTCACTTGCGTGCCGCCCTTCGGGATTGGGTTAGGGGCTGTTCACCAGATTGACTAGCCGCCAGCTTTGCTTCATGTGTATCCTCGGTGCTTGGCGGCCTTGCGGCGAAGAAGCCTTGCACCCTGCGGCGTAAGCTTTGTTGGTGGCTGATTTGGGCGGTGGACATCGTGGATCTTTTTAGGGGATTGACAGCAACCTCAGTCTCTTTGATTTCTCGACTCGGTACAAGCTATTTCAAAGCTTTCTGGTGTTCTCGGGATTAGTAGAGCGGAAGTTTGCCATTTGGCGGGACTTCTTGGGTGTTGTAAATGGTGATGATCGGTTTGTACAGCATTAGAGTTGCACTTTTTCTGTGAGTTTGTTGTGGAGTGTCGAGGTATCGCTGTCTCTTTGGGGCAGTTCTCCTTCCTCCTCACTTGCCATTCTTTTAATATATTGATGACACAGTTCTTCAAAAAAAAAAAAAACAAATCACAATCAAAACTCTTCGAAAAACCTTTGCAGTATCAGAAACTGTGAATATCACTACAATCAAGATGAAATTGAAGAAAGTGCTTTTTCAATCTGAATTAAATCAGAGCATGGAGGGCGAGCAACAAACATAGCTATGAAGAAACAAATTGAGAAACTCAGGCCTTGACACGTAGCTGCGCTCGTGGAATAGAAATAAATAAAGGCTGAAAAAGGTAAAAATAGCTTGAGGATGGCTCATAGAAGTATGCCATCAACTTTAGAAATTTCATCACATCTGATACCAATTCGTTCAAGGTTAGCAAAGTTTTATCACAATTCTAGCTTTTCCATAAATTACAACTCCAGCATCAGCAAATGCCCCGATAGCTCCAAATTGAGTGCTCTTTATACACTAAAGAACCAATCTGTCATGCATGCGCATCTGCCATCTAAAGTAATACATCTGTTTCGGAAGGTCTTTACAGTCAAAATCGTGTTATATGAATTTTAAATACATAAATAAAATAAAGAACTAAAGAAGTTTGGAAAATACCATAGCAGAGATAGATACCAAAATGGAAAGGACTTAAAACGGTAATATGCAGCTTATGGAGATGGCCCTCCATCAATGAAATATGCCTTTAATCTGCTTCACATTTCTCCATGAGCTGGATAGCTTGCATCGAAGAAAAACACAAATGAAGATGCCCAGGACAACGACTTGATGTTTCTGAGACAATGCCTATGGGTTCACCTAATATTTGGAAACATTCTGCCACTTCATGCAAGCGACTTTCTACTTCACTTTTAAATGGAATGGTACGATCTTGTGTGCTCGTCTCCATCATCCTCCATAGCCTGAAGCAATACCTGTTTAGGGCTCTGCTGAGATTTTTCAGACTTAGATCAAGCATTTGAAGACAACACAATCTTTGCCAAGAAGCTAGCCTGGGCCTACAGATTCTTGAATTCACATGCTCAGAACAAAAAAAGCTTCTGGTCAAATCCATCTTGCCAAAATGATTAGATGTTTTTCCTGCATCAACGTACCCTTACGGTCTTTGTTAGCTGAAGAAAAAGAAAATACAACACTTGCAGCCATCAATCCATCTGCAAACCAGCTTCAACACATGTCTAAAACTGAATGGGCAGTTTCCAGTAGCCATCAATCCATCTGAGCTCATCGATTCAATATCATGTGAGCAAAGTCGAACCTGGAACTCATTATTTGTGTAGCTCCTCGAGCTGTCTCTTCTAAGTTAACGGCATCCGCCCAAGAATTTTTAACCTAGATAGATAGAAAAAAAAAACATCAATATCTTAACCGTCAAACTTAGGGCTGAATGGTCTGGACCGTCAGATTTAATGTTTTAGAGTGTGTCCTTTGTGCGTCGAGCCCTATCTGGACATGTTTTCAATTTAAAATATTATAAACATCAATATCTTAACCATCAAACTTAGGCCGAATGATCTGGACCGTCAGGTAGGGTTCAACGCATAACGGACACACTCTAAAACATTATAATATAGGATAATGCAAGCAATCATTTTGCAACATCAAATAATTGGATTCTAGCTGCTCGCTTTAGGCTTAGGTTTGTTCCTTTCAAGGGAATTGCTTGACTTTTTTTTCCAGAATTGAACTAAAATTCTCAATTAAGTTGCAAACTTCTTCTTCACAATGTCCACTACTGAGGTACGGCATGATCATAACCATAATTATGACGAAGAATTGTTGCAGAAGCTAGGGGTGCCTTGTATCCTAGAAATGTTTCACTTTTTGAGGCTGATACAAAACTACATATCTTCATGGATAGATGAATATAGAGATGGAAGATGTTGCAAATGCCATAGCCAAAGAAACTGAAGTCTGCCACTAGGCTCAGTCTAGCTCATAGTCTACAGCAAAGACGAAGAACAAATGATAGTATCACCTACGTTAGAGCAATGGACTGTGATGATGTCCCTCTATGCAGGAGAAGATCAACGGCCCCAAGCTACTAATGAACTGTTCCTGCAAGTTTGGTATCAGATTCAACAATAAACACAGTAATGAATAGAAGAAAAGGCTCACCCTAAGTGAACTGCAGGATTCGGCACAACAAGATGCAACTCAAGAACCATTGGCACACAAACGGAGCAATTTTGATGCTCCAAAATTCGGAAGCGCCAAGCATAGAGTGCGGGGAGTGGAAAATTGCAAAGCTTCAATACGAATTTCTTCTAAGATTGGTAGCATTAAAAAGGAGCAAATGGATTCAAAATTTGCCACCAACTGCGACCCGCAAGGGGGATAGAGAATGTCGCATGTTATATTACATGTGGCAAAAATATTAACACCATCCAAAAATAAAAGGAAGATTTGCAGAGGCATGGATTTAAAAGAATAGAAACATGGAAGATTTGAGCTAGAAGGAAGAAAATAGAATAGATCTGGGTTGGAAGGAAGCAAACAAATAAAAAGGAAGAAATCCAAGCTTATTTTCATAGTCTGGATGAAGATCTAGACCAGATATATAAAATAACTTGAAGACCCAACTTCCATTCTGGATCATAAGGGGATTACATATATGTCAACAAGAGAATGTCACAGTTCTATTGCAAACAATAGAACCATCATTCTTTGGCAAGGCATGTCATCTGGTATTTTGGGCCTCGCTTTCATTTATATATAGGTTTTCTTCTTCCTCTTCCTCATTGATGTTCTCTTGAGCTAGTTTTATCCTTCTTTCTGTCCTACCAGTTTGGCTCCACAAGTTTCTGCATTCACGACCTATTTTCTACCAAGTAAGACAATCAAACTTGAGGTTATGTTTGCTTAATGGAGGCTTTATTTTGGTTCGCATGATTTGTTATTGCATTGGTTGTTTCTGTTGTGTTTTATGCTAGATTTGGATTGTTCTGAAATGTCTGTGGACTGGATGGAAGAGCAGTTCTTGGCATAATTTTCTGTAACATTTTTGAGTTGCGTGTGTATTGGCCCGCTCCTGTTTTGGGGATTCATCGTGGGCCGGATCATGTATCGCCACGATTCTCTAGACACCCACGGAACCACTAGACCTCGGAAAAAGGAGATTCCTGCCTCATCGGACCGGGGAGATGCAACCCAGAGTAGTCTCGATGGGTGATACCACGAAACTACATATTGACGAAGTTCTGAAATACGCCAGAGTTCGCTAGCCGATGCCGCATGTAATGCCTGTGAGGGGCGTATAGAGTGGTCAACCCTAGCCATTGTCTATAGCCATTGTTATATCTCGGTCTGCTCTATCTTGTAGCCCAGCCTCAGTCTACTTCCCTACGAGTCTGAGCCTGAGTAGGAGCTCTCATGTTTTATGGTATGTTGATATCATTGTTGGATCTATGGATGTATGGATATGTGCTACCCTTCGAGGTAGTTAGATATATTGCTATTGTTAGTGCTGACATTATGTTGTGCTTCTGTTATATAGGAGCCCATAGGGGAAGGGCGTCAAGACACCTCCGTGTCCCTTTCCCGCACTAGGAGTATCTTGAGTGCGAGATAGATGGAGGGCCCATGCGGCCAGAGGGCTGGATGGGGATTTCCTACGAGATGTACAACCGGGTGTCGTATATTTAGTAGGGATAATCACAATGGTATCAGGGCAATATTCTTGGTTGACCAAGAGCTAGGGCTGGCCATATCCTTGACTTAGTAGTCTAACCGACCTAATAGATCATGGGAGAGAAATTCCAAGTGAACCTCGAAGATGGGGGAAAAGATTTTCCCTCAAGTATTAGGGTCATAAAGTTAGGCTAAATTATAGATGTAGGAAAATGGATGAGTCAAATTAACATTCTAGTAAGATTGAAGTGGAAATTATGCATGAGCATCAAAGTTCACCCAAAATGGGTCGAAGAATCATCCCGATCTGAGACCCGGGTGAAAAATGATGCAAATCCATAATTAACACATCAAACCATTGGCAGAAATTCGAATTTTAAAGATAAGTATATATATAGTACAGATATTTAATAAGGGGGGACTAATTAATCTTTAGGGTCTGGGTTCGAGATCACCTACAAGACAGCCCTCTGTGAGGACCCTTAGATCAAGCAGGGAAATCCTAGCTGAGTGTCATGCGAGATTGTGCAAAAAGATCAGAAAAGAAAGAAGGAAACAACAAAAACTCAAGAGACAATATGCCAAAATATGACTTCGTTGAATATCAATCGGAACATGAACTCTCGTCAAGCGAGAGGAATGAAATGAGACAAAGGAGAGAAAAGCAGGAACGGTCTCTGATGGAGGAAAACCAGGAACCTTTTCAAAATCATCCCGCTCGCGTGAGGGCGTGCGCTCCGCAGGATATTTCTCGACGAGCTCTTGCACGCTCTTTCAAAGCATATCCGGCATGTACCCCAATGGATGGTGGCGCATCAATCAGAAACCCTGATTGCGTCATGTCTTTAAAGGCACGATGGGCATTCAATGAGTAGGCAAGTCTGAAGGCCAAAGGCACCAGCACCGGCACTGGCATTTGAAGTACATTAATAGATAGGGCGCTTTCGAGCAACACTGGAGGAGGCACTTCAGGGCTGCACAGAATGCTGCTTGATGATGAATTGACGGATCAAGAGACGTAGCAGCACGCTCCAAAAATTGAGTGAGGCCCCAGACAGCCTGAAAGGGGTTTTGCCATCCACGTTCATTCAGAATGTAGATCCAATTCCGAGTTTGCTCTAAAGTTTCTCCTTCCTCCCATACAGAGCGGCGCACAAAGCGTGGATCCCACAGAAGATCTGTGGAGATATGAGTCGGGGTCTAATCAGCGTGACCAGCCAAAGCCTTGGTCCAAAAGGAAGAGTACCAATCCGAAATGAGAAATTGACGGTGTGGAGGTGCTCATAATGACGGATACAGAGTGTTGTGCTGAGGAGGAGGTTGTATCATCGGCTGCTGTGCTTGATCATGGAATTCTTGAAGGAGGTCAGCATCCAAGGTTTGACACCAATGTTCCCAGTCGGAACAAGAAAGAAGAGTGTTGACAGGGGGAAGGAACCCATTCAACTGGAATGGTCTCACTTTCAAGATATGCATGGAGACTGTTGAAACCACCAAGGTGCTTTAAATAGATTTGTCCAAACCGATCCCCATTTTTTCCCTGCAGTTCTACGGACTTGCTGCAAGGTTTGGGGGTGGATCTGATGTCCGACGCTGATCCGTCCCTTGTTTTTGCCCCCGCATGGTACTTAGGACTAGTCATGTGTCCGGCCGCACGGTGATAAACACGCCCCCCTCCCCCCCCCTAAAAAAAAGAACACCTGAGGAGAGAAAAGGTGAACCTGGTCTCGGCGGAGGAAAACTAGAACCTTTTCAAAATCATCCTCGCCAACCGCGAGGATGTGCCTCAAGCAGATATTTCGACGAAGCTCTGCCGCTCTTTCAAAGATATCCGGGTATGTACCCCAATGGATGGTGGCGATCAATCGTAAAACCCTCGGGATTCGGCCATGTCTTTAAAGGCACGATGGGCATTCAATGAGTAGGCAAGTCTGAAGGCCAAAGGCACCAAAGACCGCAATCGCATTTGAAGTACATTAATAGATAGGGCGCTTCGAAAGCAACACCGGAGGAGGCACTTCGTGGCCGCACGTAATGCCGCTTGATGATGAATTGACGGATCAAGAGACGAGCAAAGACGCTCCCAAAATTGAGTGAGGCCCTGCATGTACTGAAAGGGGTTTTGCCATCCACGTTCATTCAGAATGTAGATCCAATTCCGAGTTTGCTCTAAAGTTTCTCCTTCCTCCCATACAGAGCGGCGCACAAAGCGTGGATCCCACGTAAGATCCAGGGAGATATGAGTCGGGTCCAATCAAATAAGTGACCAGCCAAAAGCCTTGGTCCAAAAGGAAGAGTACCAATCCAAATGAGAAATTGACTGCAGTGGAGGTGCTCATAATGACGGATACTGAGTGTTGTGCCGAGGAGGAGGTTGTATCATCCACACCAGGCTTGATCATGGAATTCTCGGGAGGTCAAAGATCCAAGGTTTGACACCAATGTTCCCAGTCGGAACAAGAAAGAAGAGTGTTGACAGGGGGAAGGAACCCATTCAACTGAAATGGTCTCACTTTCAAGATATGCATGGAGACTGTTGAAACCACCAAGGTGCTTTAAATAGATCTGGCCCAAACCGATCCCCATTTCTTCCCCGCCAAGTTCTTCTGGGACTTGCCGCAAGGGTTTCGCAATCCGTGTGGCAAATGATGAGCAAGCTCAGGCATGTACTCCACCTTGAAGGCATTTATCCAAGGCTGATCATGAAGGTATTTGTTCTCAGGCTGTAATACCCATTGGGCATCAGGGTTACCTTGATTAAAAGCACTATGTGGACCGTCATGGAACTTTTCCTGTCCCGGGGGATTCACCTCTATTATAGGTACTTGTAATGGTGCCCGCCATGCCGGGCATAAGTCAGGAACCTTGTGGGATGGAAACATGTTCACCAACTCCTTTTCATAAATCTTAGATAATAGAAACTAAGCCCAATGTTGCTGGGCTATAAGAGGTTTTTGTGCACTCAAGTATCGTTTCCCTTTCTCTTTGCTTTTTGCTCTATCCTTGATTTCCCTTTTTCTTTTCCTTTCTTCCCATTTTCCTACAGACTTTCCTTTTTCCTTTTCCCTACACATTTATTTTTTCCTTTTTCTCTTTTCTTTTTATCTCGTTTTTTCCTTCCCTGTCCTTTCCACTTTATGTTCTCCTTTTTCCCTTTCCCCTTTTTCTGATGGATTTTTTTTCCTTCCCTTTTATCCTTTCCCGCCCTTCCCCTTTTTCCTGTGCTCTTTTTTCCTTTCCTTTCCCCCTCCTCTTACTTTTCTATTTCTTTTTCCTTCCCTTTTTCCCACCTTTTTTCATGTGCCCCTTTTTCTTCTTTTTGTCCTATGCTCTTTTTCCGTTCATTTTTTTCTTTTTTCTCGCCCTTTCTCTCTTTCTCTTATTATACCCTTTTCCTCTCTTTTTTTTTTTTCTCTTCCCTATTCTCCTCGTGTCTTTTTTTCCTTTATTTTTCTCACCATTTTTATGTGCCCCTTTTTCTTTTTTTCGCACTCTTCCCTTTTTCCTCGTTTTCTCCCTTTCTTTTTCTTTTTTTTTTTTCCTTGTCCCATGCTCTTTTCCCTTCACTTTTCGCTTTTTCTCACTCTTTCTCTCTTTCCCTTTTCATGCTCTTTTTCCCGCTCTTTTTTTCATTTCCTTCTTCCCCATTCCTCGTGCCCCTTTTTCCCTTTCTTTTTTCTTTCCACCTCCCTTTTTTTTTTTTTCTTTTTCTTTTCCCTTCCCTTTTCATCCTTTCCTCGTTCTTTTTCACTTTCTTCCTCCTTTTCTTTCTTTTTTTCCTTCCCTTTTCCTTTTCCCCGACCCTTTTTCGCCTTTCGCCATCCTTTTTCTCTTTTTTTTTTTTTCCTGTTCCCCTTTTTTCCTTTTTTTTTTTTCCCTCCTTTTCTCACCTTTCCCTTTTTCCCTTTTCTCCGGTGCCCATTTGCCTTCCCATTTTCCATTTCCATTTCTCCCTTTTTCCTCGTGGTCCATTTTCCCTTCCTGCTTCCCTTTGCCTTCCATTTCCATTTCCCTCCCTTTTTCCTCCCTCATTCCATTTTCCCTTCCCGCTTCCCCTTTCTGCATTCCTTTTTTTTTTTCTCTTCCCTTTCTCCCTTCTCTCCACCATTTTTCCTCTTCCCTTTTTTCCCTTCCCTTTTCCTGCTTTCCACACCCTTTCCTCTTCCCCTTTTCCCATTGCTTTTTTTGCCTTCCCTTTCCTCCCTCCCTTTCTTTTTCCCTTTCTTTCTCTTTTTCATGCCACTTATCCCTTTCCTCACCAGCCTTCTTTTTCCTCTTCCCCTTTTCCCTCGTGGTTCTTTGCCTTTTCCTTTCACCTTTCCACCCCTTTTTTCTTTTTTTTTTCCCTAATCCCCCACCTTTCCCCCGTGGCCTTTTTTTTTTTTTCTCCCTCTTTTCTTTTCCTTTCCTCTTTCCCTTTTCCATTGTGTCGCTCCTTTTCCCCACCTTTTCCATGCACCCATTTTTCTCCTTTCTCCATCCTCTTCTTCTTTTCCTTTGTCCGCTCCCCTTTTTTCTTTTTTTTTACTTTTTCCATGCTCTTTTTCCTTCTTTTTTCCCTTTCTCCAACCTTTCCCTTTGGGCTTTTTCCATCTCCCTCTCCCCCTTTTCCTCATGCCCATTTTCCCCTCCTTTTCCCCTTCCGTATTGCTTTTTCTTTTTCCTTCCCCTTCGCTTTCCAATGCCCCTTTTCCCTTTACTTTTTCTTCCTTTCCCACTCTTTTTCGTGATTGCCCTTTCTTCCTTCCCTTCCTCTCTCCCCTCTTTGTTTTCCCTTTCTTTTTTCCCTTTCCCATGTCACTTTTCCATTTCCTCACCATTTTCTTTCTTCCCCTTTTTTTCCCATGCCCTTTTCCCCTCTCTTCCCTTTTCCTCGCGGCCTTTTCCCTTCACTTTTTGCCTTTTCGTCCTCCCTTTCCTTAATCTTCATATTGCAATAAAATCATCACTGCTTGATTAAGCCAATCAAATCCACACCATTAGATTTAGGGCTTGATGGAAAACGGACACACGCTTAAAACATTATAATATAGGATACTAGTAATGGTGCCCAGGGCCGGGCATAAGTTGGGAATCTATGTGACAAAACCTATTCAAAGGACTTCTTTTCTTAAATCTAATATAATAGAAACTAACTTCAAAGATTGCTGAGCTTTAAGAGGCTTTTTGTGCATTGACACCCTTCCTTTTTTGCCTTTGCCTTTTTACTATTCCGTTATTTTCCTTTTCCCTCATTTTCCTACACACTTTCTGTTTCTCCTTTTCCCTTTTTTCTTATGTTACCTTCTTTTTCCCTTCCCCTTTTTTTTTTTCCTCCTTTTTTTTTCAACCCTTTTTCCTTCACTTCCTTCCCTTTCCCCTTTTCCTTTTTCCCTTCCCCTTTTTTCTGACGGATTTTTCCCTTCCCTTTTCATCCTTTCTGCCCTTCTTATTTTTCCCTCTCTTTTTTTTCCTTTTTCTTTTTTACTTTCCACTTTCCCTTTCCCTTTTTCCCATGACCCTTTTTCGTTCTCTTTTCCCCACCTTTTCATATGCCCTTTTCCTTCCTTTTTTTACCCATCCTCTTCCTTATTATCCCTTGCCCTTTCCACTTCTCTTTTCCACTTCCTCTCCCATTTTCCCTCGTGTCCATTTTCCCCCTTGCCTTCTCTGCTTTCCGCCTTCCTTTTTCCTTTTTCCTTTTTCCTTTCCTTTTCATTCTTTCTACCACCACCCTTTTCCCTTCCCGTGTCTTTTTTCCCTTTCTTTTCTTCCTTCTTTTTCTTTTTCTTTCCCATGCCCCTCTTTCCATTCCCTTTTCTACCCTTTTTATGTGCCCATTTTTCTCCTTTTCCCACCCTCTCTCCTTTTTTCTCTTTTTTCCACTTTTTCCCTCTCCTCTAATATTTTCACCTTTTCCTCACTCTTTCTCTTTTCCTTTTTGTTCCCGTGCCTTTTCCACTTTTCCTCTTCCTCTTTTTTTAATTCATTACCTCACCCTTCTCCCCGTTCTTGTTTTTCCCCCTCCTTTTCCTCCTTTTTCCAATCCTTTCCCTCTTTTTTCTTTTCTCGCCTTTTTTCTTTTCCCCTTTTCATGATGGACTTTTTTCCTTTCGATTTCCTCCTTTTTCTCGATCCTTTCCTCTTTATCCTTTTATCCGTAATTGCCGCTTTTTACCTTTCCTTCACCCTTCTCCTTCTTTCTTTTTCCCATGCCCTTCCCACATTTTTTCTCTTTCCTTTTTTTCCTTCCTTTTCCTATTTTCCCCCCACCCTTTTCCTCTTCACCCCTTTCTCCTCTTCCTTTTTGTTCTAGTGCCTTTTCCCCTTCCCCTTTTTCTTATTTCCCTCTTCCCTTTGTCTAATGCCATTTTTCCGGTTCCATTTCCTACTTTGCCTCTCCTTTTTTTTTCGCTTTTACTTCCCTTTTTTCATGCCTTTTTTTCCCTTCCCTTCTCCGCTTCCTTTTTCCCTGCCCTTTTCCTCATTTTCCCCAACCTTTCACTCTTTTTTATTTTTCTTGGTGCCCCTTTTCCCTTCCCTTTCTTCTCTCTTTTCCTTTTTCCATGCCACTTTTCCCTTCCCTTTTCTTCTCTTTCCTCACCCTTTCCCTTTTCTCCCTTTTTCCCATGCTCTTTTTTTTTCCTTCCTTTTCCCATTCTTGACCCTTTTCCCCACTTTTCTTTTTCTCCTATGCCATTTCCTTTCCCTTTTTCCCCTTTTACCTCTTTTCCCTTTTTCCTCATGCCTTTTTCTCTCGTGTTCCGCTTCCTCCTCCCTTTTGATTTTTTCTTTCCTTTCCTTTTCCCATTCTTTTTTTTTTCCTTCCTTTTCCCATTCTTGACCCTTTTCCCCACTCTTTCCCTTTCTCCTATGCCATTTTCCTTTCCCTTTTCCTTTTTACCTCTTTCCCCTTTTCCTCATGCCTTTTCTCGTGTTCCGCTCCTCCCTCCCTTTTGATTTTTCTTTTCCTTTCCCTTTTCCCATTCATTTTTCTCTTCTCTTATCCCACCCTTTTTTCCCTTCTCTTTTTCCCTTTTCCCCATTGCCTTTTTAACCCTTCACGTTCTCTCTTCCCTCCTCTTTTTTCCTTTTCCTCCCTTTTTCTTACCCTTTCCCCATAAGAGATCATACCATGGTCAATGACGGTGGTAGGAAGTTGTCGCGAAAATCTCGCCTTTAGATGCATCTAGATGATCTGTGCATTCAAATTAGGGCTTGATCCAATCCAGGAATTCTGAGATAACATTATAATATAAGATATGCCATGTATGTTCCTTAGGTTGCCAAAAACCCATTGTATCTGTGCATAGTTCCATATGAAAACTCCTTTGTATAATCTGACTACATTATTTGTAAAAGAATGCAGCCCATATCATATAATTACTTGTCCAAAACACTTTTACTTCATAACCCTTCCATACATATACGATATCTCTATTATTTTATATATATAATATATATTATCATAGTCATATCATATTGTCGTAATCCCCAACAGAAGCTCAAAGAAAATGACGGACCCTTAGAGTATGAATAATGAATGGAACACCGGGCGCCATCCCTCCCCGTATCCGTCATCGCATTCAAACTATAAAAACCTTATATTTTTCTTTACGATACGGTACCGAGAGGCAATAAAACCCCATTTGGTGCACTCACATGTTTCATACCTATAATCTAGGTGAACCCCCTGTTTCTGGTGCCAAAAATAAAAATCATGCATCACATATGCCATCGGTTGAACCAGGCGAAAAGATAAAAATTCAGCATCTTCACAAGGAATGAGCTGGTATGTCAGGAGAGCACAAAGAAGACCTTTGTCTTCAATGGAGAGATCAGGCCAGATGGCATGTTTGAGCCGCTTTGGCATGTTTGAGCCTAGGTGGCATGTTAGTGCCTAGGTGGCATGTTTGAGCAACCTTTGGCCTAGATGGCATGTTTGAGCCATATTGGCATGTTGGAGCCCGCGTGGCATTTTTGAGCCTAAATGGCATGGTGAAAGCCACGTGGCATGTTTGCACCATCTTGGCATGTTAGAGCTTGCATGACATGTTGGAGCCACCTTGGCATGTTGAAGCCACTTTGGTGGCATGTTTGAGCAACCTTGGCATGTTTGAGCCTAGGTGGCATGTTTGAGCCAAGTGGACAAAAATTTGGCCATTGCATATCCCTATGGTAGAAAAAGGTATGCACACTCAAGTGATGATATCTTGAGTGTTTTTAACATTTTGGCCCGATATTTAAAATGACTATCACAGAAAACTTATAGGAACATGTGATATGGAGCAAGCACGGGGGAGTGGTCCACGGCGAACGGGTTATTGGAATTATGGCAAATACAATGTAAATGTTATTCCTAAGGTTACCTAATAATATAAAGGGGCATAGGATAACATAGCATTTGGGTGTGAAGAACCATTAATATTTATGGAAGGGGTCGAGGCACTATCATTGGGATGGTTATTGGTTGAGAAAAAGATCATAGATAATGTTCCATATGATAAGTCATATAATCTAATTAAAGGCAAGGAGATATTTTGAGCAAAAAGGCAACTGCCTGCTAAAAAGGGCAAAAGTTGCAAAGAGATCTATAAATAGAACCGAATTTAAGTTGGATATATCTCTGCAATCAGAGCTTCGATTGAAGCAATCTTTAGCTCGTTGGAACCGGCTCGAAGTCTAGTTTCCGAATTGGGTTGGCACATTCTGCAATTCATCCGTAGGGAAGAGTAATGGACAAAAATGTGACAAGGGGTCACAGATCACTGCCATAGCGACTTCACAGATCTGAAATTGTTTTTATGATGTGTGGCTACTTGGAGTAGCTAGACTAGTCTGGAAGGCCAATAAGCCAGATGATAGAGCTGTGTATTTGCCATAGAGCACTTGTGTTTTGCCATAACCCAGTGGATCCGATTTGGTGGTTAATGGTGCTGTCATGTCACCTGTCCATGAATAAAGTTTCTTTAGTCCAGAGTTCTATTATTTCATTATGGTTCTATGATTCTGTGTTGTCACAACTTCCCAAATATACATGAATTGTATCAACACGTGGAAAGAAATTTGGCTTGATTTGGAACTAAGGTGATGGAAGCTCCATTTCATTAAAATGGGACTCATTCATCAATTTGGGAAAACAAACACTCTTACATATCACATTAACCCATCTGTCAATTTGATCGGCAAAAAGGTACATAGTACATGTGAAGTAACATAATAACTAACATATTTGCATTAGAGTGCAAGAGCCCACAATGGCGGCTCTACATTTTAAGTTTCTATATTACTTAAGTTAATAACATGATGACATTCAATACACATGAGAAGTACAAAAAATAATTGTTTGATATCCTATGATGTGCCATGCATATTCAAGTTGCATAGTGCCTTCTGCATTTCCTTTTTTGGTATCTTATGTGTAATCGACCTTATATCCCTCTTGTTTGAAATGTTACGGTCATGAGGGTTTGGATAAGACCATACCACACAATCTACTATCTCCCGTCCTAGGTGCATCGAGGGATTCATACGCCATCGCTTGTTCCAACAATCCTTATACAACTCCTTTATCATCCAAACTTTTCTTCTTGCTCACCGGCCCAATAATCAATCATGAACCATGGACGTTCAACGCTATCCACATTAGTACATGGGTCGGGCTTAGTGCTTGTCCCTAGCCAAACCGGTAGATCTCTTGATCAGGCCTAACAAGCACAAAGCAACCCTTGTGGATATCATCAAAAGGTGTCCATTCTGGTAGGCCATGCCATCTTGGTCGTGCACTTTTATTGCCAACATACCAATTTTCATTATTTAGTAGTCTTCCACCTGGACCTCCAATTTGGGGGTCTAGGGAATCTTTCCACCTACTCGAGGGTAGAAAACCATCCATCAAAGTAGAAACCTCACTTGAAGTCTTTGTGAGTTTACTAGCTATATTCTCCCAATATGCAATCAAGGTAGACAATGATCTTCTTTTCATTTTCGCATATGTTATCTCGCTCTTGCATAATACGCAATGTACTATATATGATTGTATACCTTTTTGCAATTCCTTAGCATCCTTTTTTGACTCAAATGGTGCCATAGGCTTCGGTTGACCCGGAGGAAGGATAGGGCTCTTTGTTCATCTTTCTTCCACATTTCTATACCATGAATTGGTTCCCATGACTGATCTGATGGCCGAAACTTATATTGCATGATTGGAATGCCATCCCTCACAGAGAACTTGAACTGTAGTGGTTTAGAATGCCCAGTGAGTGTCTGTTTACCATCAATCATGTACCCGTCCACAAAACCTTTCCAATCAGTGCTTCATCTATTAAAAATGCAACCGGTGAAGGTGAGATAGTGTTCTCAAATATATCCATCAACTCGCAAAGTGGCGAATCATTCCCTTCTCAACCGAAACTTGAAAAGTTACCAAAAAAATGCATCGATGTCATCATGTGTATGTCCAACCATCATGAAGCCTACCTTCACACCTTTGAAATACACCCATTGTTTGTTAGGTATGAACAAGCTTGAAACATCCACCGCTTCTTGTTCTTTTTGAAGCAATTATCTAGTTGGAGGTATAACTCAGGTGGTAACTTCTTAGACTGCAATGGTTGAGCTATCCATGTCTTCTCTGTGATATGGGAAGATCTAGAAGCAATCTCTTTTTTATGAGCCTCAAATGCATTTCTATCCATCAAAGCTCCAAGTAGTTCACTTGACCTATCTTTGATGGAAGTGCTGTCAGTTCCACGTTCAATGTTCCTTAGACATTTGAAGAGAGATCCAACATGGAAATTAGGTCCATCTTCCCAGAGCTCCAATGTAAAATGCCCATATGTTCCAGCACCATGACCATGTGTTAACATTCCTGCTAATGACACCTTCAGTTGGTGTGCATTTCCACAACTTTTGGGGATTGGTTCCAATCTAGGAAGAAATGTTTTATGTTGGTCCATCTTATCATGTATGATGCATAGATACTTGTCTGGTTGCATGGAAGAAAATGTACCCATTGCCAATATAGAGATCTACACCGACTTTTGCTCATTATGATGGTCGCAATATCTGTTGTCTTATGCGATTTCTGCCTCTATAATTGTAGAGGTTAGCGCATCTCGTAACTCAATACAAATGTTACATTTGGAGAATGACATGCTCGTGCCACTACAACATCAAAATGCTTTGACCATAGTCTACTAAAACAACTTTGGGAAAGGGGACGACCTCCAATACCCTCGAAAATGAATTTACTTCAACAAGACATTCTTTACTCAGATATATTGATGAGGTAATACTCGCATTACCTCTCTCACACCATCCTTGTTTACTTTACTTTTTATATGGCATTGATTGTGACATGTATCTTACAAAATTCTCAAACACTGATATGGCCATTAGTGTGTTGTCACGTGTCTTCAAACTACCTGTATTACCATGAGATGCAATTCGAGCCCCTGCTTGATACTTTTCCCAATATCGATAGAATGATGTCTTCCCCATACCGGTTATCCATATTAGTGCTTTGGTGCATACCCAATTACCACGCAACTGAAATATTAGAATTCGATTATCTTTATCATAATCTTAGGACCAAATGTAGAATACAATCGTATTCAATCATCCGGCCGACCGCTTTACTCCCCAATGTTGCATCCTAACATTCTGTAGCTCTTTTATTGAATACTTCGTTGTACACCACAAGCTACAACATGGTCTTCCTCTCACTCTCTCCATATTTGCAATTGTAGGTTCCCTATATTTCTTTGTCTTTCTTTTGCCACTTAACTTTTGCTTCTTTGCCGGCTTGCGAATGTAGAAATTATACCTGCGTTTTCGAATAGATAATACATGATCTTTACTAACTTCATCATGAAACTCAACTTCAGGCTCACATCCTCTCTTGTCCTTAATAGGTATAAGTTCATCACCATTCAATGTTCTAAGATGCCGTATTGGCCATCTAAGCTGGGTCTGTCTCTCAACTCGACCCGAGCACATGATACATGAAGAAGAGGCATATGGGAGAATGATTGTGTTGTTTGGAAGAATTTCATCTACTCCCACACCAATATGATCATCACCCAAATACTCGTCATTTACAGAGTCTGATGGATCAATGGATATTATGATCCCAAGTGCATATGTCTCATTTGTGCAAGGATGTATGATTTTACACTTCATTCGCCTCCATGTCAATCGACTTTGATCACCACTAAACAATCCATTTTTTTCTTCGACAATAACCTGCTAAGATGAAGAAGAAAAATATTAATATAATAAAAATTACTAGAAATGTATGCCCGGCGATGCCGGGCATTAGTCGCTTACGTCGCGAGAATGGATACATTTAAGGGAGTTGGTATTAAAACACATAAACGTCCGGAAAAAAAAAAAAAAAAAAAAAAAAAGAGAGAGAAAAGAGAGAGACATTTAAATGTACTCATGATATAGACATAATGGAGTACAAATTATGAAGGATTTACGATTTAGAGTTGCCGAGCATTAGCCCTAACACATGGAATGGGTAGAAGTAATGGAAAGCACGGGGTGGAACATAACGCAGGCGCATAGAGAAAATTGGTTTAGGGTTGGAATGCCTTTTAATTCCTTGTGTCTTTTGAATTTTCTAATTCCTAAATTCTCATTGATAAAACAAAATCTTGAAGAGTGGATGCATTCTTTACGCACAATCAATTGCATAAAAGAAATATTATATTAGGCTTCCTAAAAAGAATTGTAATATTTGTCCAACACGATGATGGCTTGAAAGTAAAGCCAATATGTCTAAGAGCAAGCAATTGATTCCATTTTTCCACATAGGTTGCTACAAACATGTCTGGTTACTATGCTTGATTTATTACATTAACAAAAGGTGCACTTGAGATCATTGTTGTCTTATATAATAAACATTGACAATAATTTCTATGGTCATTGCCTTTAATAAAAAATTGCAACTGCAATGCATTTGGAATCTTTCTTATACACTTGTGTCATGATGAAAACCTCGTTCTAAGATGGACTTTCAAGCAGCGAGTGCAATAATTACAACTTATACATCATTCTACAATGGTTCTACATGCGCCTACTTATTGAAATCCTTTTATAGCTTCGAAATGCATTGATAGCTGGCTAAACAATACCATTAACGCTAAACCCCGAACAATTAATAAAAACTTTCATGAATGTTCTTTTGGATTCTTTGGATTTTCAATCTCAATACATTAAGGATCAGAACTTGGGCTCCAATGGTGATATTGCAACTCTGATGCAGTTATATGATTATTGAATGTTCTGAATTCAGAAGTTTTTAAACCATATCATTTTATTAATGATCGAGTCTTTTTAAATATTTTAGTTTAAATATAGAAATTGACTTAGAAGTAGGAGCTAACAACGCATGGTAATTTCCATCGTGTTAAAAGAATGATTCTAGCTCCATAAATCATCCTACCAGCATAATTCATGGTAAGACACTAAACCAGGTGGAGCTTCACCCTGACTTGGTTAACCATAAAGCCTTGTTCATGTTAGCCGGTTCTTTGGTAGCCTCCATAATAGGATCGGAGAACTTTGTATTACCTTGAGAAATTGTTGTGTCCCTACCCTCAGAATATGAATCATAAAATCCAGTATTTGGGATTGCTTGGAGGAGCGACCAACAACTACGGATGTAGGGGAACGTTGGTCCCAACCTAAGCTATACCCACCGGGTGCTTGGTCTTTCCTCCACAAGTCATCCTACCGGCATAATTCATGGTAAGACATAAAACCGGGTGGAGCTTGACCCCGACTTGGTTAACCATAAGCCTCCATAATAGGATCAGGAGAACCTGTATTACCTTGAGAAGGTTGCTGTGTCTGACCCTGCTGAGAATATGAATCATAAGATCCAGGCGGGATTCTTTGGAGGAGCGACCCGGCCTTCTACGGATGTAGGGGAACGTTGGTCCCTTCTGACTATACCCACGGTGCTTGGTCTGTCACGGAACTATATCCACCAGGTGTTGTGTGGTTATAACCACCATATTGCTACCAGAAGGGTACTGCTCAAGTTCCTCCTATAGCCATACCCTTGCAGATGCATAGGTGGAGGTGGAGGTCCCAATGCTGTGGTGGACCAGGCAGCCTATATCCTTGCGGATTATAACCCCCCACCCATTTGCGGTCTGATGTCATTGAGACAAAGGAAATGTTAAGCTTTGAAGCTTTCAATAATGAATCAAGGCACGAAACAGACACTGTAAACAAAGCAACACTCCACAATCGTCAACTACACAACAAAGAGCATCCAACTCATGACAATAAATATATTCCTGAAGCCTACCTTACCACAAAAGACCACTTATCTACACAATTTGAAATTATTAATAAAAGGCTACCTATAAAAAAGGCCAACAAATGTGAACTACATGGGCCAAAAATTCCTTCTAGCAAAGGTACATACAGGTTCAGCAACTAAGTTGTATGTCACCTGGACTAAAACATTCATGGAAGGCCCCTTTTCTCTGCATAATAGCCTAAACATATTGGGAGAGCAAGAGCTTGATGCATACATAACCAGCTCAACATCCCACATCGACCATGTCTAGAAGGCTACAGTGGCAAACTCTATGATAATTTTACTCTAACGGGCTTAAAACCCTTACCTCTTCATGCAACAAAAGCTTGATTGTATGTAGAAATCGTGTTTTGTCCTCTCCGTAAAAACAACTTATATCAACCCATCTTGACTTGATGGAACCCTTGACATAACTTAACATGCAAAGCAGAAGGGTTTTGCAGTTCTGTCAACATTCTGAGATAAATGTTTCCGTCCCTCTTCTAAAAAAAGAAAATAGTAAGATCAACCCATTCATTCAAATTTACTTACCTGGTGTCAAACTTGACGCAGCCAAAGCCAAATAATATCAATTTATTACCTAAAAAGAGGTTACATCCAAGGATAAAATACCAAATAGAATATTTCAATGCAACCCAAAAAAAAAAAAATCTAGAATAAACCATCTTTTGCATTATATAAAGGAGATAGAGGAGATTATTATAAGGAAACATGCATATGTATTACCTGAGCAAAAGTGATTTAAAGCTGGGGAAAGTCTAGCAATGCAAAATTGCCTTCAAGTTGCGAATCAAATGCTAGAAAAAATCCGCAAGAAATGGTTAAAATAATACAATCCTGGTCTTTCTTAATGGATGTAGAATGTGCGCAACACATCTAAAATGCCATATCATAATCAATGAAGGAATAAAGAATAAAAGAGAAAATAATTGAGCAACATGTCAAATCGGCCTGCCAAAATAGGAGATTAGTCTTATTAGAACTATGGAAGTTGGCAAATGGATTGATCAACATAATAAACATCATTTTGCAGATTCCGATACGATCCACAACATACAGAGAAATGACAATAATAAAATACCTGATCTGAAAGCCGTAGATGCAATGGCCTTAGACAAAAAAAGTACAAAACATTCATGACATGAACATTGAAGCATACAAAATAAGATGGCTATTTGTAAGCTTGTTTTAACTCTGAATACCTAGAGCTGCTTTAAGGCGCAGAAATTTCAACAATAGAAGAAGCCTCGCATATCTGCAAACAAAGTAAGAAAGAATGAGCCTTTGCAATCTGTAAAGATATCAGCATGAACAAATTCAAAATGCCTACTTACTCTATGATATTATAGTGAATATGCAGTCTGATTTCCCATCTGCGAGAAGAGAAACGAATGCTCGCATTATCTGAATCCTCTCGAAATCAAAGTTTCTTTGCGGTTTAAAAAGGAACATGTCTATCAAGGAAAAGAAACAGAAGGTTCACCAGGACCACTGGGGTGGATTGGCAGTCCAAAAAGCTTACAACCTAAGCCAAAGAAGGAGAATGGATTCGTCAAGAGGCTCTTGTTTCGGCTCTGCTACTTTCTAAACCTTTAGTCCGGTCTTTTGAGGTATAAATAGCTTCAGAGGAAAAGAAGGTTATGTTCCTGCTAGGAGTTCATTTTATGGCAACGGTGGAGACAAAAATGGTGCAAAATCTCTGATTTACAGCAAATCTCTGGTACAACTCATAGTCCAGATCCTGCACAACAAAACCCCATAGAAAAGGGGGAAAATACATCTCCATAATTGAAGCACAAATGACTGTAATTGTTCCCTATATGATAGACTTACCTATTAGTGCAACAGCATTGAAAAGAAGGCAAAATTTGATGCAGCACAAACAACATAATGGTGCCTGGCAAAACATAGCACCATCATGTTAAAACCAAGCCTCTCATAGCATTACATTGGCTGGCGAATCTTGGAAAAGAAAAGAAATGATGGATCACCTTGCATAAACCAAAAAAAACACCTGGCCAAGCTTTTCTAAGAGGCCCAATGTGCTCCTGTTTGCAAAAGAATGCCAAGAAGAAGAGTGGTGATTCTGCATTTCACAACCACAAAGGCTCTTAGAATTTTAATGCATTTTTAAAAAATACAAATGGAGAGAAATGCTCTGTGATGCTGCTCCTGTTCCCAGTAGAAGACCAATAACCCCAATCCATAATGAGCGGATTCTGCAAAATCAGGGTCAGATTTGGAAAACAAAGAAATTATTGAAGAGAAGAAAAGAAGTTATTGAAGAGACCCTAAAATGAAATGCGGATCCGTTCCAGCTCAAAAACTTGTGGAGCATAGATGTAGAGTCTAAAGCGCCAAAACATAGAGTACAGGGAGTGAAAACCTCAAGCTCGAATTTCTGCCACATGAACGCGAGGAAAGAAATGGGCGGTGGCGATCAGATTCGAAATTAGCATTGGCGTCCCGCAAGGGGCAAAAGGGAACGCCGCATGCGGCGTTACATGCGGCGTTCCAGGCTCGGAAACCAAAGCCCTCCTAAAATAAAAGAGAAGATAGATATAAGAGATAAATTATATAGTTGAATCGTAATTACTATAGATTTCGATATATATACACATATATTACCTTATAGCGTTAATATAAACCTAGGCTATTTGTCACTTCCACTAATAGACATGTTGACTTAGTTGTTAAAGGGTATTAATATCTAGGCTCTAAAAATAAATGCGTACTTGGCCGTGCCGGACATAAGTTGAGATTGGTATCAATAAGCATAAGATACCTTTGTAATATAATAAGATACCTTTGTATCACGTGTCTCTAGGAACCTTGCAAATAAGCTTTGAGTTGTTAAGATGCGAATAAGAAAGAAAAGTACATGTCTTTAGGGACCTTGCAAATAAGCTTTGAGTTGTTAAGATGCCAATAAAAAAGAAAGTACATCTTGCAAACATTAAGAAGATATTTATGTTGCATATTACCTTCCACCTTCCACGATGTGCAAAAGGCAAAAGGTATGCTTTTATTTTTCTCATTGTGGGAGCATGATGTGCAAAAGGCAAAAGTGGCAAAATGTATGTTTTTATTTTCTCATTGCGGGAGCACGATTTGCAAAAGGCCAAAACTATGTTTGCAAAAGACAAAAGGTATGGTTTTTTCCCAACGCGGGAACACATAAGAAATAAGAATAGACGTATTGGGGAATGGAAGGGGCTCCCTTTCCGGTTTTGGAAGGGGCCCCGACAGCGACAGCCGGAGGGGTCCCTTCCAAACCGGAAAGGGAGGACCCCCTTTCATTCCCCAACAAAATGGAAGTTGGGATCCATTTCCCCTTTTCTGCGCATTTTATTGTCCTGATGTGGAGGTTGGCTATGGCGCGGACGGATTTTTTAGCTTCTTTGAAGCTTAAGGCCATTGAAGGCCGAACTTTTTGAAGCTTAAGGTCAGATTGTTGCATCAGGGATTGTTTTGAAGTATGTAAAGTTGAATCTTTGAAGTTTAAGGCATCCGTTGCCAGTGATGACTTTATCATCCTCTAGCTGCTTCTAAACTATAGAAATGGTGGCGATTGTTTCCTATTTGTCCAACATTTTTATAGAAACCAATTTAGTAGAATTGGATGTTTTACCATAAAATCGAGGTTTTTACTGTAAAATATCCATTAATTTGGCGAATTTACTATAATTGGGATGCAATATTATCAAATTTTGGCGATTTTATGAAGTTCTTTAAAATCGCATCCTAGTAAACCATCATATCCAGATTTAAAATGGTAAAATATAGCAACTTTACGAAGTTTCACACCTTAAAGTCATCACTGTCCGTTGCTTAAGGATGTGCTAGATTTGAAGCTTAAGGATCTCATAGGATCTGTTAGGATCTCGCCGGATCTTTTGCAGGAACGCAGAAGGGTTGGGAAAACAAAGAAAAGCGGGGAACGCAGTTAGCGGGGAAACATAGTTACCGTGAATAAAATGGATTTTTTAAAGCTTAAGGCCGGATTTTTTGCGAATCGAGGATTTTTTGAAGCCTAAGGCCGGATTTTTGAAGCTTTGAACGGTTTTTTTCGACGATTAACGTTCCTTGTTGTTTAAGGCTTCACGTTTGCGGCTTCTATTGCATAAGCATTCGGCATTTTTTCTCGACATCGAGCATTGGCATTTTTCTCGGCATCTGAACATCTCGCAAGAGCCATAGCCATAGCCATTCGAGCATCTACAAGAGCCATGCGGAAGAAAGGAAAAATTGTGGGACATTCGGGAAACAAGAAAAGGCAACCTCGCAAGAACCGGTCAAAAATGATGTATGCGGAATGTTGCATCCCAACTTCCATTCCGGGATGGGAGGCGATGCCACATGGCATCACCACATTAGACTTCAATAAAAAATGGAGACCCAACTTCTATTTTGTAATGAATATTTTACCTAAAATAGTAACTAAATTGGTAACGAGTAATTATGGCGAAATAGTAGTTCTTGCCAATGCGCATCATTTAAGTAAACGGCTTCGGAGCTTCGCTTTAAAATGGACACGGATGCAATTTAAAACGACATCCAATCCGACATCCAATCCGGGTATTTTACATAGAAAATAACGTAAAGATCAAGATAGTTTTCCGGAATCAGATTATCCTGTTTTTTTTGTTTATTTCATGGATCCGCGCAATGCAAGGGTTCTTTTGCAAGGGCAATTTGTCTCATGATTATAAGAGAGAACTAAAGAAAAAACAATCCATGGTAGGCAATTGTTGGACAATGAAGTCTCAAATATGATTTGTTGTATCATTTCTTAGTTTTGTGAATGTCTTATCATCATTAGTTTTATCATCATTTTGAGAATCAATAATTGCGTATATCCACATAAGCATTTTAAGCTATGTAGTTGGCAATGAAACCTTAGGTAAAAAATCTTTCTGCGACATCGAGGGTGAAATCTTTTGCGGTGTCTTGCGGAATTTATACATAAATCGGTAAGAATGGTTATCACAGGCAAAGGCAAATCCATCATGCGGTGAGGTTTGATCTATAAGGCTGATTTTGCACATCAATCTGGCATGGGCATTGTTTCGCATGAAACAAGGACATATACTTTCAAATATTTGCTTGTAATCCTAAGAATATAATTTTTCGATGGAAGGTAGCACTTCTAGAGAAAAACGTCCATAAGTGCTTTGAGAGACTCCATGTAAATGCACCTACAGATCTCATAGACCTCTATATGCCTCTTAGCAATTTTGGCTGCAAATTTTTTCACACTTGTCTCATAATGATCTTACTTCTCTTAGCAAGCATTCCAATAATTGCTTCTAGCCCTTGTCTATAATAGGCGGTTGTAGCACAAAGGATAATTGCTTCTGAGACACAAGTCCCGTAAGCACGCCTACATGGTCGCATCTTTATGCTCTAAGAAAGTTGCATTCTAATAATTGCTTCTAGCCCTTGTCTATAATAGTTAGGCAGTTTGTAGCACAAAGGATAATTTCTTCCGCATACACAAGTCCAATGTAAGCACATCTACATGGCTGCATCTTTATGCTCTAAGAAAGTTGCATTCTAATAAATGCTTCTAGCCCTTGTCTATAATAGTTAAGCTTTTGTAGCACAAAAGGATAATTGCTTACAGACACAAGTCTGTAAGCACACTCTATGGGCTGCATCTTTATGCTCTAAGAAAGTTGCATTCTAATAATTGCTTCTAGCCCATGTCTATAGTAGTTAGCGCTTGTAGCACAAAGGATAATTGCTTTGCACACAAGTCGTAAGCCTGCCCTACATGGCTGCATCTTTATGCTCTAAGAAAGTTGCATTCTAATAATTGCTTCTAGCTCTTGTCTATAATAGTTAGCGCTTGTAGCAAAGGATAATTGCTTCTGAACGACACAAGTCCATAAGCCTGCTACCTATGGTTGCATCTTTACACACTAAGAAAGTTGCATTCTAATAATTGCTTCTAGCCCTTGTCTATAATAGTTAGGCTTTTTGTAGCACAAAAATTAATTGCTTAAGACACAAGTCCATAAGCCTAAATTACATGGTACGCATCTTTATGCTCTAAGAAAGTTGCATTCTAATAATTGCTTCTAGCCCTTGTCTATAATAGTTGGCAAGAGTAGCACAAAGGATAATTGCTTGCGGGACACAAGTCCGTTTTAACGCCCCTACATGGCTTTTGCATCTTTATGCTCTAAGAAAGTTGCATTCTAATAATTGCTTCTAGCCCTTGTCTATAATATTTAGGCTTTTGTAGCACAAAGGATAATTGCTTACAGTGGATGTTAGTCCGTAAAGCCTCGCTCTACATGGTTGCATCTTTATGCTCTAAGAAAGTTGCATTCTAATAATTGCTTCTAGCCCTTGTCTATAATAGTTAGGCAACTTGTAGCACAAAGGATAATTAAAAATGGAGACACAAGTTGAAAGCATCATGAGATATCCCAGCCTTTATTTGTACCTTATACCCTATTTAGACTATTCATCTTCATCATGAGACATGCAGAGAATAAAGATATGAGTGCTACCCGAGAGCAATTGCGGATTCCTTTTCCGCCATTGTATGATAGAACCAATGGCTTCTCCCAAGGTATTTGCATCCGGGTAATTTTGAGAAGAGACATCGGCATAAACGTCTTTGTCAAAAATTTTGACCCATCCAGTTTCCATTTGTTGGCGATGAATTGAAGCACTCAAGTGGTAGCAAAATACCAGCTCAATAGTGTTTCCGTCAAAAGAATTACCACTTCTATGGCATCATCCCAATAAAATAAGTAAATCAGTATAGCCATAACCATAAAGTTTGCCGCTTGCTTACCATTAGAATTGGGAGTTCTTTGCTTCATCTCTATTCTTATCAAAATGCTACATTTTTTGAAACTTTATCTGTTTTTAAGCGAGATATAATTTAATATGTTTAATTAGCCCATGATCCGTCAAAAATTCAAGAGTAAGACTAACTCGATTGTGAGCGCGTCTAACGTGAACGCTATCAAAATCCTCGGAATCGCATTGAAAATCGCTCATCTTTTGGAATTGATTGTAGAGTGAATGGGCTTTAATGCTCTTCTTCCGCTTAGCATCAATATTAGACAAGAAAATTACATCAAGATGTGTCTTCCATAAAAGTTAAATTAAAATGAGCCCATGGCAACTCAAGAAATTTCAATTTAAATTGGTGCTTAGTTAATGATTATAAGGAAATTTTAGAAGTTCTTGACAAGATTAACTAATCAATCTTTTTAATTCTATAGTGCATTAGCATTGGCGTTAAAGACGAAAAGACGATCAACTCCAAGCAATTTGCGGCCAACTACAATGGACGTCACTCCCCTATGTCTTGCTCCTCCAAATGTGGGCGTCCACTCCCTTTATGTATTGCTCCTCCAGATGTGGATGTTCGACCGCGTGCAAAAGACCTCGAACAACAAAAAGGTTAGTGATATTTTCTTTGTTTTTTTTTTTTTTCTTTCATAAGTGTGTTTGTTTAGTAAATAGTTGTCTTTTTAGTTGCGTGCTCTAAAACTTCGAAAAAAGTAATATATCATAAAAAAGCAAGAGTCCGTTATTTCAAGTTGAGGTTAATGGCATTGAAACATTGAATATCCCAAAGCATGTTCAAAATGGTATGTAGAAGTGTGTAAGTCGTGGAAAAAATGTCGATTTGGGTTTCTTTTACAAAGAATCAAGCATGGCAAAGTTTAAAAAGATTTGGAGTAGTCATCTACGTGATGTGTCCCTAGATGATAGTATTATTTTGATTGTGGAGGAATGTAGGTTAAGAAAAGCAATGCAAACTGATCCGTTATTTGTCAAAGAGTATAGCTTTAATTCAATGGAGAAGAAATTAAAAGGTGAAGGAATGACATGTTTGTCCCTTGGATGGAATGTTGAAGATTCAACTGCAAAAGGATTAGCGAGGTCTTTTTGTCTTCAAATGATCTTGGAAAGGCAATTTCCGTGTGTTAGAGAACAATTATTCAATAAAGGTACTTATGCATCTTCAATATTGAAAATGCAAAATTCAATGCCATGGTTCACTCTCCTAGAGCGGTAGCTTAAAGAGGGCGTGAAAATACAAAGGCGAGGAGCTAATGTTGATGTAGACATCATCGTGGAAGATTGTGTTGATGAGGGTATTGGTATAGAAGGGGAAGGGAGGTCTACTTATAGATTCAGTCTGAGGAGCAAGCGAAAATTGTGCAAGAAAGTACAAAGCCCCGAGGAGCAAAAGCGAAAAATTGTGCAAGAAAGTACAAAGCGGATGGAGAGCTTTCGAGAGATACTATCCTTTGGGCTTGCGGACATCTTTGTTAATATAGATATCAACAGATTGGTTTTATGCATTGGCAAAGCATTATTATACAATCATAGGGTTTATAATGATGGACACATGAAAAGCATCTATAACGGTATGCTAAAGTTACCTTGTAGAAATCCATCTCCGGCGGATGTGCTACCATTTGATGCACGCGGACGGGAGAACCTCCTAAATGGAAAAACATCACAGGTTTAAATGATCCAAATGTGAAATTTTATGTAATTGAGGGGCAACACTCAGTCTGAGCGGCTCAAGAAATTATAGCTAATAATACTTTACCTCGAGCTCTCGTATTACATAAAAAAGAATGTGTAGAGTTACGCATGGCGACACTCCGGATATTCAACTATCAATGATAAGTCATGCGCAAAATAGCATAAACGAGCTTTTCAAGTATGAAAGGTATGTCTTTTTCATGATTGTTTGATGATGCTAGCTCAATGGTAGTCTTTATTACATATATGCGTAATTAACGTTTAGTTTAATTTGAAGTTGTAGTTTCAAGCATTAGTCTAAAAAAAGAAAAAGCAATTTAATGTCCGATTTTATGTAGGGGTTTTGATGCGCATCTAGACATGACATTACTTACGGACTAATTTCATCTTTCAAATACATAGGTAGTTCTATAGCTTTACTAGTTTGAGACGAATGTCGAGAAGTCGAGATATGTCTTGTTGATTATTTTGTATCTTGGCAGAATTCTATATGTAGTGCATCTCTTTTCTTGCTAATTGCTTACATTTTATGTTACAGCCCTTATACTGACCAAGTTTCCCATGCAAGGGCTCAATGGATAGCATTAGGTAGGCCACCAAGGCCGCTGGCATGCAGCTCAGGACACAGTTTTGGTGTATTTACATGTAGAATCAAAATCATAGCTTTGAATGATGGCATGGTTGTTCATAGAATTCACTTATTTTATTTTTATATGCTTAGAGATTTGAAGACTTACAGAAATACACTATTATAGAGAAGCCAAAACAAATCGATGGATCTTCAAAATCACTTCCAAGAATGACCGAGCACTATGACCGATAATGTGTCCCACCAAGTTTGGGAAAATTGGACACGAATATGGGAAGCTTGGAAGGGTTTGAAACTTCTTGACTCCAAAGGGAAGCCTCCTGCAAGCCCATCGCTACCGATATTTTTGTAGGTACTTACATGCGACCATTTCAAGGGCTTGGCGTGAAGGACATATTAGAGATCCAAATCAAAAATATTAAATGGTGAAGTTTTGCTATGAAAGCGGTCTAGTAAAGCACTTGGAAAGGCAAGCCACTTGGATGTGAAGGAGTATGCAAAACAATTGAAGTTAGCAAGGGCCATGGAAGATGGGATTGTAAAATTTTACCTTGATATTTCCATTCATAGAGGTGACTATGAGTTTTTCAAGCGAGAAATGTAATATTACCGATGGGGATATGAAAAATCTCTTGGTGTGGAGCTCACAAGATGCTTAGATAGTGCAACAAGGAAGAATGTTAAGACTATAGATCTTCCGGTCTTGGTGAAAGACTTCTTGAAGGAACGCTTTTAGGTTTTCCCCTGTTGTCAAGTTTGGACCCATCTACAAATGAGAAGAGCTATTTGATCAAAGATAGGGATAAGGGATACGTGGAGATGCCTTGGCTAATGCCCCAATAAGTCTTTTTGTCTTGAATTTGATGGAGGAAGACATGGATCATTTTGATGACCATGATCTCCAACAATTTTGGGAAAATTGCAGGCGATGACAACACTCGATAAGTATACCATTGTTATTTTTGTTAGAATGGGTATTCAGTCTGCAAATGTTATTCAAAGTCTTTGAGGGCATCGTGGGTGAAAAAAAAGGTGATATATGGCTTTTATGAACATTACGAACAATCTGCTTTGAAAAGTACACCTTTCACGACTCCTTTTAGTATTTTGGTCCGCGGTAATGATTAGCAAAAATGAGACACCTGCTATTACTTGTTGGCCACATAGCTTTAAGTTTCAGCAATTACTTATGAGAGTTCAAGATAATCTGCCAGATTTGAAAGATGTACCCTTTATGGAAGAGAATCCCACGCTAGATAATGTGTGTCTTGGAGAAGGTGCAGTTTCAAAGAAACATATAAGATCTAGAGTTGTCAAATATTTGATTAGTTCATTTTGCATTGAGGAGAATTCTATGGTTTGCGAGTGGTACATGCATGGAACATTTGGACAAGGTGCGTTGTGTTTTGGAAAAAAGGTAGTCTCCATTGTTAGATCTACTTTTATGGAAGAGTTCTGCCAGAAATACTTTGATTCCGTAGAATATTTTGCAAAGGCAGCAAAGAATAAAGTACGAGAGGTTTCACATGATGATCAGGAGGAAGAAAATCATACGAGTAATAACTCTGAGCATAGTGTAGCCATACAGGGTGATAATGAGAATGAGCAATCAGTAAGTAATACAAATGAGAATGAAGATGATGTTCAACCCTTAGGAACATCGCCCCATGAAGAACCTATGGAGCAGAGGAGGTTGTCTTCTTCACCTAATGTACTTTCAGACATTTGTCTATAATGTTTGAAGCATGTCTTTCATTTTGATGGAAAACATTATATTCATCTATTCTCTTAATGTGTTTTGATGTTTTGAATTTCCCAGACCTGATGATTTGCATGTTAACGGTACCAAGACATCGAGTCATGTTGTGGCCCCAGAAGAGGCAGAGGAAGATGTGTTATCCAGTCAACCTGAACTGGATAGGCAATTAGTACGCTCATTGAATAATAGGCCAAGGAAATTACTTATTTTGGATATCAGTGGTGTTTTAGCATCTGTAGTAACTAAGCAAAGGGCTTCCACCATAAGGACATTGCAGAAGCCTATCATTTCTGACGTGAAATACATCTATCCTAGGCCACGCGTACAAGAGTTTATTGGCTTCTGCCTTGAAAGGTTTGATGTGGCTATTTGGTCTACAGCAACATACAAGAGAATTAAGACTACACTTAAGGATATGGGTTTGAAATAACATGTCCATAAATTTTCTTTCACTTGGTCTCAAAATGATTGTATGTGTGTGACAGATCTACCAAGTGATGTATCTGAAGGAAAACCAATTTTTCTTAAAAAATTGGAATCAGTATACCAACATTTTGGAGGAAAGTACCATGAAGGCAATACCATTATGTTAGATGCTAGTCCTTATAAGTGCTATATGAACACAAGAAATAGCATATTTGTCAAGTCATATTATCCTGAAGAATATGAGACAGATGATTACTTTTTCAGTGATATTGTCCCTTTTCTTATGGAACTTGAGGAATGTGGAGCGGTTGCTCCAATAATTGACAAGCATCCTCAATTCAAACAAATTGACAAGCTAAATGCAAATGTTACGAAAGCTTTGGACAAGCTTTTTCTTGGTGTATAACTTCAGATATGTATTTAAATGTATTGTTTCATTATAAATTTATTGAAAGCAAAGTTATTTTGTAGCAATTACTTTTAATAGCATTGTTTCTTATTAAACAAGATTGTTTTTGTTATCTTATATTTATGGTGTAGATTGTAATGAACTCTAAGTTGACTTATATATATAATATATAGAAACATTGTCTGTAATGTCATAAAATGGGAATTGCATGAGTCCCATTTTAATGAAATGGAGCTTATGGAGAGATACGTGTCCAAATTGAATAAAATTTTATGTCAATGAATTGTAAGAAAAACCAGCAAACAATTTCTTGAATCCTAATTTCTATAAGGTCTTTGTTGTGTGCTTTCAACTCTGCAAGTTTAAATGGGACACGAGATCATGTGCATATACTCAAAAATGGATTTGAGGAAAAATGGCAAAACTCTCTCCTCCCTCCCTCCCTCCCTCCCTCCCTCCCTCCCTCCCCTCCCTCCCTCTCTCTCTCTCTCTCTCTCTCGGTTATATGGGGTCCTAGTGCAAAAAAAAGATTGTTGTATGGGGCTGTGGAGGTATGGGCTCGAGGTTTGGGTGAGGAGACTTGGAGGAAAATAGAAAAGGTGAAGAAGTTTCTCGTAAGCAGGCTGGTGTTAAGTCCACGCACAATCGTATGACATGCTATTGGCCGAGGTGTGGGATGACATCATTGCAATCGAAGCCTTGTCTTGCGAGCAGCAAGTATGTATGCAAAGTACGGGAGATGCCGGGATCTAGTCTACCACGATTGGCCTTAGAGGCAACAAAATGTAAGGGTGGTATGCCGATATACAAAATTGGATGAGAAAGTGGGATTTAGATATATATCGAATTGGCGAACATCATGCGGATATTAGGGAGTGGGTAATGGAACATGTTATGGAGAAATCATGGAGAGCCAAGTCAAGAAGAAATATTACAGTGTAATATCACCCATGACTTTAGGTCCCAAGATATTTGAGAGAAGGTGTGTCATTAAAGTTAAGGCATACGATTGGCGAAATGAGACTTAGCTCACATCATCTTGGTGTTGAAGTTGGGCGTTGGAGCAATATTCCACATGAGTGAGACTCTGCAAGCTATGCAAGATGGGAGTGGTCAAGATGAAATGCATGTGCTTCTCTGATTGCGCATAATACAAAAGCATCGAGAGATACATATAATATTGTTTGTAGTAACTTGATAGCTTTCTTTGATATGCCAGTAGCACTGTCGGTGACTATATTGTTAAAATTTTTGGATCATAGGAATATAATGTTGAGGAAACTTAACATCCAAGAGATCTGAGAGGATGAGTTAGGGGGTCTAGTGCATTTCTTTCGAGAGGATGCACTAGAGGATATATTTTACAATCATGTAAGTGTATGGTTGACCGTCACATAGACACAGTGGTCCGCAGGGCATATATTTTATAAACATTTCATTTCTCTCCTCTCTCCCTCTCCTCTCCCTCTCCCTCTCCCTCTCCCTCTCTCTCTCTCTCTCTCTCATTTTTTTCTAAACTCTTTGCATCAGTGTTAGAGGCCAAGATCAACAAGTGGGGGCGAGGGAGCATAACTTGAGAGCCAAGGGCAAGCGGGTTTTAGGCACAAACACTCCACTATTGATCACTTGGTGACAATGCAGGGTAGTAATGGAGGCAAAGAAAGGTAAGAAAAACCTCATTTTGGCATTTATTGATTTTAGCAAAGCTTTCGATATGGTCCCAGGGAATGCTTGTGGGAGAGGATGAATAAATTAAACATTCCAAAGGAATATAGAGAGGCAACGGGCTGTTGTATGAGCAGGTGCTAGTAGAGCTATCTTTGCCTTTTAAAACTGTATGTGGTGACGTGGTAGTCAGTAATGTTGGGGTTAAGCAGGGCTGCCCTTTGTCTCCCACATTGTTCGGACTTGTTCATAGATGGTTTGGAAGAATGGATTATAGAGTGGTGGATGTGGCACTCCTATTGCGGTTGTGTTCTTGCTCTTTTGCTTTATGCGAACGATGTGGTGCTCATGTCTAGACAGAAAGCAGGGCTCCAAAAACACCTTGATACCTTGGCTGATTTCTCGGATGTAATGGGAATGCGGATGAACTTGATGAAGTCTAAGACAATGACGGTAGGGTCCAGGAAGAACTGTGATTTTTACTATAAAGAACTTTGCAAGTGCTTAAAACCATCTGACATATATTCAATATAAGGCCACGAAGCGAGGGGCGACCCTAATTACGATATCTGTGTGGTGCATAAACCCGCAGTCTCCCCTTTTAAAAATGTGTCAAGCTTGGGGATGGAGCAGCGTGCAGTTAGTCATCATAGGTAACTTGAACAAAATTATCAAGTGCAAATTGATGATTGATATGGTAGTCTTATCTGTCTTATAGATGCAAATGAAGTCAACATTTTGAGATCAATAGATTGAATAACCACATAGGACAGAGCTTCATTGTTCAAAGTCCTGACCCCACTAAACACGCCATGACTGTGCAGGTAACAGTATGGACTAGAGAACATAGAAGGCAGCTCCAATGACCAAAATAATCAGCCTGTTCTCCACATGCGGAGACAGTCTTCTTAGCATGCAGCCATGGCACTGTGAAATGGATTAATATGAGCTAGCAGTTTGATTTTTAAATCATGGGTATTGACAAAGACGTGTCATGCTGAACAGTATAAAGAACTTCATGGGTTGCACTTGATGTAACTGCCGGATATTAGAACATTGCTGGTATGCTAGACGGATGAGCAACATAAATTGGAATTATCATGTTAGTAGAGGGCTTTGTATTTTCCTGCTGTCATCTTCAATCCCGATGAACAACGATCCATATACATCTCAATCTAACAAGATTAGATGTACACCATGACTACATCAGGTAGACAATTTGGTAGTGTAAGCTAGGACAATGTGCCCATGGTCTTTATAAAACTTGCAGCAAATTCCAACACTTTCCTTGCTTCATAAAGTCTGTCTGATATCTCAGACAATCTACATTTCTTTTACACTGCTCCTACATAATGACAAATTTTATAAACTGAAAAAACTACTACACCTCGTCACTACGTGCCAAGAACAAATTGTGATATCAGTGATTATTCTCTTTCTGCCAGTTGCAATGCACATGAATCTAGCAAGACAAAGAAGCAAGTTACTTATCCACACTTGGCTATCACGGGAGACGTAGAAACGGAGAGATAGTATTCGGATTAGATAACATAATGACATAAATCTGAATTCGCATTGAAGAGCTTCATCATCATAATAAGGAAATGGGTCAACGAAATTGTGATAGATACAATGTGGTCCAGATCTGGCACTAATATGACGATTGCAGAAAATTAGGGATCCTATACAGGAGACGGCTACTTGAGTGGAAGCACTTATACAAAGGAAAGGCACGCCATCCAGACTGAGCGCACGTGGAAGTTGGGAGATGATATGGGTGGATCATAGAAGGTTGAAGATGATGAACATATGATTCTATCTTGCTGACCAGCTTACCAAGCTTTCAGAGATAGGTTTGACATTATTGAGTCAAACCTCATTATGCTCTCTAGCCTACTAGCAACTAGAACTACAATTGAGAGAGCTACTAAGGTCTTTGCAAAAGAAACCCATCGGCAGGTTATTACGTGCATAGATTAAATAGAATCTAACATGTATATCATAAACAATGTATAATCCGTGATCGGGTTCTTTTCACTCAATCATAGCAATTAATCCGTACGGAATTATCTATGATTGTGTGTATAGAAAGGTTCTTGAGAAATAGGAACAAAGATTATTGTGTTTTACAATAGGTCATACTCACTTTCATTGTAGGCTGCTAGATCCGCGGATAGTCATCAATAATCTGCCCAAATTGTCGGTGTTTTGTCACCAAAATGGTGGTCTCTGACAACAGAATGAAAATTGAAAACACGAATCGAGAACAAACCTTTAAAGAAGGATCATTAGCCACGCATTTCTCCTTGAATTTTCTAAAAGTATCGCATGGACACCTGTAACTTTAAAAACATCAATAAGAAAAAAAGATAAATAAATTAAATCCAACTTCGAAGGAGCTACCGATTGCATTTGTTGTACAACTCTTACGTGATTGTGTACTCTACTTGGGATGTGTCTTCTAACCAACCTGTCACCGACATAGGATCAAGGTCAATAATGTATAGCATCCATCAAACCGGCAAGTCTGTTTTAAGATGACAATTACCCAAAAAAACACATAGGATCAAGGTCAATAATGTGAATCCTATACCTTAAAATCATCAAACTAGCAAGTCTGTTTTTAAGATGGCAATTACCCAAAAAAACTCGCATGATCCTATCAGAGAAAAGAAGGCCAAAATGCGAGAATCACGAACCCCAAAATCTGATTATCAACAAGCACCAAGCTTTAACACTAGCGGATCACATAGGAACCTAAAGTCCGCCCACAAGGAAGCGTCTTAATAAGGATTTATTCTCCATGAACAACGGTGATCCTTTGTCCAACTATAACTATGTGTCCGAAACTTGCAAACTGTAGATCAAGGCACTGAGCAACCAACCCGAGGCTAATATTTTACCCATTTTGTTTACAGCGAGCCCCAATTTCGTGCTCTCGAGGTCAAAAAAGGGGAGGGAAGGGAGGAAGGCGAGGTAGAGCATCTTTGTAGCGACCTCATAAGGAAATATGGCGATAATAGATCCATGTAGGGATACTCACGTCTTGGCGGAAATATGGCGTGTAGCTACACACCGACAAAAAAAACTAACTGATTATTAAGCGCATTCAAAGCTATATCTCGAAAAAACCTAGCTACCTGCAAGACAAAAAACTAACTACGATTAAGCCTTTTCGGGCCACGAATGAATCGCTCTATGCAAACCTAGGGTAGAAAGAAACCAGAAAGCGAGAGAAAAGGTAAGGCCAAAGCGGAGAGATTGCGAAACAGCTCCATCTCGGTGTATTTTTTTGCCTTTTCTAATTTTAATAGCGGGTCGATCTACAAATCAAAGATCTTACGGCTTAGACCATACCAGTCAAATTCTGGCGACATGCATAGGCTCGTGGATAGCCTAGAATTGCAAGGAGGGTTGCACGCTCGGTTAGGCTGGCGTGCTAAAAAAAAAAAAAAAAAAAAAACCTTCCCTAAAGGTGGCACAAATCAAACCATACAATCTCAAAATCAAGGGCCGAGATAAATGCCACGTCAAAAGGGAGCAGCAAAAACAAAAATTCCTAGCCATTTTTCCAGGTTGCCTTTGAGAAATTCAGATGGAGCACAGGTAATGGAGACAAAAACATTTTGTCTCAACATGGCCACATGGCAATGGCAAGACGGGGCTATGAGACATAGTGATGGTTGAGAAAAAAATGTCACAGAATAACTTTAATGCAATCCTTGTTACCTAGAATAGCTCCTAGTTTACAATCACAATTTATTCGACTTTCGAGCAAAAAGCTGTGTTCAATAGCAGTTTTCGATTATTTGTTTTGACTGTACAATTGGAAGCGAATATGTGCAAAAATAAAGACCAGGACATCGGTTTTGAGTCTTTGGCTTCCACACAGAAATTTATGCTATACTCTGAAAACCATGGCCCTGTTTCAACCAATCTGTCAAGGTGATGCTTGCAGACCTCAAACAAAAAACACAAGATTCCAGCACTCAATCTTCGATATCTAAACCTGCCAGATCTTGGCTCTTGACGGAATTGAAAGAGCCCCAAGGCGAAGAGGGTGGCGTGGAAGAAGAAAGACTAGAACACCTTGAGGAGTTTAAAGATTTCGTTGAAGAATAGCCTGTTATGGAAGATTTAATTCTGCTGCAAACACAAGTAAAAGACTCTGCAACTTCTGCCACAATAGCCGCCTTAACTTGGCCCCTTTTGCCCAGCCTTCTTCTGCTTGCTGTTTCATCCAATCTGCCCGATCCATAAGCCATACTGCTGCTTTCACAGACCTATAAACTGCTGTTTGATAAACAGATGGCTATAGCAGCACTATTTATACCCAAAGCGGAGTTCATCAATCCCATATATTGTGGTGCAATTTGAAAAAAACGTATCCTATGTGGTGAACCAAAAAGACTGTAATTTGGCCTTACCTCATCTCGTTAAACAAAAAGCCATGCTCTTCCCTTCCAATCTACTAATCAATTTGGCGTATATATCCTACCTACTAGAGCTTATATCCACTAGCCAGGCATCAAAAAGGTGTTTTTTGGCCCCATTAGTGAGAAAAATCTTATCTCATTCATTATCCTGTGGTGCATCAAGTAATCTGTTATTGACCTTTCATCTCGTAAACGAGAAACCCACCAATTTGGCGTATATATCCTACCCACTAGAGCATATATGTACTAGCCAGGCATCCAAAAAGATGCATTTTGGCCCCATTACTGAGAAAAATCTTATCTCATTTATTCTGGCACCAAATATTATGTCATTCCTCGTCACATTCCATTTAGTCGGAAAACCATGCTTCACTTGGGTTGGGGGATATAGCCACTACATTGTATATCTAATCTAAGCCCCTTTTTGAAAGCCATCGGGCCACATTGCCAATACTACAACCACCACATTTCGTTAAATATGGAACCCATGGTGGTCACCAGTTCTCCTGACTCCTTTAGCATTAATAAAAAGGTAACAAACGAATTGCAACTTGAATAACCTGCCAGCTTAATAAGACACACAGGTATTTACCAAATCTGCACTTCCTAATTTGACAGATAGCTGAGCCACAATTCTCAAAATTACCATCTCTTTGTTCTATGCTGGTTGGCAGAAACTACTGATTGCAGTAAGTATCAACACTTTCATGAGAAGAACTATTTTTATTATTATTATCCCATATATATATGGTAAAACCTGAGAAATGGCATAAAACAAGCCTCCATTAAAAGGAAGAGGATCTTAAATTCTTGTTTTTGCATTGTTGATTTGACAAATTGAATTGTCTTTAGACAAAAGAACTTTGACAGAAGTTATTCACAAATATCAACTGATTGTCAATCATCTCTATGGATAGACTTCCATCTCATACTTTGGCTTGGAACTTGAAAGCAAACTGTCTTCTTAGAGAGACAGTGAAATGTACTGAGTTTTCCAAATAAAACAAAATTATCTCCATTTGACATATCTAGAAAAAAAATATCTTGATAGCTGACCGACACCGTTAATAATCAATGAAGTCCTTGGCGCTCTTTAAATATCTAGATTTTTACAGAAGCATGTGCTCTTGCAAATAAAGATGTCTTAGCTGCTTAAAGACAAACAAATACCTAGAAACATTGTTCATAAGATTCTCAAAACAGTGTTAATGTGGTAAATCGGAACCAGCAAGGCACTATTGGCACTTAGGGTTCTCAATCTAACAATAAAACACAGGGTTCATTCTGGATGTACAAAATGCATAAATGTAGAAAATCTGATAGTAATGTCCATGCAATATTGCAGATCTGAAACACGCAGTGACAAAGAAAATATAAAAACCTGGAAAGAGTTCAATCTAGGCCATTGTCACATCTGCTTCAGCAATGTGTTGATCTCCAGCATTCTTCGAGTTGCCAAAGAAATCTGTAATGCATCGACTTCCTGGAGGAGGAGGGAGGACATGTTTCTTTGCCACTTTTCTACTCTTGCCAGACTCCTCATCTTCATCATTTCCAGCCTCATCTTCATTATCATCGCTATCACTCTCCATCACAGGTTTGGCACAAGCAAGTGAATCTCCAATAAATTCATGAAACCTACTTTTGTTCTTCACTGCTTGCTCAACATCTGCCCTTCTAATACTTTTGTGTTTATTTCTTACCATCACATCAAATGCAGCCTCTACTAAACATTCAAGAAATGCCTTTGTTGCTCCAGTTATTGCACGCATTCCTTCACCAGAAACCAGCTTAATATCCTCATCTAGCTTGATTATTCTCTTCACTCTTCCTAATGGGAACGCTAAGCCTTCTTCCGAAGAAGGGCCGGCTTCAACCTGAACTCCTGCTTCTGTTTCTCCTTCTTCTAGCCCGCCCAAATCATTATTTGCTTCTGTTTCTCCTTCTTCCGAACCCCGAAAATCATTGTTTGCTTCAGAATCCGCATGAATAACACTAGAAAATGCAGATTTCTCAGAATCTGACAAAGAGCGCCACATTTCCCCTAGGCATTTGGCGACATGAGAAGCCGACGAAGGCTGACCTGCTGCAACTAATTGAGCCTTGGCCTTTCCTCTGTTCTGATTGCTTCTTTATCCTACCATATGTAAAGCAGTATCGCATTTCTGTTCGCACTTAATTTCTTTCTTCAAAATTATCATGGCACGACACGTTGCATCCATGGCATTTATGGCATCCATCGCATTTATTACAGATTTATGATGGTGCTGCGAAGCTCTGACAGATAAATCTCCGGCGAAGACAATCCTTGAAAAATCTGCATATTCTTTTAGCCATGGATCGTCGAATGTAAAGCTTGAGATTGGAGCCATTGCAGGGCGAGCCAAGCATCTTCATACGCGGCCGAAAGCTTATTTTGTGGGGCTTATCAAATATATCTTCCAAGGCTATCTCCTTTCCGCCCTGCTTCTGCTGTTTGCAATGCCATTTGGGAAGCTCCTCTGGAGCCGAACTGCTCCGGAGCCAACTGGCCATGGTCTTCACGTTTTTCTCCATCACTTCAAGTGCTCGTAATCAATTTCTAGGATCCCATACACATCTTCATTCAATGTTTTTGTACCGGTTCTGTAGCACCAATACATTCTTCTGGTCTTGAGACTAGCTAGATTCATTTCAAACTCCAGTATCAGGCAAAATAACCCAAAAGAAGTCTTCTTCGCCTCCGAAGCAATATCTATGGACTACTCGGAAGCAGAAGGAGGGATCTAAATCAGGGCCATTCTTGAGAATATTGGACTCGGAACGGAGGAAAGAAACGAGGGATTTTACAGCAGCGGCCATGGAAAAAAGAAAATCAAGAAAATCAAGAAAATGAAATAGTGAATAGAAGGGGATAGTTAAATCGCCATAGCCAAGGCTTGGACGCCGGAGACAGAGATGCTAGTATGAGCAAAACAAAGGGTGCAAAACAAAGGATGCTAGTATTGTTGAAAATGTTAACATGGGTCTGCATTTAACATCCAGCATTTAACGGTGACGTGGCATTGAAAATGTCGGTGGTTTTGGAATAAAAAAAATGAGGAAACAGGGAAGAATACACAGGCGGAAAGGAGAGGCGCCCGGTGGAATGCAGGTGGAAACATCAGATTGAAGAATCGAAGGTTGAAGCCGGAGCTTGAATAGCCGAAATTGATATTCCAGGTGGAGATTGCTGCAGACGGTTTGGGCAGAACACTTGCTGTCACCTGCTGTCAAGGTTCTAGATTTTGGAATCCGGACTGAGTGTTGCAGCCGGATTTGGAGTTGTCTGCTGCAGTCGAAGTTCCTGCAGTCGGAATTGCTGCCAGAGCTCTGGATTGGAAAGCCAGATTGTGAAACCCAGATTGGGTGCTGGTTTGTGGGATTGTCAGATCCCAAGTTGATTGGATCCTGCTGCAGGTACCGCAGCCAGTTTGTATCAGAGAAAAAGAAGCTCTGCTAAGAAGGAAATTTTGCCCGGTAAGTTCAAGAATAGATTGAGTTTATCTTCTGCTGCCTTGAATTTCTAACAGTGGTATCAGAGCAAGGGTCATAATTATGGACACAAATTCTGCTGCAACAGTTCCACTGACCATTGACTCAGGAGCTGAGAGAACAGTGATTGCTTCGGAGAAATTGATGAAAACTATAAGAGAGTCTCACACACCATGTGTACAGATGGGAAATGGGCATTTGCATGAAGTAAAAGGATGTGGAAAGTTGGAGTTTTATCATGAAGGTGAAGATAAAATATGTTTGGAGAATGCTTTATATACTCCTGGTATGTTATTTAACTTGATTTCAGTTGCAGACTTAGTAGACTCGGGATATAAAGTAAATTTTGATTCTTATCGTTGTGAAATGGTGGGTAATGGTAGAAGGATATATGCAAGAAGAAAAGGGAAATTGTATTGCTTGGATGCTGTGCCTTGTGTTGGAAGTGTTAATTTATTAGATTTGTGGCATCTCAGACTTGGCCATGTAAATGATGCAACCATAAAAATCATGAGCAAACATAATTTGGTAGAAGATTTGCCTAACAGCATAACTGCAGAAGAGCACAAAATTTGTCGTGGTTGTATGCTTGGGAAGCAAACTAGACAGAATTTTAAGCCCAGGTTTGCCAAAACTTTGGGACTCTTGAATTTGGTATATACAGATTTGTGCGGACCGATGCGTGTTCAGAGTATGAGTGGCAAGACATATTTCATCACATTTATTGATGATTTTTCCCGGAGAACAAAATGTTATTTTTTGAAATCGAAGGATCAAGCATTCGGGCATTCCAATTGTATCTAGCGGTTTGAGCGAGAAAACGTCTAGGAAGTTGAACGCTTGCGCTCAGTTCGGGGGAGAATATTTATGCGGGCCATTCATGCAGTTTGTCGTGAGAAAGGGATTAGGCGTCAATTTGCGTGCGATATATCCCAGTGAGAATGGCATCATGCGGAGAAAAAAGCAGGACCCTTATGAGCGCGGTAAGATCTATGTTAAAACATGCGGGGTTGCCCTAACTATCTCCTCAGGAAAGCGGTTCGGCTGCATGTTACATTCAAAATAAATTGCGTCTACTTGGTATCAAGGAAGAATTCACGAAGAGGTATGGTCCGGTAAAAACAATGCAGTAAAAGAGGCTAGCGTGCATATGGTTGTTTAGGGTATATGCATGTGCGAGGAAGAGTTGCGGTCCAAACTAGATGATAAGTAGCATAGAAACATATTTGGTTGGGTATGAGGAGCAAGGGTGCAGACTATATGATCCTAAAACCGGGAAAAATTTATATAAGTCGGGATGTGGTATTTGTGAAACTAAATTTTATAAAGATAGGGCAATTAAAAGTGATGTGTCGGAAAAAAAGAAGTCACAGCCACAGGCACCGAGGATGGTTTGGCGATGAAGATGATGATGAAAATGAAACGAGAATTCAAATGCAGGGATGGAGGCATGGAAAGCCCTATAGAAATAGGAAGTAGTGACAATGAAGAACATGTAGTAGAAGAGGGAGAGAATGGTGTACGGAAGATGTTACGGTGGAAGAACAACAACCCGATAGAAAGAAATTCAAGTTCATGGCGCCATAAAACCCCGATCACGAGAAAGGTTGAAACAAGCTCCCATTGATGTATCCGAAGTATGGAAGAGATGAGCATGGGAGGAGCACTGGAAATGGTATGAGACTTCAAAAGAAATTTGAAGCCTATGAACTTGGAAGAAGCACTGAGAGAACAGCGGCGACAATCTTTGTGTGTTAAAGAACCTGAAACTTATGATGAAGCTGTCAATTCTCCTAATGCAGACAAGTGGAGGAAAGCCATGCAAGAAGAACTCGAGTCATTCAAGCAGACAGGTACCTATGATCTCACACCTAGGCCAAAAGGTAAAAATGTGGTAGGATGTAAGTGGATCTTTAAAATAAAAAAGGGAGCTGATGGAAACATTGAAAGATATAAAGCTAGATTGGTGGCTCGAGGATTTACTCAAGAAGCTGGTAAAGATTATCATGACACATTTTCCCCTATTGTTAAACTAACAAGTTTGCGGGCTTTGATTGCTATAGCAGTTGAGCATGATTTAGAGCTCGACCATATGGATGTAAAAACGGCTTTCCTCAATGGGGATTTAGAAGAGGAGATTTATATGGAACAACCAGTCGGATTTGAGGTACAAGGAAATAAGATGCACGCAAATTGAAAAGGCGATGTATGGGCTTAGGCAAGCGACTAGAAGCGTGAATGCGTATGCATGAATAGCTTTACATTGCTCGCAGGGGGTTTGGAAAGTTGCAAAGTGAAGGTAATCTCTACATTAAAAGGGTAGATGATAAATTTTGCATCATAGCATTGTATGTAGATGATTGTGTTATGAGTGCTAGTGATGAAAAGTTTATGGATGAATGCAAAAATGTGTTGAGAGCTAGATTTGGATGAGTGATCTTGGTAAACTTAAAAAAACTTTTGGGCATGGAGGTTTATAGAGATAGACAAAGCGGAGAATTGGCTTTAACACAAGTCATATATTAAGAAGATGTTGGATACTTTTTCTATGGGTGAATGTAAACCCGTCGCCGAGCTCCTCTTGTGGTTGGTAAGAGAATTTCTGGAGATTTGTCCCCGATGGTAGGGGAGGAAAAAAAATGCAAGGAATACCATATAGGGAACTTATAGGAAGTTTGCTTTTCGTGGCAAATGCCACGAGACCGGATATTCGCGTTTGGTGTAAATTTGTTGAGTAGATATTTGAATAACCGGGATGGGAACATTGGAGTTCGCTGCTAAAAGCGTATTCTTAGGTACTTGAAAGGTACAATGCACCATGGTATTTGCTTTCGCTAAAAGCTTTGTGATAATCCTAAAGTAGTTGGCTATCACGGAATTGATGGTTATCTGAGATGCAGTTAGGTGGGCAGAGACCTTGATGAGCGAAAGTCCACAACAGGATACTTGTGTAAACTTAATGGTGCAGTGATTTCTTGGTGTAGCAAAAAGCAAAATTGTGTGGCTATGTCAAGTCTTTGAGTCGGATGCGATGTCCGCCTCCTTGGCAAAGCGGAGAAATAATTTGGTTGAGGCGATTATTGCGGGAATTGGAGAAAACGAACTGCCCAACAAAGTTGTATTGTGACAATAAAAGTTGCATAGCAATTGCTAAAAATCCAGTGTTGCACTCAAGAACAAAGCATATTGATGCATTATCATTTTATAAGAGAGAAAGTAGTAGCGAGTGAAGTTGATTTGCAATATATTCCTCTTTGCTAAACAAGAAGCGGAACATATTAACAAAAGCATTGGTAGAAAGTAAGCATGGATATTTTTGGCGAGATGCCATAGGTATTAAAGCGATAAATCTTTGGTGAGGGGGTGTTGAAAATGTTAACATGGGTCTGCATTTAACATCCGACATTTAACGGTGGCGTGGCATTGAAAATGTCGATGGTTTTGGAATAAAAAAAATGAGGAAACGGGGAAGAATACACGCGAGAAAGGAAGGGCCCGTGGAATCTGGTGGAAACATCAGATTGAAGAATCGAAGGTTGAAGCCGGAGCTTGAATAAGCCCGAAATTGATATTCCGGTGGAGATTCTTTGCAGACGGTTTTGGGCGAGAACACTTCTTCACACTGGATCAAGGTTCTAGATTTTGGAATCGGACTGAGTGTTGCGGCCGGATTTGGAGTTATCTAGCTGCGGTCGAAGTTCCTACTGGGTCGGAATTGCTGCGAGCTACGGATTGGAAACCCAGTTTGTGAAACCAGTTGGGTCTTTGGTTTGTGGGATTATCGGATCCCAAGTTGATTGGATCTGCTGCCGAATGCAGCATGACGGTTGTATCGAGGAGGAAAAAGCTGCTAAGAAGGAAATTTTGCGTAAGTTCAAGAATAGATTGAGTTTATCTTACTGGCGCCTTGAATTTCTAACAAGTATGGCCATTAAATACCTTGAGAGGAAAGAATCCACAAGGATTGGCAAAGGGCGCCTTTATGCTCGAACCACGATGGCCGTATTTTTTTTCAAAGCGGGGCTTTAGGCGACCAGTTTGGTTCCAAGAAACAAAGGGGACACTTAGGCATGTACGTGAGCACACAATCGGCGAGGCCATGAAAAAACAAACACAGAAATTAGATTTCTTCTACTCTTGATCATGCAAAGTCAATCGGGCTTTGTACGAAGCATTTTAATGGGTGAGATCTAGGCCGCGGAAAGGATCCACAACATCGCCATCGCCATCTCCTACGTGCCCGCCGATTTCGCGGCGTCTTGTGTAGTGTCTTGCCTTGCCTAAAATTTGCCCGTCTTCTTTTAAGTAGGGGCATCTTCCGGTCCGGGCGGTCCGCCATAGCCGCCCTCACGCTCTCACGGATTTCTTTTTCCGCCCTCGGCCTTAGCCTCGGCCTCATCTTCTTGAGTATCTTTACGTCCATAAAGGCCGACATATGGTTTTAATATCCTAGGATGCGAGCCAATTATCCAACCCCTGGCCAAAACCCTAGATCCATGTTGCCAACACCCTCGGCATGAAGCTCCCATCATTGTGTTCTTGCGATGCAAAAGAAGGGGTATCACGATGCCTGGATGGCCCATCAAATTGAGTCTAGCCAAGTGGACCATGGTGGCTCCCCCTGGAATAGGGGTGCTCACCATTCCCTTTATTCATTTCCTTTTTTTTTTTTTAGGACCATTTGAATTGCTATTCTATCATTCCAACTAAAGAGAATCGGGTTGGTTCTTAACATTCCGATTAATAAGGTGTATGTATTCTATAAAACTACATATCTAGATCATGTAAGATGATGACACCCCTTCTTGAACCACCCAAAGCTGAAACAACTTAATTATAGAACCCAGAAGGAAGAAGCGAGTCTTTAGTGCTATATAACTAATGGTTATGGGCAAAAAGCGTGGCTTTAAGTTTTTTGGGAAATAATTTGGAGATTCTGGTTGTCCAACTTAGACACATTATGTTCAATTTTGCAAGCCCATAACGAGATCCTTTTGACTTCATACAAAAATCTACTTTGGCGCTGAGTTGGGCAAGAAATGTTACTTTGGCTTTGCCGCGCTTGTCCTTCTTAATCCGAACATATATAAAGATTAAAGGGGCGATTCTTTGGTATATTCTTAGTCATCGAGGCACTCATCCCGCCGTCCATTGAATTGAAAATAATCACATGCCGTCCAAATTTCGGGGAAGGCCATAGCGAACCACGGGCGATGGCGGCGACCGGGACCCGACATACCGTGATGGACCTCTGCGGACCGAATCTGTGGCAATGGCGAGAGCCTAGGCATCCGGAACGAGAGAGTGGAACATGAAATATATCCCTTTATTTTTAAATTTGCCATTCCTATTTGTTTGGTCGTGAGAACTTATACAACATCTCATCTCTGTAGAAATCGGATACTTTGCTTGGTTATCTTTTTCCGGATACCTTAACTAGCCGAGCACCGCATCGATGGGCTTTGGGATCTCGGGTTAGCACTTCGTTTTTGTGGGTCTTATCTCGGGATTGCTTGGCTATAATATAGATAGACTCTCGATAATCGGTTCATGTTTGACTCATGCACATAGATTAACATTGGAGATCTCTCCTTCACTCATAACACATGTATTTGTGTTCTAGGCTCTGTTGTCGCTCGGAAAATCGAGAGTGCATTTTGATCCCATATTTCCCGGCCGGAGTTCAAGTGAGAAATGCTTGTTCGAACGTGGCATTCGAGGTTTGTTCTGTAATAATTAATGTTCAATTAGTATGTTTGTATTGGGAGCTTCGGGCCGGTAATCATATAATCTTTTTCTTTGTATTTATCAATCATTCCCTCTTTCTTTGCCATGCATCATTTTACGTAAAATATGTTCCAACGTGCTAGATTCTTCTTGCTTCAAGTTTACCAAATTCTAAAACCAGGTCTTGCAATACATTTGGTCAACTTTGTGATGAAAAGTACATTTTCTAGAGACTGTCTAAAGGCACTTGCCAAAAAATTGTGTAGGCATTTGCATGCATTTTTTACAAACATACATGTTCTAATTCTGTTTGCCATTGTTTACGTCTACTTGGAAAGATTTGAGGAGCTGCATAAGGTGACATTTGCAACTTTATGCCAAAGGACCTTCTTTACAGAAAGGTATATTCCTTTTGTTTTATTTGTGTCATAAATGTCCTTACCCTTGTTATTTCCTTTGTTTTGTTTCTGTCATAAACATCTTTGATGCATATGTATCTCCGAATTTTTGCACTAGGTGGCAAAATTTTGGCCGGGGCGGATTGCACTAGCTTTTATGCAAGGTGTGTTGTACAACAAATAAATATGCTAAGTTGCTAAGTATGTTTTACAGTTTAAATCTGAGGCAAATGAGCATACGAAACTTGCCTTGATCTTGAGGTTCTGATTTTTTGATGTGGGCTACTAGATTATCTTGATGTTTGAAATTTGTTTAAATGTTGGACACTAAATTTGATTATGTTGCAGGTCTTGCGGTTCCAATGTGAGGATTATGGAATGCGATCTATCTGATGCTAGAAGGCTTATATTCCTTGGTTGTTTCCTATTTCCAAATGCAAGGCATGTTCAAACTCTTCATGGCGTTCCTTTTCAAATGGTAAGTATGAAGTTTGATATGCCACAAATCCGTTCTCTTTGATTATTCTAGTGTTCTCATTTTTTTTGCTTTGAAATGGTGGATGTTATGCTTCAGGTTCTAAATGCAATGGACATTAAGATCTTTAAAAGACATCTATTTAAGTTTTATCCATACTTGAGAAAAATTGATGCATGAGTAGCGGTACAAAATCAACCCAAATTTCTATCTACCCTTTTACTTGTTTACGATATGTTATACTAATGTAGAAATTTTGTGTAGATAGACATGTGCGGGGCATTGGGCGATCTTTTCAAATCCCTGCTGGTTGCACTTTTACCATAGCTTTGCACATTTATTTGGGGATCCATTTTCTTTGAAAATGCTCGCGTTGTCATTGGCGCTTCAATGTTGTGCATTTGCAACTATAGCCAGTGAATGCAAACCTTTGAAAAAAATCGAGCCGCGAGGTAAATATGCCTAGTTAACTATGTTTTGAAGCCTATCATGTTGCATTTACTACTTAATTTGGCAAATCATTTTGCTTCTCTGCAATAAATATTGTATTGAGGACACATTTTTTCCTCATATTGGGCCATCGGATGCGGGTATGGCATGTACAAAGATCGTGCTCATTTGGCACAAAGGGGATATTGTATGTGTGAACTGACCACTTTCAGGCACATAAGGGGCTAATAAGAAATGGAATGTGCCCATGCTCCGTAATAGCATAATGGTCCAAACTCATTGAATGTAATCATCAAAGCTGTAAAAATTTTTTTTTAAAAATGTCGGTGGTTTCTTGGCGCCTCTGTCGGCTTAGGGCGGCCGTGAGAGGGGACCGCCCTCTTTCTCAATCCGCACCGCACTTACGCAAATCAGATCTATCAATTCGTGTTGGGGCTAGCAAGGGTTTTGCCTCTTGCCGATAAGTTCTTGATTTCTTACATTTGGTGTTCTATTTTGGAGCTTTTGTGGCGGTTCTTCCGGTTTGTTGCCAAGCCACTAACGTGGTCATTCAACTCCATGCTTCTTTTGAAGCATTACGTTTTCTCTGCTTAGAAGCGTAGTCTTTTATCACGAGAAACACCGCAAAAGGGCAAATGGCTTATAAGGTGGAGTAGAATCTTTGCAATCTTGGTAGGAAAAAACAGTTCTTGAATTTAGCATCACAATCTTAAATTCTCGGATCTTTCCGGTGGATGGATTTTCCCTTTTCTCTGCTCTTTCTTGCTAGCGAGAAGGGTATAGAGATTGATTCTTGGAAAAACAGCGGAAATCTTTTCATTTTCTGAACATGGCAGCAATATGTGGGGCTGATTTAGATTCTTAAGCTAGGGATTATCCGGGCAAGAAGACGGCTTTTACATCTTAAACCAGGGCTTTTGGGAGAAGTTTGGGCCGGGCTTTGTGTCACGCATCCGGTTTGATTACTTCTGAGGTCCCCAGGCAATGCGGCATCCTTTTGGTCTCACACTTTTGGCTTGGAATCACGGTTTAATCTTGTATTCTTGATTAGATTTTGGAAGCGGTAGCTCCTTTTTGAACATTGTGGCGTAATGTTCATGTTTACTGCATTCTTTTTCTATTCACCTCTATTCTTGGGGAGGCTTTTCTATCATGCATTCAGGGGATTATTTGAATTTTGGAAAGTTGGTACTTGTCTCCTCTAGTACTCTTTCTAGCTTTGGGAAGATGGTGATTTCCACTGTGGTACTAGTTAGACTTGAAGAAGAAGAGGTTGAGAGAGGCCTCACGAGTATCAAAGATTCGGATAGGATATTTGATCCGTGTGGGATCTTATAAGCTTAATTTTCTATTTGATCCATGAGGGATCTATATGCTGTAATACTTCCATCTGATGAATAAAATATCTTCTTTCCTTCAAAAAAAAAAAAAAAAAAAAAAAATCTAATTTTTTCATCATTGTGTTTCAGCATTTTATTTGGGCTTTGATTTGGGAATGGTGATCTCGCTCACTTCATGTCATCTTGCTTTGCTTTCAACAAACCTTTTTTTCTTCCCAGATAATTAATAAATAAGAGTTATGTTTAACAAGTGCTTTTGGCTCTACATTGAAAAATAACTAATCTTGCCTTCCCTAGGCTTATTGAGCTTTATTATGTTTTGAGGCATTTGCTCCGCTTGTTGAAAACAATGATTAAATGACAACTTTTTTTACTTTAAAAGTTAATTGCGTTTGTACTACTTACACATTGATTGAGCACGCTCAGAAATTGAATTTAGCTTATTGGCCACGGTAATATCATGATGTTAATTGCAAGCCCTTTTCATCAGCAACCCTTTTGATCTTGAGAAAATCTAAAAAATGTCATCGTATTAAAGTTTTTCTAAAAGTCCCTAATTTTTCGGACAATGAAATTTTACAGCAGTGTTGTGTCATAGCCCCTAGAGTGAAGGTATTTACGAGAATCTTCGCTACATAAGCATATGAAATATTGCATCTAGGCTCTTGGTATTTCAAGCAGTGAGGTTGCACATTAGATGCCATTGGTCATAATTGCTCCCCATGAGGTGGCCATAATGGCCATGGATGCTGTAATGATGGCTATGTATGGGTGGCAATGCATTGATCACAAAACGGTCTATAAAATCAGGGTGTATAACGAAGTTGGTGAAGAGAAATGTTCGCGGCGGCCTTGGCCGCCGCGATAAATTTCTTGTAATATATAATTGTAATAAGGTAGATAAGAGGGCAGCTCCGCGATAAATTTCTTGTAATATATAATTGTAATAAGGTAGATAAGAGGGCAGCTTAAATTTAGCTTATTTTAAGAAATATCTTCTGTGGTTAGGATTAGTGACGTGTAAGCACCAGAAAATTTTGGACGAATACAGGTCTTTCTGGAAGCTGTTGAGGAGATTCTAGAACATCCAGCCTCTTCTTCTAGAGGCGCCAATTAGAGTTCTGGAGGCTTCGATTGTTTTGGAGGGATCTAGACCTTGGTTCGGGTAATTCCCCGGAACAATAGCAAACCACCGTGCAAAATTGAAAAAACTCTTGTTAACAAAAACTTAACCGGATCTGCTCCCGATCAAAAATAGCACTTTATAGGAAAACATACGTGTCTAATTTTAAGAGGCGGAAATTTAGCAATAATAAATTTTTTTTCCCGGAATTCCCACGAGACCCAATTTTGTCTCCTTTTTTAGGTTTTTTTTAGGGCTAACTTACTTTCGATTCTCTTTATCTTGAGGGATGGCTCAACAGGGGCAGCCGCTCTGTTCCTCCATCAAGATTTTAGATTTGCTTTTGCTTCTTTGCTTGTGCTTGCCTCTATTTTGCTTGTGCTTGCCTCTATGTTTCGGTCTGGCAAAGAAGAGGAAGGAACGATTGTTGAAGGATATCGCGTAAATGCCTTGTCTAAGCGGTGCCACTCTATCATTTAGTGGAACCAGCATGCCAGCATCATCTAGCACAAGTTTTATATCTTGGTGGTTGATCTTTGCTCTTTCTAAATGATGATGTGATGCATTTTAGCAAATAAACAATCGATTGTATGTCTCTCATTTCATATTTCCTTTCTATGACCAACAAGAAGGCGGAATGTGGATGCAATGTGGTGCATCCTTTGCCCTTCTTGCTTTCAAAATGTGCTCGCAAAGGTTAGCCCGATTTATATGCTTTCGATTACTGCTACATTTTATATTGTAAAATTGTTTCTTTGCGGGTTTGAGGAGGCAGATCTTTCTTGAGAAAATTCCAAGTTCTAAAAGGAGGAGATGAGCAACTCATGTTCTTGTAGGTAATGCTTGTACTCTATATATCTAGATTGTGCTTTCTGAAGCTGAATAACACTGGGATATCAGGCTGGTGGTGACTCGGTTTTGAGCTGTTTTGCAACAATGTGATGTTTGCAGATGGCTTGAGTCTTCGGATTAGGTTTGATATTATGGATGGAGTGATACCTATATCTTTGCTTGAAGCCATTGCTTTACAAGTTGAATGCCATATTTCAGAAAAGCTGGAGCAGGAACATTTTTGCTTTTTAATTCACTCTTTTTTTTTCTTTCAAGTTCATATGTATTCTATCTGGTCTGTTCTGTTGTCATTTTCTTGAATGGATTTAAAGATTTTATGGATGCATTATGTTGCCTTATTGGAATCACTTGGTCTTTGTCTTTTGAACTTTTAGGACAATTAATTGAATGTTTTGTCTTGGTTGGTTTTGCAGGCACTATAGCTGCTGGTATCACATCCATTATCCCTCCATATGCTCCTGCAGCACCATAACTTTCCACTTGCACAATAACTTGTTGCAACTATTTCCTTTTAAGGAGAAAGAAATATGTTTCTGTAATTTCTTCAATGCTTTATTAATATTACATTTTGTATTTTGAACTGTGAATCAAATTTTAAATTCCAAATTTTGCTTGTTGTTTTTGTATTTTGTAAGCAGGGTTTTAATTTGCAGGAAATTAGCTTTTTGGATTCGAAGCTACAGGAAGTTGTAGGTAGGAATTAGCAATTAGCAGGTTTGTTTACAAAATACAGGAAATTTTCCTTGAGTAGTTCAAAAATTTCCCGAACCAAGATCTAGACTCGTCTTTCTCTTCATATAAAGAGGAAGAACAGGTGCCAGTCGAACCAAAGCTGAAATTGAAGTCTCCTTTATAGTAGCGTGATGGAAGCCGCACTACCCCTGGCGATTCTTCTCTTTTTAGCATCAAAGCTGAAGTTGAAGTCTCGTTTATAGTGGCGGGATGGAGGCCGAACTACCCATGAGGATTCTTTTTTTTCTAGCATCTATATGGGTGTTGATTCTGGTTCTTACAGTGGAGTGGGCTAGAGCAAATGTGCCGCCATGTAGGATCCTGAACGGACAAGCCATTAAAAAAATGTTTTCTATGTTTACAAGTCGGGCCTGCTTAATCGTTCAGAACCGGCTCCTGCAGATAATAGAGATGGAATGAATGTGAAAAAAGCAGAAGTCGGATGAGCAGAACTGGAAAGCAAAGCTGAAGGATGTTGGTATTAAGGATTTTGATTATGCTGCACTAAAGATTGCCACGAAAGGGTTTAGCCAAGTACTTTGAAGAGGGAGGTCTTCTTGCGTGTATAATAGAGGATTCTTGGTAAACGATGGATTGGAGGTGGCAGTGAAAGTGCTAAATGCAAGCCTAGTTCATAACCAGTCTGGGTTTGTGATCGAGCTCGGGTTATGGGTAAACCGAGCCTGATGAATTGGGTAGGTCTCGGGGGCTTTTTGCCATGTCGGCGAATGTGGCTCTCGGCTTTGAGATTTGAAACTTCACGGAAGAAAGAAAGTTTTTCTTGGTCTTTGCATGTTTCATGGAGTAGTTGCTCTAGAAGCTTTGTCTTGGAGCAACAAAGCATAAAGCGTGTAAGAAAGTCTCGAGTGCGGCATGTTTCATGGAGTAGTTCTTTGCCAGGTCTAAACGAGGTTAGCGAGAAGCATAGAGACTACGCACATCTTACGCTCTAGATGTTTTAGCTCACAGTTTGCATTTGTTAGGCGTGAGCATAATCTCTCAAATAAATTTGGCAAAACAAATTTAAATTAAATACCCACGGTTACCTTTTGCGAAACTTCGGTCGAGCTCAGCGACAAAGCATGTGAGCTCCGGTGCCTTCTCTTTTCTTAACTTTCTTAAGCACAGGTTAATCCGAAGGATTCCTAGCCTGAGCTATGTTTTAAGATTGCATATTAGAAGGAAGCATTTGCTCCCTTTGATACTGTGAAGAGTCGGAATCAAACTGCCAGGCATGATTTTGTTAATGCACCAGGAAAATCTCAAATTAATTCATGACCCCATTGGGCTTATAGGATTGTCCTGATTCGTGCAATAGCATACAGGGCGAAACCTCACAGAGAGATGATCCAATGGAGGGGTCATCTTGAAAAGAAGGAAATCTCCAGATATTAATGGAGTCGTGTTACCAACTTCCAAGACAATAAAACAATCAGAGACTCAAGGCATAAGCAGTCCAACAGAGAAGAAAATCAATGGGGCCAAGTGCTGACACCAGAGCTTATTTTTACTTCAGCCAACATGGCAATGAATCAAAATTCTTGGGTAATGCTCTTTAACAATAGTGCATGTTAAGCAACTAGGAGGCTTGCAGGTTTATAATGCTGTCTAATAGACCCTATGTCTAATAGACCCTACAACATTAGACCCAACAGGTGGTTAATAAAATCCTTCTACTTCCTGTCTGTTTTTATTTTCTTTATTATTAAAGAGCAGATCGTTAATAATAAGAGCAATTGGAATTTGAAGACAAATCCATGTAGAGCCCATTTTGTAATGTCCCAAATCCAAGAGGCTTGCAATGTCAATAAGATCTCTTCAACCACAACACTAATCTTGCGAATGAATGGACTGCACAAAGCCTTGCCAAAGGAATTGTCAAAGCACAATACGTTTCTTACTATATTCGTTTAAATATTTCGATTCATCTCAAGTGCTCAATGGTTGTGTCTTAATGCCAAAATGTTGGATTCCATTGCAGATACCAACGTGCAATAAAACCCAAGAATGGTGTACATTTTATAATGCAATTTAATATTTGTGGAGTTCTTAAGGGTATCCTCTAGTAGTATTATTAAGAAATTAAGCCAAGTCATTTAGGTCAGGTTATTTTGTAATACCCCTTCTGAAATTGAACGCTAGCTATCAATTGAAAAGCCACATAGAAGACTTTAGGCTAATAGGGCATGGTTTATCAGGAAATCTTGCAACTTCTCCATGATAGCTTTAAAAATTCTAGTTCATCCCCTTCTAACATGGTCTTGGTTATCTTGATCTTTATTCCAAGTTCTTAAAGCTTCTTTTCTCTATTTTCATGTTTGACCCTTCTTTCTTGAGGTGATGCCTTGCCCTCTTGTGAATCTCCGTTTTCCTTGTGGTACACACATAGCCTTATTAAACTCTTCCAAATTGACATCGAATCCCTTCTATTTATCCAATGATCTATGCAATTTTTTTTATCTGTCTCTAAGAGCAAAACCTTTTCAACTCACATCCATCAAATGAAAACAGTGGAATTATCTCCATCTCTATGGTTTCACTATAACTTTTGGGTAACTACAAACCACTCCATATCCAAATCTAGTTTAGAAATTTATCAAATGTTAAGACATTAGTAATAATTTACTACTGGGTAGGTTTGGAGCCAAAGAAATGTTTGCGGCGGCCTTGGCCACCGCGACAAATTTCTTGTACGGTTAAAATTGCTTTTAAAGGTATCTATCTATACATGTTTACATGAATAAACGGAAACCAATGCATCATATTGCTTTGTTCTTTGATTATTTAGAACGGATCTATGGCTTTTCGAATGCTAGGGTGCAATTGTCTAAGGTATACGGATGAAGCTACGGAGCTATAGAGGGTGAAGATAAATGTACCTTGGTTTGGGCTGATCCCGCCCTCGGGGATCACTAAATGGGATCCCCTCCTCGAGGATCCCACTATCAACCCCATGCGGTTAATGGGTTCTTCTTGTTTTGGGATATTTTTTGCCCGCTTTGAGTGCTACATTCAGCGGCTCTCTCTACTTCCTCCTCCTCCGCTACCGAATCCGCTCCTCCAACTGATTCCGACCACCCGCACGAACAGATCCCATCCGATTCGCCGAGGATCGGGCGAGAAAAACCCATCGGACTTTACCTTGATTTTGCAAGATTTTTGCCTGATTCTTGCGCAATAAGGCATGCTTCTTGTGGGATCCCGATCCTCCCGGAATCATACCCCACAGGGATCTAAGTGCACTCTAATTTTCACCATCTCCTTTATAATCCTTGCCTTATCCACGGCCCTATCACGGTGGTGTTGGGTTCCTGAATTGGCTGCGGCATAATTCATCTAACCCCGTATTGTCTAGCTCATGGAATTGCCATGGCCAATGTCGACATTTTGTTGGGGTTCTACCTCCTTCTTTGGCCAAGTTCTATCTCTTAATTGGTGACCTATGTTGATTGAGTTTGGCACAGGTCTAACCATAGGTAAGTATCCCTCAATGCCTACAACACTCACGCCACCACTCGAGCATCATCAGAGTAAATGTGTGTGTCTTTATGGCTGCATATGACTTGCACATCTTCATCATCTTGCTTGGCCTGTCACCCATAATAGGGCTCTATAAAGGACTACCAGTTGTTCTTTGCATCGATCCATCATAGGGGGTGTTTCTCGATGACAGCTCCTCCTTGCGACCTCGATCTTTCGAAATGTTGGAGTTGCTCCATCTTCAACTTTTTTGACCTCTGTCCTTCTAGACTTTTGGGTTGCCAAGGCTTGACAGAAGTCATCACTAGATACGTGCACTCTCCCTTCAGGTCTGGAGCAAGACACCTCTTCCTTGATCTTATGGCTTGTGATGGCCGCACACATCACTCGGAGGGTACTTGCAAACATGCTTGGGATTATGTTCCTTGCACCTCTTGAAAAAACGATGTGCATATGTGCTCATCTCCAATTGTATATGTATGTTGCATATTAATTGGTTAGGCTGTTTGCTCATGGGTTGGATGTGTACTAAATTGGTTTGGATGTGTGCTGGTTGAGGGAATTATCCCCTTCTCTAACCATCTCTACTGCCTTTAATGGGGGCTATGCATAAACCCGAAATATTGCGTCAGTGGAAGAGTGCGTGGGGAATATGAATGACAAACTCTAAATATTAATCGAATGGATGTATGTAATAGGGACTATAAAATAATATCAACAAGCTCCTACACGTGGATGATAGGATTCGAACCTATGCGAGCAAAGCCCACATGATTTCTAGTCATGCCCAATAACCACTCACGCACATCCACGCCAAAGCATGTGGAATACTTAGATTCTTCTTAGATCATTGAGATATTTAGGAGGATAGGATTTGGCTAGTCATTTATTCTCTCTCATTGTGATGTTTGATGGTTGGAAGAGCAAGATTAGCTTCGATCTCATTTCTTACACTATGGTGCAATCGATTGCTCAGTTGTCCTTATGTCATTATCAATATGGTTTAATGCATTAAATCTTCTTTTTTGGCTCTTGCGCCAAGAATAAAATTGAAAGAGTTGAACCACATGATGCATTGGCGAGAGAATAGATAGGGTAATATTGTTACGCCTAAAAACTAAGCTTTTTCGTTTTTTTTTTTCCGTCTAAAAATCAACGTCTAAGGCCGGAATAGGCGTCGGGAAGAAGCCACTGCTTTCTCTTCCAAGTGATCTCGGAGCGCAAAGTACCTATGAATGGGTGCTTTTTTTTTTTTTACCTACTCAAAAAATCATGTCCGACATTGGTCTTTGGTAAGGTCTTGATACCCGTCATCAAATTTTTTCGACTGGCCCTTCATGTTTTATTCAGGGCACTTCACACCATAGCCAGCCTTGAGCGGAGTCAAGATCCATCGAATCGCTATTTTTGGCCAAGTCATCGATCCCGAAATTTTAGTTTGCAATCTCCAATTCGAATTGGAATTTCCCCACCCAATTCAAATCTTTTTTAACCTTCAATTATGATGTTTCAACGTTTCTTGAAGCACGGTATGGTTCTTGAGTTGAAAGATGAATTCCTTGCTACATGTCCAAGCATTGTCGTAATTTGATGCGGGAGAATGCTTTGGCGGGCATGCAAGAGTTCGTCAACAATTCCAAACGATTTCTGGAGTGCTGGTCACAATTTGTAGAAAATTACCTCGAAGAATAACCTATACAAATCGAAGCTGGCACTCACATTTCATCTGAAACAGTGGATTTCACAAGGAATGAAGAAACTACATATGAAGTCGAAAATTCAGATCAAGAATTCCATCATGAAGATGAAAGATAAGGTAGTCCTTGTTAAATGCTTCTGCTATTAAATTGCTGATTTTTTTTTTTGTTCTAAATTGCCGATGTATGTAATGTCTTGCTTTCGGTAGGAAATGTCATTCATTCAATGGTCTTTGCTTCAAAGATGGGTGCTGAATTTATGGACTTTGAACATGATTTCAACATGTCGAGTATGCAATTTAAATTTGTTACTTGGTTTATAAAAACTAAACTGACATGCTAAAATTACAGGAGAATATGGTGGAATCTCATTTGAGGATGCTGAAGTTATGGATGTTGGCAATGCTGTAGAGGTTGGATCTGACTCTCATAATACAGGTACTTGCTATAATAGAGGTATTTGCATTGATAAATTTAGCTTACATTTGTAGTTAGAATTGTTTCATCAAGTTTGAGGTTTCTTTCTCAGTTTTAAATGCCTTGAAACCCCCTTATGTTAGGAAAGTAAAGGACAGAGAGACATGATGTTGTGTCTATTATATGAGAGCAGATTTTATTCGACTTGCAATTAACAAAGTAAGACATGATGAAAAAAGTCATGGTCCAAATTGTAAATGCACGTGTGAAGTTTGTAGTCCTGGACCAACATGCATGGCAAGGAAGAGCACCTATGCTTCAACAAGTGAGCTTTGGACGTCTCTTATTTGTCCAAGAGATGAAAGTGAAGAATGGTATGCACATGACTGCCTAACTCTCAAGTGTAATAAGTGTGGACCTAGCAAGCTGCCAACATGTCCAAAAGAAGAGAATTTCAAAACTGGTGTGCAGGTGGAGTGGAAGACATATCACAAGGTAATGAATCTGTAGAAGAACCTATTGACAAAGGAGGTTATAAAATTTGGGAAAAAAAAGCGATTGATAAAACCGGTTTTACAAGACCACAAGTCTTCTTGATATTTTCCGAATGTCGAAAAGTCTTTGAAGGAATTCATTCCACACAAGCTGTGAGGGTAGATGGCGTGCCGGGCAATTCAAGGAGTGTTTGGAAACATTTCCAAAGGATGCAATAGTTTGATGATTGATTTTGTTGAAAATTACAGCTTTAAGATTCAACAAGAAATTCAAAGTCTGCATTGGAGGAATGATCGGGTGCACAATTTTAGTGCATATAACATACAAGCCTTATGCAATTAAATTGAGAGAATCCCACTTCCCATTTTAACTTCATTTGGTTAGTATTTAATGTTATTTAACAAATTATATAAAATGTTGAAACAAGTCCACGCATCAAGTTTGATACATATTTTATCTTACAATCTAGTTCTGCGCATTTTGATAGTTGCGGTTAATAATTTGATGCACTTTGCTACCATGATTCTCGGACATGCTAAACTAGGTTGATCTCATAAAAAATGAGACTCTTTTAGCCATCCCTCTCCACAAGCCTCGTCACATTATGTTCAAGGGATTTTATGGAAATGATCATAACTTTTTGTGATGATCCAAATGAGAATGACCCTTTTCAGAACTATTGTAAGGGAGGATGAGATCTTTCTATCAAATGTAAGATCATATAAAGCGAGTCTTAAATCACAAGTTATGCTATTTTTAATACATAAGAAAATTGTAGAAATTTCGGAGGATTTCTGAGACCATAACTTGAGGTTTGAATCGATTCGAGGAGATGTTAACTTTCATGGAAAGATCTCAACCTCTTCTACAATATATCTGAAAGACTTATTCTCATTTGGCACAAAAAGTTATGATCATTTCCATAAAAATACCCCCAAAACTAGGGCGTTTTATTAATTTTAGCAAAACATAAGGGTATTTGAGTTTTTCCCTATGTTTCAAACAAAGTCTTGATGACTCTTATTCTTCAAGTGCACCATGAATATCATTGATCGTCCATTGGACACTACATTTCAGATGGATGTCTACCATTTAGACATATTTATACATAACATGATTTGTATAGTACCACGCGATAAAAAAGAGGTCAAAAGTGCATATTTAATTAAGTGAACCTAAAAATAATTTATATGTCTACAACAAAAAATGTTACATGTTATGGCACAAGTGGCAAATGTTATAGATAGTCCTAATGTGTATCTAAACCTAATAACGTCTAGCATAATCCTATCCCTTATATGCCTTGGCCCTAATCCTAATCCATATGGGTGACAAAGTGAGCTTGCAAATTTCGAGTTTAACATGAACCTAACTTAAAAACCTATTTTATAGAATAGAATAGAATAGAGAGCATGAAAATGATAACCCCCTAAATGTAATCCTAGGCATGACCCCAAGAGATTGTAATATAAGCCTCTCTTTGCATGTCAGGTTTTAGGGTCAAGGTGAGGAGAATGAAAAGGATTAGGGTTGGGATATTCTGGCTAGGTTAATATTACGGAGCTATCTACAATGTTTCTCCAATCTAAATCCAATAACATCGATGTAAGCTACAATAATGTTCTACTATCAATTATAGTCATAAATTCTCTAAAATCAATCATGTACGCACAATAGTATATGCAATATAAGAAGAGCCCCAACCAACAAGTAACGATGAACATAGCCAACAATCAAGTTGAGAAGTTATAGTACCACGACAAGCAAATCCCAAACCAACAATTACATGCTAATGTCAAGTCCTACATTTTGAGCCCCAAGTTATAGACTCAAATCTATGAACTACGAGCTCAATATTGTGAAAATTCCTATGAGCAAGCAGCTCAATCACGGACTTAAGTCCGGTGAAGATACCTTTGGACTTTATGTTAAACTATGGGATGAGCCATATATTTAGAAATGGATGAAATTCCATGAACCATATGACTCTATGTATTTTATTTCTAAAGTGACAAACCCAAGCAACAATAATTGAATAATACTACAGTCAAGTCTATCCAAATCTTAGATAACGGACTCAAGTCCTGAATTTTATCCAAATCTTGATAATCGACACAATCTCAAGCAACAATAATTGAATTATGCTACAGTCAATTTTAGATTTGGATAGGCCTATCCAAATCTAAGATAACGGACTGAAGTCCGTGAATTCTATCCAAATCTTAGATAATGGATACAATTCTATGAGTTACAGATGCCTAAAACTTGAAACACAAGCTCAAGTTTGTGAACTATGCCCACTCCATTGGTTAACTCAAAGCTTAACTATTTAAGACTCTCTACTTTTGAGTCTCTGTCTGTGTGTGTGAGGGATAATTTACACATGAATTGACCAATAATTGGCACCAACCTAGACCATTATTGCAATGATGCAAAGTATATGATGTCTGCGGGGAATGGAGCTCTCGCCAGAGGTCCCTACAATCGGCAAACAAAGGCCCCACAACCGTGGAAGAGGGAGGATCTGGCGAAGGGGAGAGAAAAATTACGATGTTTGAACAAAATGGCATGTGCTCGGCGGGATCAGTGGAATCAAGCCCCGATTTCTATTCCAATTATTGGGGCGTGCGGCAGCCCCAAAATTCTATTCCCATTAACATCAACCGTGGAGGTGCTTTTGAATTCTCGGCTTGCCCTAAGATTCCCGTTCGGTGCTTCACAAACAGTGGCGGCAAGATCATGCGAGATGAGGCGATGACATTAGAAAATAGGAGGATAGATGGGGCTGCGGCATCCGGGATCGATCGGTTTTGATAGAACCGAGAGCTTTTTGTTTGGTGTTTGAGCCCTTGGATTTTCGAGAGTGTGTCATGCAGATTACGTAAGCAAGAAGGAAGAATCACACGAGCCTCTTACCTATCTCAAAGAATCCGATTAGGTTTTTCATCGCTCAATTTCAAAGTCGTATTTTTGTGCTCTATCATTAATGCCTTTTATTACCAAAAATAGTAAATTTTTGAAGGACATGTTCTTGGCGGTTCCTTTTCTTGGTTTTAAGAAATGCGTTGAGAGATTTGAATCATCATTGCGAGAGCTCCAAGAGTTACACAAAATTGAACTAAGATGGCTACTTCGTTTCATCTCCAAGTATGTACCAAACCAGGTCTTTTTAATGATCGCCTTAAAATTGTCATGATCACATGATCACATCGAGTTTTTACGCAATCTTAAACAACAACCGGGGGAGCATCTACATCGGGGAGGATAAATTTTATTTTCTTGTGATTTAGGGATTTTAATGCCCATTGGGTTGTGTACATAACCCGGGAATGTAATCGGATATAAATAGGCCAACTCACCTTTGATTTTAATCATGATCATTTTTTTCGGGCACCGATTAAGTATTTCCTTATTGAGTTTTGCATTGCACCATTTCATACACCTCGATTATTCTCTTCTTCTTTTTGTGTGTATTTCACGGACTCAAGTCTAAGGCCTTTGAATCTTGTTGGATTGGATGGTTAGATCACGGACGTGAGTCCATTGCTCTATTATGACATTATGATGGATTAGCAATATGAGAGGTTGTGGATCCCTCTAAGCGTTCTTCTATTATGAACAATTTAAAGCGAGTTTCATTAAATTTGGAAATTTCGTGATTCCAATTTCTTGCGAAATCAGTTTCTTCCCTGTTTTATCACGGACTTATCGATAGATATGGCACTATTTACTTAAGAAGAAATTTATCATGCCAAAACGCTACATTTGATATAAAAACGGTAGCGGTTTTAGATTTTTAGAAGAGAACCATGGCGCGATTTACTAGGAAAATGTAAGGAATAGCGCCCCGAAAACCTCAAAAGCAGACATTGAAATGCAGAAAAAAGTCCAGCGGGCAAACAAAATGGCGGCACTGCGATAATTAATAATGAAGCAAATAAGCGCCGCGCCGCTGTATTTGCTTTAACGATGAAACCAAACAAATGGTGCAAAGCGCTATTTGCTATCACGAGCAAAAAGTGCGCTCGCGCTATTTCCCTATAGAGAACACATTTTATACACAAGTCCATGTAGTTATATATTAACAAAAATACAATTTGTATACAATTTTTCATATGGAGATACAATTTTTTAGTAGTCGTGGGCAAAGTGCTCATCATCGAGTTTCTCGTAGTCTTCAGGGTTAATCTTACTGCGGTCAATTTGCTCATCCCCCTCAGGTCCACCTTGGCCGGATGTCTCACCCTTCTCTGCATGAGCACCTGATTCGCCCCCCTCATTTTCTGTCCCTGCTGCTCCACCATCTTTGATAGTCAAACTTCGCGTTCGCCAATGGCCTTTGGGTCAAGCAAGGGGTATATGACATTCTCGACCCTATCCAGAATGCCCATTATGCATTTGATCTTGCCGAAGTCATGCTCATACGTCGCACTGATTCTTCCTACATGAAGTGATGCCCTAGAGAACGCTCCAGCCCGAGAGAAGAAATCTAGTAATGCGATGTTACACGGAGGGCGAGCTTATCAACAAGGTAGAAACGATTCTTGCGGGACCAATCGCTTATGAACGGTATTCTCCTTCCATACCTTGCCAACTGAATTTAAACACGTCTTGCAGGAGTTTTTTGGCCATAACATCTCCCTCACTTCCGATGGCTTCTTTAGGAATAGGAGGAATTGCCGGGATCTTCCGAGGATGATTACCATACAGCCTGAGATCCAGGTCTTTATCAGGCTCTCCCGTGTGTGCAGAAATCCTTGTAGCAAGAACGCGAGCTTGTGGCTCTTTATTCCCGCACCACCCGTGAGCTCGGCCTCCTCTTCATACATTCCAACGAAAACTCGGACACGGATTCCGGTCGTTCAAGCCTGATGGGAATAGAAAGTTTTGCTCCATTGATGTGAATTATTGGTGTTCATTGCCATTATACGAGTACCATACATGTATATGATCCAATAATTTCTATGTATATACTATCAATAATTTTGGTGAGCATATACCATCAATAATTTTGGTGGGTATAAATATACATCAAATTGCCGAGTGCAGCAACATTGGCCTCCGTCTAGCTATGACGTATTCTGGTCTTGAATGTGATTCTATCACTTGCAAGATGAATCATGAGGACTTCAAGCGGTGCCGCGAGCGAGATATACCGCTTGAGATATACAAAACCACTCCATATCCAAATCTAGTTTAGAAATTTATCAAATGTTAAGACATTAGTAATAATTTACTACTGGGTAGGTTTGGAGCCAAAGAAATGTTTGCGACGGCCTTGGCCGCCGCGATAAATTTCTTGTACGGTTAAAATTGCTTTTAAAGGTATCTATCTATACATGTTTACATGAATAAACGGAAACCAATGCATCATATTGCTTTGTTCTTTGATTATTTAGAACGGATCTATGGCTTTCGAATGCTAGGGTGCAATTGTCTAAGGTATACGGATGAAGCTACGGAGCTATAGAGGGTGAAGATAAATGTACCTTGGTTTGGGCTGATCCCGCCCTCGGGGATCACTAAATGGGATCCCCTCCTCGGGATCCCACTATCAACTGCTTGCAGTTAATGGGTTACTGCGCAGTTTTGGGATATTTTTTGCCCAGATTTGAGCTGCTACATTGCAGCAGCTCTCGCCCTGCTTCCTCCTCCGCTGCTACCGAATCCGCTCCTCCAACTGATTCCGACCACCCACGAACAGATCCCATCCGATTCCGCGGAGGATCGGGCGAGAAAAACCCATCGGAACTTTACCTTGATTTTGCAAGATTTTTGCACAGTTACTGCGCAATAAGGCATGCTTACTGTGGGATCCCGTCCTCCGGAATCATACCCCCTGGGGATCTAAGTGCACTCTAATTTTCACCATCTCCTTTATAATCCTTGCCTTATCCACAGCCCTATCCTGGTCGTGTTGGGTTCCTGAATTGGCTGCAGCATAATTCATCTAACCCTGTGTGTCTAGCTCATGGAATTGCCATGGCCAATGTCAGCATTTTGTTGGGGTTCTACCTCCTTGCTGGCCAAGTTCTATCTCTTAATTGGTGACCTATGTTGATTGAGTTTGGCACAGGTCTAACCATAGGTAAGTATCCCTCAATGCCTACAACCTGCCACCACTCGAGCATCATCCGAGTAAATGTGTGTGTCTTTATGGCTGCATATGACTTGCACATCTTCATCATCTTGCTTGGCCTGTCACCCATAATAGGGCTCTATAAAGGACTACCAGGTTGCTGCATCTGATCCATCATAGGGGGTGTTTCTCTGATGACAGCTCCTCCTTGCAGCCTCGATCTTTCGAGCTGCAGGTTGCTCCATCTTCAACTTTTTGACCTCTGTCCTTCTAGACTTTTGGGTTGCCAAGGCTTGACAGAAGTCATCACTAGATACGTGCACTCTCCCTTCAGGTCTGGAGCAAGACACCTCTTCCTTGATCTTATGGCTTGTGATGGCCGCACACATCACTCGGAGGGTACTTGCAAACATGCTTGGGATTATGTTCCTTGCACCTGCGAAGAAAACGATGTGCATATGTGCTCATCTCCAATTGTATATGTATGTTGCATATTAATTGGTTAGGTTGTTTGCTCATGGGTTGGATGTGTACTAAATTGGTTTGGATGTGTGCTGGTTGAGGGAATTATCCCCTTCTCTAACCATCTATACTGCCTTTAATGGGGGCTATGCATAAACCCTGGAATATTGCGTCAGTGGAAGAGTGCGTGGGGAATATGAATGACAAACTCTAAATATTAATCGAATGGACGTATGTAATAGGGACTATAAAATAATATGAACAAGCTCCTACACGTGGATGATAGGATTCGAACCTATGTGAGCAAAGCCCACATGATTTCTAGTCATGCCCAATAACCACTCTGGCACATCCACGCCAGCATGTGGAATACTTCCGATTCTTCTTAGATCATTGAGATATTTAGGAGGATAGGATTTGGCTAGTCATTTATTCTCTCTCATTGTGATGTTTGATGGTTGGAAGAGCAAGATTAGCTTCGATCTCATTTCTTACACTATGGTGCAATCGATTGCTCAGTTGTCCTTATGTCATTATCAATATGGTTTAATGCATTAAATCTTCTTTTTGGCTCTTGCGCCAAGAATAAAATTGAAAGAGTTGAAGCACATGATGCATTGGCCGAGAATAGATAGGGTAATATTGTTCTGCCCAAAAACTAAGCTTTTTTCGTTTTTTTTTTTTCGTCTAAAAAATCAACGTCTAAGACGGAATAGACGTCGGAAGAGCGCCCTGCTTTCTCTTCCAAGTGACCTCAGGCGCAAGTACCTATGAATGGGTGCTTTTTTTTTTTTACCTACTCAAAAAATCATGTCACGACATTGGTGCTGGTAAGGTCTTTGATACCCGCCATCAAATTTTTAAACGACCCTTCATGTTTTTCCGGGCACTTCACCCGCCATAGCCAGCCTTGAGCGGGAGTCAAGATCCATCAGAATCGCTATTTTTGGCCAAGTCATCGATCCCGAAATTTTAGTTTGCAATCTCCAATTCGAATTGGAATTTCCCCACCCAATTCAAATGCTGCACCTTCAGAATTATGATGTTTCAACGTTTCTTGAAGCACAGCTATGCTTCTTGAGTTGAAAGATGAATTCCTTGCTTCTGTGTCCAAGCATTGTGCGCAATTTGATGCCCGGAGAATACTGGCGGGCATGCAAGAGTTCGTCAACAATTCCAAACGATTTACGAGTGCTTGGTCACAATTTGTAGAAAATTACCTCGAAGAATAACCTATACAAATCGGCCGGCACTCACATTTCATCTCAAACAAAGGGATTTCACAAGGAATGAAGAAACTACATATGAAGTCGAAAATTCAGATCAAGAATTCCATCATGAAGATGAAAGATAAGGTAGTCCTTGTTAAATGCTTCTGCTATTAAATTGCTGATTTTTTTTGTTCTAAATTGCTGACTGATGTAATGTCTTTGCTTTCGGTGGAGCGAGTAATTCATTCAATGGTCTTTGCTTCAAAGATGGGTGCTGAATTTATGGACTTTGAACATGATTTCAACATGTCGAGTATGCAATTTAAATTTGTTACTTGGTTTATAAAACTAAACCGACATGCTAAAATTACAGGAGAATATGGTGGAATCTCATTTGAGGATCTTTGAAGTTATGGATGTTGGCAATCTTTGTAGAGGTTGGATCGACTCTCATAATCACGGTACTTGCTATAATAGAGGTATTTGCATTGATAAATTTAGCTTCGATTTGTAGTTAGAATTGTTTCATCAAGTTTGAGGTTTCTTTCTCGGTTTTAAATGCCTTGAAACCCCCTTATGTTAGGAAAGTAAAGGACAGAGAGACATGATGTTGTGTCTATTATATGAGAGCAGATTTTATTCGACTTGCAATTAACAAAGTAAGACATGATGAAAAAATTCATGGTCCAAATTGTAAATGCACGTGAAGTTTGTAGTCTGGACCAACATGCATGGCAAGGAAGAGCACCTATGCTTCAACAAGTGAGCTTTGGAGGTCTCTTGTTTGTCCAAGAGATGAAAGTGAAGAATGGTATGCACATGACTGCCTAACTCTCAAGTGTAATAAGTGTGGACCTAGCAAGCTGCCAACATGTCCAAAAGAAGAGAATTTCAAAATCGGGTGTGCGAGTGGAGTGGAAGACATATCACAAGGTAATGAATCTGTAGAAGAACCTGTTGACAAAGGAGATTATAAGCTGGGAAAAAAACAGTCACTAAACCGGGTTTACAAGACCACAAGTCTTCTGCTGATATTTTCGAGCATGTCGGGAAAGTGTTTGAAGGAATTCATTCCACACAACCGCTGTGAGGGTAGATGGCGAGCCAGGGCAATTCAAGGAGTGTTTGGAAACATTTCCAAAGGATGCAATAGTTTCAATGATTGATTTTGCTTTAAAATTACACTTTTAAGATTCAACAAGAAATTCAAAGTCCCATTGGAGGAATGATCGATTAACAATTTTAGTGCATATAACATACAAGCCTTATGCAATTAAATTGAGAGAATCCCACTTCCCATTTTAACTTCATTTGGTTAGTATTTAATGTTATTTAGCAACGATATAAAATGTTGAAACAAGTCTGCATCAAGTTTGATACATATTTTATCTTACAATCTAGTCTGCATTTTGATAGTTGCAGTTAATAATTTGATGCACTGCTACCATGATTCTCGGACATGCTAAACTAGGTTGATCTCATAAAACAGAGACTCTTTTTAGCCATCCCTCTCCACAAGCCTCGTCACATTATGTTCAAGGGATTTTTATGGAAATGATTATAACTTTTTTGTGATGATCCAAATGAGAATGACCCTTTCAGAACTATTGTAAAGGAGGATGAGATCTTTCTATCAAATGTAAGATCATATAAAGCGGAGTCTTAAATCACAAGTTATGCTATTTTTAATACATAAGAAAATTGTAGAAATTTCAGAGGGATTTACGAGACCATAACTTGAGGTTTCGGAATCTGATTCAGGAGATGTTAACTTTCATGGAAAGATCTCAACCTCTTCTACAATATATCTGAAAGACTTATTCTCATTTGGCACAAAAAAGTTATGATCATTTCCATAAAAATACCCCCAAAACTAGGGGCGTTTTATTAATTTTAGCAAAACATAAGGGTATTTCAGAGTTTTTCCCTATGTTTCAAACAAAGTCTTCAGTGACTCTTATTCTTCAAGTGCACCATGAATATCATTGATCGTCCATTGGACACTACATTTCAGATGGATGTCTACCATTTAGACATATTTATACATAACATGATTTGTATAGTACCACGATAAAAAAGAGGTCAAAGCTGCATATTTAATTCCGTGAACCTAAAAATAATTTATATGTCTACAACAAGAAATGTTACATGTTATGGCACAAGTGGCAAATGTTATAGATAGTCCTAATGTGTATCTAAACCTAATAACGTCTAGCATAATCCTATCCCTTATATGCCTTGGCCCTAATCCTAATCCATATGGGTGACAAAGTGAGCTTGCAAATTTCGAGTTTAACATGAACCTAACTTAAAAACCTATTTTATAGAATAGAATAGAATAGAGAGCATGAAAATGATAACCCCCTAAATGTAATCCTAGGCATGACCCCAAGAGATTGTAATATAAGCCTCTCTTTGCATGTCAGGTTTTAGGGTCAAGGTGAGGAGAATGAAAAGGATTAGGGTTGGGATATTCTGGCTAGGTTAATATTACGGAGCTATCTACAATGTTTTCCCAATCTAAATCCAACAACATCGATGTAAGCTACAATAATGTTCCTGCGAATTATAGTCATAAATTCTCTAAAATCAATCATGTACAGACAATAGTATATGCAATATAAGAAGAGCCCCAACCAACAAGTAACGATGAACATAGCCAACAATCAAGTTGAGAAGTTATAGTACACAGCAAGCAAATCCCAAACCAACAATTACATGCTAATGTCAAGTCCTACATTTTGAGCCCCAAGTTATAGACTCAAATCTATGAACTACGAGCTCAATATTGTGAAAATTCCTATGAGCAAGCAGCTCAATCACGGACTTAAGTCCGTGAAGATACCTTGGACTTTATGTTAAACTATGGGATGAGCCATATATTTAGAAATGGATGAAATTCCATGAACCATATGACTCTATGTATTTTATTTCTAAAGTGACAAACCCAAGCAACAATAATTGAATAATACTACAGTCAAGTCTATCCAAATCTTAGATAACGGACTCAAGTCCGTGAATTTTATCCAAATCTTGATAATCGACACAATCTCAAGCAACAATAATTGAATTATGCTACAGTCAATTTTAGATTTGGATAGGCCTATCCAAATCTAAGATAACGGACTGAAGTCCGTGAATTCTATCCAAATCTTAGATAATGGATACAATTCTATGAGTTCTGTATGCCTAAAACTTGAAACACAAGCTCAAGTTTGTGAACTATGCCCACTCCATTGGTTAACTCAAAGCTTAACTATTTAAGACTCTCTACTTTTGAGTCTCTCATGCGTGTGTGTGGGGATAATTTACACATGAATTGACCAATAATTGGCACCAACCTAGACCATTATTGCAATGATGCAAAGTATATGATGTGCGGGGAATGGAGCTACTTGAGGAGGGTTCTACAATCGGCGACAAAGGCCCCACAACCGTGCGGAAGAGGGAGGATCTGGCTTGAAGAGGGGAGAAAAAATTACCCGATGTTTGAACAAAATGGCATGTGCTCGACGGGATCAGCGGAATCAAGCCCCCTGATTTCTATTCAGAATTATTAAGCGGTGCCAATGTGCAGCCCCAAAATTCTATTCCCGTTAACATCGACTTAAGTGCGCTTTTGAATTAAAGGCGCTTGCCCTAAGGTTCCCGGTTGATTGCTTCACAAATAGTGGCGGCAAGATCATGCGAGATGAGGCGATGACATTAGAAAATAGGAGGATAGATGGGGGCTGCGGCATCCGGGATTGATTCGTTTTGATAGAACCGACTTTTGTTTGGTGTTTGAGCCCTTGGATTTTTCGAGAGTGTGTCATCGCAGATTACGGAAGCAAGAAGGAAGAATCACACGAGCCTCTTACCTATCTCAAAGAATCCGATTAGGTTTTTCATCGCTCAATTTCAAAGGCTGTATTTTTGTGCTCTATCATTAATGCCTTTTATTACCAAAAATAGTAAATTTTTGAAGGACATGTTCTTGGCGGTTCCTTTTCTTGGTTTTAAGAAATGCGTTGAGAGATTTGAATCATCATTGCTTGAGCTCAAAGAGTTACACAAAATTGAACTAAGATGGCTACTTGCTTTCATCTCCAAGTATGTACCAAACCGGGTCTTTTTAATGATCGTCTTTAAACTGTCATCACATGATCACATCGAGTTTTCACGCAATCTTAAACAACAACCGAGAGCATCTACATCGGGGAGGATAAATTTTATTTTCTTGTGATTTAGGGATTTTAATGCCAGTGAGGTTGTGTACATAACACAGGAATGTAATCGGATATAAATAGGCCAACTCACCTTTGATTTTAATCATGATCATTTGCTTTCGGGCGATTAAGTATTTCCTTATTGAGTTTTTGCATTGCACCATTTCATACACCTCGATTATTCTCTTCTTCTTTTTGTGTGTATTTCCACGGACTCAAGTCTAAGGCACTGAATCTTGTCGGATTGGATGGTTAGGACGTGAATCCATTGCTCTATTATGACATTATGATGGATTAGCAATATGAGAGGTTGTGGATCCCTCTAGCGTTCTTCTATTATGAACAATTTAAGCAGAGTTTCATTAAATTTGGAAATTTCGTGATTCCAATTTCTTGCGAAATCAGTTTTTTCCCTGTTTTATCACAGACTTATCGATAGATATGGCACTATTTACTTAAGAAGAAACTGGTTATCATGCCAAAACCGCTACATTTGATATAAAACAGCGCGGTTTTAGATTTTTAGAAGAGAACCATGGCGCGATTTACTAGGAAAATGTAAGGAATAGCGCCCCGAAAACCTCAAAAGCAGACATTGAAATGCAGAAAAAAGTCCAGCGGGCAAACAAAATGGCGCGACCGCGCGATATTAATGACGAAGCAAATAGCGCGGACGCGGTATTTGCTTTAACGTGAAACCAAACAAATGGTGCAGGCGCGCTATTTGCTATCACGAGCAAAAAGTGCGCTCGCGCTATTTCCCTATAGAGAACACATTTTATACACAAGTCCATGTAGTTATATATTAACAAAAATACAATTTGTATACAATTTTTCATATGGAGATACAATTTTTTTAGTAGTCGTGGGCAAAGTGCTCATCATCGACTTTCTCGTAGTCTTCAGGGTTAATCTTACTGCGGTCAATTTGCTCCTCCCCCTCAGGTTCACCTTGGCCGGATGTCTCACCCTTCTCTGCATGAGCACCTGATTCGTCCCCCTCATTTTGTGCCCCGGCTGCTCCACCATCTTTGATAGTCAGAACTTCGCGTTCGCCAATGGCCTTTGGATCAAGCAAGGGGTATATGACATTCTCGACCCTAGCCAGAATGCCCATTATGCATTTGATCTTGCCGAAGTCATGCTCATACGTCGCACTGATTCTTCCTACATGAAGTGATGCCCTAGAGAACGCTCCAGCAGAGAAGAAATCTAGTACGATGTTACCTGGAGGGCAGAGCTTATCAACAAGGTAGAACGCAGTTGCAGGACCAATCTGCTTATGAACCAGGTATTCTCCTTCCATACCTTGCCAACTGAATTTAAACCTGTCTTGCAGGAGTTTTTTGGCCATAACATCTCCCTCACTTCCGATGGCTTCTTTAGGAATAGGAGGAATTGCCGGGATCTTCCGAGGATGATTACCATACAGCCTGAGATCCAGGTCTTCATCAGGCTCTCCCGTGTGTGCAGAAATCCTCGTAGCAAGAACGAGAGCTTGTGGCTCTTTTATTCCTGCACCACCTGTAGCTCCAGCCTCCTCTTCATACATTCCAACGAAAACTCTGGACCTGGATTCCAGTCGTTCAAGCACAGTGGCGAATAGAAAGTTTTGCTCCATTGATGTGAATTATTGGTGTTCATTGCCATTATATGAGTACCATACATGTATATGATCCAATAATTTCTATGTATATACTATCAATAATTTTGGTGAGCATATACCATCAATAATTTTGGTGGGTTTATACCATCAATAATTTTGGTGGGTATAAATATACATCAAATTGCCGAAAGTCACAACATTGGCCTCCGCCTCTAGCTATGACGTATTACGGTCTTGAATGTGATTCTATCACTTGCAAGATGAATCATGAGGGACTACAAGCGGTCCGCGGCGAGATATACCGCTTGAAGACTCGCTCACCAATGTTGCTCTCAATCCTCGCCATTATCCTAATCCCGTCGATGTTATCATCCATCTCCTATGGAATAGAGAGTATCAAATGTTCATGATCGAAAGGATCTGGGCATATACAGGCCGTTACGATGATTCAGAATAGTAAGAGTAGAAGAATAATAGTACTTATCATCTTGTTGTAATCTGGTTGTGTTAGTATACAACAGGTATATATAACCTTTTGTAATACACATAACCATACTATAAGTAATAGTAGAAGAATAATAGTACTTGTTATCTTATTGTAATCTGGTTGTCTTAGTATACAACAAGTATACATAACCTTTTGTAATACACGTAACCATACTATATGTATTGAGGTATACTAGTATGCAACAGGTATACATAACCTTTTGTAATACACATAACCATACTATAAGTATTGAGGTATACATAACCCTCCAAGGTATACTATATAAAAATTATTCCAACTTGTCTTCAGAATTCCAAATTTAACGAAACTCTGCTTATTTAACATAAATTACTATGAAAAGTTATACATATACATCCTTATGGTAGATTTTTATTTGCTTTGATTTTATTTAGGAAACTTCAGGCATTTCGGATACGCCAACTGATATAACATGCATTTGATGTAGGTGAATGAGCAATTGCGGCAACATACGTTGAGCGAGATGCAATGCCTTCTTTCAAAGACTCAAAATGGATAAACAAGTTGGTCTTAATGTTTAGTTGAAAATATCTGCAATTGTATCAATCATGAGTATTTGCAAGTGCTTTGCAAGATGCAATTGAGCACTTGATAGTTGATAGTTGAAAATGATTCGACGCAATTAGGTGCACAAAGGCATGATCAAATTGCAAGATAGATGACTAAGGAAGATATTGGATGGGACGTAATGCTCTAGAAAATATTATTTTGGACAGGGAACTCGGAGCCATTTTTCAATTTGCAAAGTTTGTATATGGAGAACATTTAATATGTTGGGTATTACATGAGCATTTCCTTGTAGATAGGAGAAGATATTGGAAGAAGCTGAGTTGTATGTTGTAAGTGCAAAACTCAGTAAGCAATTTGATGTCAACATGTCATGTCCAAAATCCTGGTGTGGCAATTGTAATGATTGTTGGTACTACTAGAGTGCAACGATAAGACATGAAACCTAGATTCGTTATTTCTAGTAAGCTTGCAATATTGATTCAAGACGAAAATGAACATTGGCAAGATATTATCAGATGTGAGGTTTGTGAAGAATATTGAGAAGATTATTGGGATGACTTGAGAGTTATTCGAAGTGCAAATTAAGTTTTAGTTACTTATTTTTTACTTATATTTAAGCTAACTTTTGGAGGACACTATGGAAACTAACTTGTGTAACTATAGAGATTTATATAGTTCTTACTTGCAAAAACATGTCATATCTCTCAATTTAATTGCATAGGTCTTATACAGACATGCCACCAAAAAAGTGATGACCCTAAATTGGATGAAGATGAGAGAAGAATCATCAAAGAAACTCATTTCTACATTTAGGATGATAGGAACATGACACTTTGTTTATGCAACATTGTTTGAGCAGTCATGCGACATTTTTGTCCAAACAAACAAATCAAGTACAACAACGGAGACATATTGTTTGGTGCGATGGATGTTCTAGCCCGATGGAAAGGAAGTAGAACATTTTACTTTCTAGGAAGAAATTATCAAACTAGTGGCATCCCAATAACTTGGAATTATTTTGCTTATTATCATGGGAAAGGTAACTTTCATATTGTCATTTAATTAGAGTTAATGTTCATTTCAAAGCACTAATCTGATAGAGAAACAGGTGAACATGATGGTCTTTGGAAATGTCATTCCGTGAGATGTTAAAACGAAATTACGTCTTTGGAACTCATGAGATGTTAAAAGCGAAATTACGTGCCACTTAGAAATGCACATGATGTAGTGGTTTTGCAAAAAACATTTCAGTGACAACATGACAATGGAAGGCAAGGACAGATACAGGTGTGTTGTTGAATGCTTGTGTTTGACAGATATTTTTGGGAAGTTGGCATAGGAGATATTGATAGAAGTGAAAGGTATGATTGTGCAACTCTATCGGCTCTAGCAAATTTCATTCCATCGCCTACTCAAAGAACCCAACCCGATTCGGGTGGCACATATGAACTTCACATGTTTACGTCATAATTGTTGGTTAGGGAAATATGCAAAGTGTCCCTACATTGCTAGAATAGGCACGTGGTCATACTCTGAATTAAAACCTATGGGTCTTTGGCTATGTTGAGGAAGTTGTTGAAGGCCACTGTTTTGAAGGAGATCATGAGTGGAAATCGGATATCATTCTTTGTTGGAGATAACTTTGTCATCAATGCCGAGCCTAACAACAAAGAAAAAAGTAGACTTTTATATTTTAAAATGCACTAGAACAAAGCATGTTATAGAGAAAGCATACAAGGATCCTTGGGGGGCAAAAAGTTTGGTAGGAATGAAGTAGTTATTCTTGGAAAATATTACAAGTTAATTAATGGTAACTTGTATGAATTACTAGAACATGAGCTAGAGTCACGGTGTATCTGACCATTTGGTTTTGGTACATTAATTTTGATATGACCAGATTGAGGAACAACCTATTTGAGCTCCTTGACATTGTGCAAGTTCATATTATGGACAGCTTGCATCAAAGCACATCCATTTATGCTCAGGAAGTTTTAGAGTCTAAAGGAAATGAGCTGAAAGGAAAGAAGAAATCAAAAGAAAAAGCAGCAAAAGGCAAAGATGCTTTATGATTCAAACTGTAAATTGTAAATTGTAAATAATGTAAATGGTGTGATTCTTTTTAAACATTGTGAATATGTATTCGAATCATGTGAAACATTATGAATTGGTAAACATTTGTTGTCATATTGGTATGGATACAAAATATGTTACATTGAATGAAACATGAAATATGAAATATGAATGAATGAAATATTGAAATATTGGGCAGAACATTGTCATATTGAATGAAACATGTATGGTCATGTAGGATCATATTGAAGTTGTCACAATTGATCACATTTGTATCTCAAATTTGTTGATCAAATTAGTTGTCATAATGAAATATGTAAACATGAATGAAACATGATTGTTTTAGTTTGAAAACATGATGTAGATGCTTGAAAAAAGAGGAACAAATTTAACTGAAGTACCCAAACAAAACTTGTATTCATATCACTTGGAATGTTTGAGCAATCATATTGCTATATGAGAACAAAATTAACTTAAGTAACCAAACAAAACTTGTATTCATATCACTTGGAATGTTTGAGCAATCATATTTCTATATCAGAACAAATTTAACTTAAGTAACCAAACAAAACTTGTATTCATATCACTTGGAATGTTTGAGCAATCATATTGCTATCACAGAAATATACAAAAAACATGTCAACACTATGGAACAAAATTGTGTTGTATGTATACAAGATCCTCAGAATATTTTAAAAAGAAAACAAGCACGGTAGATCTTTGATAAGATCTTTGGTTACGTTAAGATGCTAGTTAAATACTGGACAAAACTGCTAAAAGACTGCTAAATTCCAGAAAGTCTTGCCTTTTTAAAAGCAAGATAATTTTCCTCGAGTGTACCACCTGGAAGATTTCTTCTTCAGAATCTACTCCATAATCCTCACGATACACACGCTAGAACTTCACCAATTTGGTCATTAACCGATTAATACGTTGACAAGCACCTCTTCAGCATCCTTTTTTTTCTATATCTCCAGCATCTACTTCTGCTTCAGCATCTTGATCTTCTATATGCTCCATCCTTGCATCTTCAGCAGAAGCTTTTGCAGCAATCTTAGACACATTTCCTGAATTCAATATTAACTACAATTAAATTGAACATGGACTACTATTCAAATTTTCGCTTAGACTTACCATTTTTTTCAGTGCTCCAGGCTTGTTTCTTGCAGGGGTCTTCTTGTCTGTAGGCTGTCCAGTGCTGCCGTGGTCTTCTTGTCTGCAAGATTAATTTAAAACTAATGTAACTTAAAGAGAAGTTATAATACTAAAACTAAATGTGTACCTTTTATGGGAGATATGTGAGCAAATTTAACAGGACTCAGCTTGTCAATATCTATAACTGCTCAAATAGAATTGAAGTTAGCACAAAACAAAAACATTAGAAGATACAATGAACAAGAATACTTACTTGAAACAGGTTTCGAGTCTTTCTTTGTGCTGGCCCTTGTCTTCCTTTTCTTAATTTTTCCAGTCCTTTCTGCTTTAAAATCAATACTTGCAGGTTTATTGTACAAAGTGGTGCTGTTATCAACTTCATCCTTCTGCTTCTTATCTTCAGCACTGTTAGCTAGTTCAGTTTCTTCTTCATCTTCATAGTTAGAGTCCTCTTCAATAACAGTACTGAATTCTTTGAATCCCAGTTCCTGCAAAATACTGCTTGGGACTTCCTCTCCACAACAGGGGAACCACCGCGGTGCATAGTTTTTTTACAAAATGAAAAGCAAAAGACATGGTATTTATATTCACATTGGTTTATTTTAACAAATAGGTCATATTCTTGAGGAAAACAAAGGCCACATGCCTGACATACATCACTAGTTAGCAAAGGCAAAGAATAGACACCCATACCCAACTCCATCCGAGTTTTGGTACTTTCACTATCTTGCTGCATGGCTGAAATATGCTTAGCCTTTGCATGCCACTTCGCCATTGATGCCTCATAGGATGCTATTTCATCCTTTAACACAGAAATTTCAGCACGAATGTGTTCTTCCCCTTTAGAATCTATTTGGCGAAGTGCTGTCTCCAAAAGCTCTCGCATAACTTCTTCATCATTCTTTAGTTTTGCAATAGCAGCAACTTCTTCTGGAAAATCACGTTCAAGGTCTTCTCTAGACTTTTGTTTTGAATCATATTTTTCATATATAGCTTTACAAAGTTTTGGTAATGCGCTCGGCAACAACACCCTCTTTCCTCAATAAAGACTTTTGTTTTGATAATAGCAACTCCTCTGCATCTCTCTTCATTTCAGCAAGCTTACCCAAGTGATCCAAAATAGCATTGCTATTCAAGCGATGTAGCTATTTGGTCTCCCCTTAGAAATCGGGCTCGGATGTTCGATAAACCTCGCGACAAAACTAGCCCGTTTACTTTGAATTGCCCGGGGGTTTGACAAAGCTCGTTGGGTATTACTCGGCAAAAGCTTCGAGAAAAGGTTACCCTAACCTCATTGTTGGTAGGCTTGCTTTTACGATAGATTCTTTCCAAGTGGGTCATACGGCCGCGGTGGCAAACCGGGGCCTAACAAATTTTCGTTTTCTTTCCTTTCGAAGTGGGCCTTTGCGGTTTGTCAAGAAAATCACGGTTCGGAAACATCCTTGGCCTTCAAATCCTTTGGCTTCTTCCCTTCATTACACAAACCTCTGTTTGTGTGAAATTAAATACTCGATTCTTGCCAAAAGTAGTTCACGATAACATCAAAGCGGTGTTTTTAGTTCAATATCGGTAGATAAAGAAAAAGCATGAGAAATAGAGGATTTTTACCTCGTCGGACTTGGCGCCATAGCTAGATCTTTGGAATTAAGTAAGAGTAGCGGAATAAACCCGAACTTCCCAATTACACTTTCAATCAAGCTTCAAAATCGAAATGATCGAGGAATCGAGAATCCCTAGCACCCTACACATAATCAATTGCACTGCGAAAAGTTTTTTGCTTGTGCCCTCACACACCTCCCAAAAAATGATGAAGGGCATCCTTCAAAAATGATGAAGAAGGCGTCGCCTTCACGTCCGCGAGCAAATCTTTGAAAATAGGTCTTGAGCGATCTTTGGAGCATCGAGAAATTGAGTAGGTAAAAAAAAAAAGCACCCGAATATTGAAGTGAGGACATGGAGCATAAAATCGCAACCTAGGGAGTCGAGGACGGAAGCGCCTTCTATTCACTATGTTTGACTTGACCACAAGACAATGAAAGGCCCTCATTATGAAGGCAAGTTGACAAAGGGAAAATTCAAACTTCAAAATATGGGCGGGCACTTTTTAAAATTGATAGACGAGCAGACGGGAAATTCAAATTTCAAACTTGGGAGAGGCGGATGGGCGGGCAAATTCACATTTGAAAAAAAAAATTTGGAGAGGCGGGGCAGGCAAATTCAAATTTGAAAAAATTTGGAGAGGCGGGCAGGCAAAAATTCAAATTTGAAAAAAATTTGGAGAGGTTTAGCGGTATGAGCAAACAATTCTTTTCTTGGCGGTTCATTTCCTTTTTCGGGGACTTATCTTTTTCTTTTGTGCCACTTTTCATTTCATTTCATTTCTTTTGCGCCTCTCGCCTTCCGCCAACGCCTAGCGCCCTGAACATTCTCTCTCCTATTCAATTGCCTTCTCTCTCTAGCGCCTTTTGATCCGGGAGCGGCCTGAAAAAAGTTGGAGTAACAATTATATGGACGTGTATTTATATGACATACAAATACAATGGCGCAATCTTATTTGAAAATCCGGAGCCGGAGCTCGGGTTAGTCTCTCTCTTGTTTCGATTCTTATCTTTTTAGACTAGCATAGGCTACTATAATGGTGCGGACGTGCCATTTCTATATCATGGAGTGCGTGGTCAAGCCGTGGCCACCCCTTCCGTATAGAAATAGCGTGACCGCGGTATTTAGGAGGTTTAACTTAAGTAGCCGTAGCTATATGAAATGATGCATCTGTGCCATTTCGAGGATGCCTACGAGTCTCCCTTTGGTCTTAATGAGGTGCATAACTAGCGCCATTTCCTACTCATGCACCTCATTAAGACAAGAGGGACACTCGTAGGCATCCTCGAGATGGCGCAGGTGCACCATTTCATGTAAATGGCGCAGGTGTGCCATCTCGAGGATGCCTACGAGTCTCCCTCTGGTCTTAATGAGGTGCATGAATAGGAAATGGCGCAACTCATGCACCTCATGATTAGAGAGGCATTCTCGAAATGGCGCACCGTCGCCATTTCCTTCAAATGGCGCACTTACGCCATTTCATATATCCGCGTTAATCATCGTGCTAAGTGGATACATGCCATTTTCTTACCATGTTTATCTTGCGGTATTTCTTTCTTGTAGAAGGCACAAAATGTAGTTACATCAAAGACCACGGTCTGGGGCGGGTCTTGGTTCATGGAGATTGTTATAGCCATACCTTTGATAGAAGGTGTGGACCCAACAAAAGGGCGACAAAAGCGAGAGCTTTGCCTTGTTGTCAAGTCCGTCTTTGGTGAGGTGAAGAGAGAGGAATTTGTGGCCCGGATGGGCATCATAGTAAACATGAGGGAAGTCGAGGCGGGGAAGACTTGACTTTCTTGGTCGCACGCTGGAGGATCTGTCCAATACTAGCATTGATCTCTATTGTATGGAATGGCGATTACTCTGACGGAGCAATGATGGAGTCAACATAAAGAACTAGGCTTTGTCGGCCAAAAAAGGGGTGGCGTTGCCATCATATGAGTCCCGCATGAGCAAGCGGATATCAAAGGCACGGTAGAGATCCTCGGGGGATTTGGTGATACGTGAGCGGCTATGGACATGTCAAAAACTCTATGTCCCACATTGTTAGAGCGAAGCTCGAACAACATGCCGGCACTAAGGAAATGGCCAGATGGATCTTTGGGAGGTGATTAGAAAGGCGGTGAAGGTCAAACCAGCCACCGTGAGTAGCAGAGGAACGAAAACGGGAGGAGAAGAAGGACAAAGGCAGGCAGATCAAGAGCGGACTCAGGAGGAAGCGAAGGGGGACGAGCATCAAGAGGAGAAGAGGGATGAGCAAGAGGAGCAGCAACATCATTCTCCTATGAAGTCCACTTGGAAGCATGATTCTAAGAGGACTATTAGTGACAATCTGGAGGCTCCAAAACACACAAATGGTAGCTTCCACAGCCGAGAGTGCACCGGGCTAGGAAATTGCAAAAGATAGCAGACCTTGAGGTGCCCGAGGAACTGAAGATGGACCGGAATGCCGAAGAGGAAATGCCAGAAGAAACATTGAAAAAAATACAGAAGCAGGACCACATATTTCCTCTTGGAGTCACATACACAAGGAGGATATCCATTTGGGATCTAGAAGAGGCACTACCTAATATGACCGCCAGGGTTATTAATCCCGAGCATGTAAGGAAGCTCTGCAAATCTTTTGGAGAAGGTCCACATCCGATGTTCACTCCAGCACGGATGTGGTGCCCTTTGATTCGGACACAAAGGTGTTGCTGACCTGGTCACATGAATCTGATCTAGTAGGGAACGTTTCTACATTATCAATGGTAATCATTCAGTCTCTGTTGCTTTCGGCTTATGTGCGATAAGTTGGGGATGTAGATGCGAGTTGAGCTCGGGGAAGATCTATAATTTTAGAATATCGAGAGTTAGTGACTGAACCTTCTTTAGCTCGGTGTGGATGTCAATGACATTGTGGCCAAGAAGCTTCTTCAAGGAACCTTATGTGGATCGGATCCACCATATCGCGGAAGCAATAATGGAAGTCGAGGAAGACCAGCTCATTTGGAAAAGGCGATCAAGAAATGGCGAAAGTACAAAGTAAATTCATATCTGTTTTGCCATATATTAGTGGGTAAATGGCCTTGTTCGCTATTTCATTTGCCATCTCCCACTTCTAAAATTGTGAGTTCTATTGCAAGATTACCTTCAAATGGCGAGAGAAGATTAGAGGGGCACGTCAATAGGTTAGTCTTCATGCCGGATGATGTTTATACATTATTAAGTCAAATGTGGAATAAATGGAGGAAGGGTGAGCTTAAGGACAATAGGGGTCAAGCTATAAGGTTGGCAAATTATCTCTTACAATGCTTTTGTTAATGGTGTAGCGGAAAATGGGGGTTAGGGTTTTGTTAGTAGTTTTTTGGAGCTTGGGTAATTCTACACAGATGGCGGCCTGGCCGTCCGGAAGCATGATGGGCTGATGAGGCGATGCAGATGTAAAGCGATGATGATGCAGATGTGGGCGTCTGAATCAGTGTGTAGGGCCTTGGCGCATGTTTGGTTTTGGGGGAGGTGCAGGCGCAGGGTTTCAGTTTTGCTTGGGCGGCATAAAACAACAGGCCCTTGTTTCGGTTTTGCTCTGGAATTGTGGCGATTCGGTTTTTAGGTATGCCTACTCCAGCTATGGCTACTCGGTTTCTAGCTATGGCTACTCGGCTATGGCTACTCGGTTTCGGCTATGGCTATGGTTTCGAGTTGTTGTTGTTGCGGCGGGCCCCGGGATAGACATGACTCTACATAGACAAGATAAGCGGGATCTTGTTGTTGGGTGGTAAGCCAGCCCTGCCTCTGTGTTGTAGTTCTTCTTCGACCAAATTTTAAGAACCCAATTTCTTGAAGTTCCGTTGTTCGAGCATCTGGCGAGTTGCGATTAACTCTTTGTCTTTGAAATTGCGGTATAAATTATTCTTATCTGTTCTTAAGTCTCCTTTGTTCTTATCTCTCTTTCTTATCTGTTCTTGGTCTCCTTTGTTCTTATCTCTCTTTCTTATCTCGTTCTTGATCTCCTTTGTTCTTATCTCTCTTTTGTGAATGCAATGGTGTTCGTGCATTTTTTACGCGTATAGATTGAAGTATATCATGTATGTATGTACGTATAACAGCCGTATGAGGTACACAAACTTATACGTGGGTCTGATGTGGAAATTCCACAGCCCTTTATTTGGCATATTCATGGAATTCTGCTTGGATCCAATGATAGTAATCAATTGGGCAAAAGACAAAGATTACTTTAGCGACAACTACCTTAGATGCATGAGGGGCTTGAACTACGATGATTGTCGAAAGGTCCTCGAAGAAACATTAAGTGGGAACATATACGTCAAAGTCACCTCAGATTACAAAGGCGAAAAATTTTTCAAGACAAGATGACATAACTTAAGAATTCTTGCTTATATGAAGAAGGAGATACTGCACTTCATCTCCGATCAAATTGGCATTATGTACAAGAAATTCGAGGACTTAAGGAAGGCCACCGAAAGCTTCTCTGATATTGCACTTCAGGCTTAGGGAATGTGTCACCATAAGTGGGTGTCGGAAGGAATACTCAAAGAGGGTGTTCATGGTAACATGCCATTCTCCTTGGCCAGATCTATTCGAAAAATCCTTAAGCCCAAAATGGATAAGGACTTGCCAAGATACTTTGTTGAACATGTCCACCGGTTGGGGGATTGTGCAAAAATCTGTGCCTTTTAACATGATATGTTTAGATGCAAGGCGGATTACCGGGTTTGGAATAGTGAGACCATAATCAAGTTCTTCGATTTACATCCGCGGATGGCGGATGTAGAGACATCTTTGGATTCTATGTTTTGTCAAGACAGAGCATAACTTTCTCTTCGCCCGGTCGCGATTGAAGACCGGAATCTAGAGTTTTTATAGGAATCTATGAAGAGGAAGGCGGAACTTCTGGGTGGTGCAGGGAATAAAAGAGCCACATGCTCTTGTTCTTCGCGGACGGGATTTCTACACACATGGGAGAGCGATGAAGACACGAACCTCGGGCTCTATGGTGATCATCCTCGGAAAAATCCCTTTAGTTCTGCTATTCCTAAGGAGGCCATCGGAAGTGAGGGAGGCGTTATGGCTAAAAAACTCACGCAAGACAGGTTTAAATACATTATCGGTTGGCGAGGGTATGGGCCGGAGAATATCCGGTGCATAAGCAGATTGGTCCTAGCTCGCATGCTACCTGGTTGATAAGCTCGCCCTCGGGGTAATGTCGTTCTAGATTTCTTCTCTTACGGGCCTTCTCTAGGGCATCACTTCATGTAGGAAGAATCGGTGTGACGTCTGAGCATGACTTCCGGAAAGCTTAAATGCATAAGCGGCCATTACGGGTAGGGTCGAGAATGTCCTATACCTCTTGCTTACCGCCCGCCGGTTGGCAGCCTTGAAGTCTTGACTCTGAAAGATGGTGGAGCAGTCGGGGTAGAAAATGAGGAAGAAAATCAGGTTCTCATAAAGAAATAGGAGAAACATCGGGCCAAGGTGGAGCTGAGCAGTAAGAGCATACAATTGATCGCAGTAAAATTAACCCTGCAGACTATGAGAGAGTCAATGATGAACACTTTGGTCACGAGTATTAAAAAAAATTGTATCTACTTTTTGTATTATATTAATATATGACTACATGATCTTCTGTAAAAATGTGTTATCTATAGGAGAATAACGCGGGTGCACCATTTGCTAGATCTTTACGTTAAAGCAAATAGCGCGCCTGCACTATTTGCTGGGTTTTACGTTAAAGCAAATAGCCCATCTGCGCTAATTGCTATGTAGTAATTCTAAAGGAAAAGGGGCACGCATTTGCTTTACACTTTGGCGCTTTTTGCATTTTAATATCTTCTATTTCATTTCTCGGGGCTTTGCTTTTCCTTATACTTTCTTAGTAAATGGCCATACTTCTCTCCTGACAATTAAAACAGCCCTATTTCATATTAAATGTAGCGGATTTTGCATGATAACTGGTTTCTTGTTATGTAAATAGCGCCATATCTATCACATAAGTGTCTGATAAAACAGGGAAGAAATTGATTTTGCGAGAAATTGGAATCACGAAATTTCCAAATTTAATGAAACTCTGCTTTAACCCTTTTTTTTTTTTTTAAGGGTAAAAAAGGATAAGAGGAAGAGCCGCACAAAACCATCAGTTGCAAGGCACAAACCCTCTGCACAGACCAAATCCGACAGCCTTTCTGATTGACTCCATCTAAGGTCGATCTAGAAGATGTCTTCTGTCTTGTAAATTTTTAGCAAGATTCGAGATCCCAGACCATAGGTAACCTTTTTTGTAAGGGTAAAAAAGGTTGAGTTTATGTAATGAAGCCGTCGGATGGGCCAAATTAATGCCGGTTGTCCAGATTTAGGGCGTGGTCCAACATTACACTAAAACTTTATAATATAGGATGTTCTTATACTATTTATCTATGTGAATGTCTATTTTGTTCTACATCTCCCAATGTTAACGTTAACGTTAAATATTGGTATTGCTCAAAATTAAACTTATATTCAGTATAGAAAATGGAAAGGAAATTTTTAACTATCTGGAATGTCACATGGACAAGTTGTTAAGAATGGGTTGTGGAATGTAATTCACACTTTCACCCCAACCCTTTGCCCCATTAATGCTAGTTGTTTTTTTTAGTGTTATTTTATATAAGTCAATTTTAGTTGGCATCTTTCATAGGGCTTGTATGCCATAGGGATATTTGTTTTTGCTGAGTACAGGGATATTTATATGTATATTTGCAGCCGGAAAGGTCAGCTTTCCCATGGAGCTTTCAAGTATTAGGTAGAGCAAAATTAGTTTCGACAATAAATGGTTCATGCCAAATAGTATAAAGCACGTCTCAACTGGTTACATAATTAAACTCTGGTTAGTGATTACTTGTCTAGGATTGTTGTGCACGCACATTCGAAGATAGGATTTTGACGGTTGTTCAAGCAACACCAACTGTAAGTCTTCCTGCACATCATTTTCAATTTATTTGTTTGCCATGTATGGGCTTATCAGTACAATAATAGCATAGATGTGAAGTTGCTTTGTTCGGTGTTCTATTTAAACTGTAGGAAGCTTGGCGATTCAGATGTCTTTTTCAGGTAACCCAAGTGTTTTATTTACGGCTCTCTACTTTGATCTATGCCAAATGTAGCACAAAGTTTGGTTGTGGCAGAATCCGGGCGATCAGCACAGGTAAAATTCTTATCTGTCTTAAACTTTCTGCAAGGGAATGAGCTAAGATTACGATTTCCAGATTCCAATCAAGCCATTGTATGGCGATGACAGATAAGATTTTTTAAACTCTATTTGGTTTATTACATCCATCCCCTTCTTCCCAAATACAGGTTAATTTCCTAGGAAGCCATTCCAGCGATCTCTTGCCAAGGCTACTAGTTTATCAAAGGTTCTTTCCAGTTTTTAAAATCTAGTATCTGGCCATGGCTGACTTGCCCCTTTTCTCGTCATTGCATAGGAGCCAATATTGAATCCAGCGGCAATAGTGATTTGTTTGTGCTGAGGCATTTCTTTCCGGCCTGAGAAGGTTTGTTTTTATGTGTGGCTTTTGGAACTCCTTCCGGGAGTGTTATTCCTCGTGAGCATTCCAATATTTCTTAGCATTTTGCCATTTTGCCTTTTCCATTCCTTTGATTCATTTGACAGATATTTTTTCCCTTTTTTTAACAGAGAATCAAGTTTTGGCTATGGCGTCCATCTTTGATTAAGAAGGATATAAAGGTCAAGTCTGCATTGCTAGAATTATAAACTCGGTAAATTGTAAATTGTTTAAATACATAACTTAATTTTGATCAATACTTGCATGCTAGAGGGCCTTTTTGGAAACTTTAAAGGTCATTACATTCTCACATGCTTTATTTCTTTCTCTCACATGCAAGAGGTCAGTACGTGAGTATTGCAAGGTCGTCACTTTCCTCCTATGCCAGATGTTTACCTTTTGCTTTGCTGTAGATGTTAGATCTAGTTTTCTACATATATCTGGAAATAAATTTATCATTGTTTATGAGTTTTGGAAATGGTTGGGGTTCAAATCCCCTTGCTTCCTATTATTTTGTTGCTATTGAGGAAAAGCAGGATAAAAGTGAATTAGCGTTAAAAAAGCACTACTATACATAAGAAACCATACACGGTCCTTAATAGTTTTAGTCTTCTATACTTGAAATGCTTCAAACAACAGACCATTGCTTGTATGCATAAGAAACCATCCACAGTCCTTAATAGTCTTATACTTAAAAACTTGAAATGCTTCAAACAACATACTATTACTGGTTTATAAATGAGAACCATATAGCTAATGCATAACAAAACCGTGCTCATATAGAACAAACACACATGTGCTTTACCATGACATTTAGCCATGCTAGTTTACTACAATAGCCAACCACATTATAAAATCACCCAAAACGAGCACTACATTAAACCACATTCACAACCATAATGTTATACCACATGGACAAATCGTACACTTAAACAATATAAGTATACCACATTCATTTACCAATATGTAATACCATTTTGACAAACTCTACAAAAAGAACATGTCGCGATTACCATGCCATAATACCACCTAACAAACCTAACAAAGAGAACCCATTAGTTTAGCCACATATGGTTTTTAATGATATCAACCCACAAACACCCATTGGCTTTATAGAATGGTTTTCTAGTCATAACCAAGGAAAGAACCATGTACGTTTTTAATTTTGGGTGCCTTGTGATAAGTGGGTGTCGGAAGGAATACTCAAAAAGGGTGTTCATGGTAACATGCCATTCTCCTTGGCGAGATCTATTCGAAAAATCCTTAAGCCCGAAACAGATAAGGACTTGCCAAGATACTTTGTTGAACATGTCACGGTAGGGGATTGTGCAAAAGAAATTACGGTATTTTGCCCGGCATGATAAGTGAGACCATAATCAAGTGCTTCGATTCCGCATCACAGATGACAGATGTAGAGACATCTTGGGGGAGGTGAAAGCGATGAAGCATACAATTGATCGCAGTAAAATTAACCCTGCAGACTATGAGAAAGTCAATGATGAACACTTTGGTCACGAGTATTAAAAAAAAACTGTATCTACTTTTTGTATTATATTAATATATGACTACATGATCTTCTGTAAAAATGTGTTATCTATAGGAGAATGACGCGAGTGCACTATTTGCTGGATCTTTACGTTAAAGCAAATAGCACGCCTGCACTATTTGCTGGGTTTTACGTTAAAGCAAATAGCGCGTCTGCGCTAATTGCTATGTAGTAATTCTAAAGGAAAAGGGGCGGCCGCGCCATTTGCTTTACCTACATGGCGCTTTTTTTCATTTTAATATCTTCTATTTCATTTCTCGGGCTGCTTTTCCTTATACTTTCTTAGTAAATGGCGCCATACTTCTCTCCAAATGTAGCGGTTTTTGCATGATAACTGGTTTCTTGTTAAGTAAATAGCGCCATATCTATCACGTAAGTGTGTGATAAAACAGGGAAGAAATTGATTTTGCGAGAAATTAGAATCACGAAATTTCCAAATTTAATGAAACTCTGCTTTAACCCTTTTTTTTTTTTTAAGGGTAAAAAAGGATAAGAGGAAGAGCCGCACAAAACCATCAGTTGCAAGGCACAAACCCTCCTGCAGACCAAATCCAAAGACCTTTTCCGATGCGACTCCATCACGAGGTCGATCTAGAAGATGTCTTCTGTCTTGTAGGAATTTTTAGCAAGATTCGAGATCCCGCAACCATAGATAACTTTTTTTTTTAAGGGTAGAAAAAAGGTTGAGTTTGTGTAGACCGTTAGATGGGCCAAATTAATGCCAGCTGTCCGATTTAGGGCGTGGTCCAACACTTACACTAAAACTTTATAATATAGGATGTTCTTATACTATTTATCTATGTGAATGTCTATTTTGTTCTACATCTCCCAACGTTAACGTTAAATATTGGTATTGCTCAAAATTAAACTTATATTCAGTATAGAAAATGGAAAGGAAATTTTTAACTATCTGGAATGTCACATGGACAAGTTGTTAAGAATGGGTTGTGGAATGTAATTCACACTTTCACCCCAACCCTTTGCCCCATTAATGCTAGTTGTTTTTTTTAGTGTTATTTTATATAAGTCAATTTTAGTTGGCATCTTTCATAGTGCTTGTATGCGTACAGGGATATCTGATCTATATATGTTCTTATGTTTGTCGCGCTTATCCGACCGTCCGTTCTAGATCCGACGGCTCACGTGGCTTTGGGACGTATCCTACGGCCGAGATGGCTTGGGAGTTTACATATAATATGTGTACCGCGGTCCTACGGTCCAGATTGATCTGATCCTGACCGTTGGTCCGAGATCCGACGGCTCACGTTGCTTTAGATATATCCTACATGATCCTACGGTCCAGATTGATCATAATCCTTAGTCCAAGATCCTACGGCTCACATTGCATGCTCGGGCCTTGGTATTTTCAACAACTTTTAAGGAAAGGCTTTTAAAATTTTTTGTTTATTGGGGGATTCGAACCACGGTCATTAACCCCCAACCCCCATTCTAACCACTAGACCAAGCATTAATTCTATAAATAATTTATGTTTCAAATATACTTAAGGGTAATGTCCTAATTAAGATAAAATAGAATATAACATTACGGTAAGGAAATAGGGGAAGTACTTCGAGAAAGTTCTAGGATGTTTTGAAAGTTTCAGAATGTTCGGGGAAGTTCTAGAATGTTCTAGAAATTTCTAGAATGTAAGGAATCGGGAGAATTAAAGGGAATCTAAGGAAATCTCATAAATTGTAAGAGAATCTAGGAAGATATTTACAAGTCTAAGGGAATCTCTTAAAATCTAGTTGAATCTAAGGGAATCTAAGAAAATCTTGATGGTCTTAGAGTTTTTTTAAGATTTTGCAGAGAGCCACAATAGAATGTTCTAAAATGTTTCATAATAAAGGTGTACAATATAAATCTTGAAAAAAAAAATGGTCTAGATGCTCAGGGTAAGTGCCTCAGTCTAAAAATAGAAAGTGATTTAGAAATGTTGCACAGATCCAAAATAGATTATTTTGGAAGGTTCTAAATGCTCATAGGTAAGCACCTCCTAAGAGAATCTAGGGGAATATTTATGAATGCTAAATATAGTACATAGAATGTTGAAGAATATAGAGGAATCACAAGAGAATCTCAGTAGAATCGTTGGTTACCTAGAGCACGACAGGGCCTTGCACCGTAAGAACATGCTAAAACTGGAACACGCACCGTAGGACGCGTTAAATTTCTTGTTTATATATGTATATATATTTGCAGCCGGAAAGGTCAGCTTTCCCATGGAGCTTTCAAGTATTAGGTAGAGCAAAATTAGTTTCGACAATATATGGTTCATGCCAAATAGTATAAAGCACGTCTCAACTGGTTACATAATTAAACTCTGGTTAGTGATTACTTGTCTAGGATTGTTGTGCACATTCGAAGAAATAGTCAATATTTCTGCTTCGAGCCGCTAGCTCTTAAGATTTGCCGATATCCGCTAAATAAGATTTGCCGATCTAAGGATGGAATTTGTCCGTTGTGTTCTTCTTGAAAGGGCAAGCGATGATCTAAGGATGGAATCGAGCTCTAGTCTGAATTGCTGGGTTTCTGATGTTCTTGCTTTATGCTTTGCAAGATTAAGGAGGCGATGGAGGGGCAAGAAAACTCATATAAATGAGCTTCAATGTATTTCGGTAAAATTCTTGGCGATTCCATCCAACGATATGTGAAAGCATTGGATTAAAGTATGTGGTAAAGGAGCATGGTTGAATTTGGCCGAAGATGTGGGGAAGGAGCTGTTAAGAGTTACGGATAGTGGCACGCAACTTCGTCATTCTATGTGTCAAAAAGGATTTCGAAAAGGATTTATGCGCCTTACCTTTGGTCACTTTGGGTTTTAAAGGTGAGTTGAGTGAAATTATTGATGATGCTAGGATATATGTTCGGATGATAAATCGCTTCATTACGCATTCTCTAAAACCATTGGACCTTATTGTTGAGAAACTTATGCTTTCGAAGGGGTGGGAGTGCAACAATTTGCATTTTATCTTGAAAAAGTAGCATATCAACAGGACAAGAATACTCACGATAAATAGCTCAAAGTCACCACAGTCTAATGTTAGGATGTCTAGTTTGTTACGAATGTTGAAAAACTATGAGCCTAATGTCAACAACGGTGATTTGTCGAAAAGGAACCTCACGGAATACGGTAGTTTTGGAGTTGTTTACAGGCGGTGGCATAAAATACACTGTATGGTTGTGAAACAATTTTCATTGATGAAGATTGGAAGGCTTCGTCATCATGTCTTACTCTGTAGACAGAAAAACTTGACTCTCCCCATATTGTGCGCATGTTAGGTTACTCTGCGGTAGGAGGAAATATTGTGTCCGAGCTTATGGATAAAAATCTCAAGGAGCGAGATAAGAGGGCAAGAATCGCCACTTCCTCTAATTCAATCACTTGACTTGATGCTCCAAATAGCCAAAGCAATGAGGTATTTACATAACATGAATGTGGTTCCGCGTAGATCTAAAACACCTTATCGATGCTCAAATCTAGAAGGGATGGGAGTTTACTTATCAAATTGAGGAATTTCGGTATCTTTAATAAAGCGTCGGATACTCGATGTACATGGCACGAGAAATGGAGCACGGAGGGATTATTCAAGAAAAGTGGATATTTATAGCTTTGGTTTGATTTGCAATGAAATTCTTACGGGGAAGATCTGTAAAGCGAAGAAGAAAGCTAACTCTACCTCTGAGACATTCCTAATAAGGCGAGAAAATTGATAGACACTTGCCTTGAATGGGATGATGCCAAACGTCCTAGCTTTGAGGATATTTGTGATATCTTGTGGCTTGTTAAGGAAGAACTCTTGACCAAAGTAATTGTTGATTCAGGAGGCCCGAGAGCTGAAATTCACAATTGAACTACAAGGAATGAGAGCATCTCGGCGTATTAAAGCGGCTCCAAGCGGTTATTAAAGCGCATCAAGCCACTCGAGCTCCACCCTCGAGTCGGAGGAGCCAAGCGATGTTCTTCTTGAAAGGGCAAGAAGGCGCCTTGGTATTGACCACGTCAACCACTTCAACTTTGCCGTCTCTGAGAGGGTGCGGAGTTGGCAAGTCCACTTTCATCAACAACTTCTTGCAACCTTGTAAGTTTCCTTCTTGCAACCTTGTAAGTTTCCTACGGCTTTTTCTTGCAACCTTGCTCACCCGTGGCCTAAATTTTGTTAAAGTTAGGTCTTTGCTAAGGTCAAGGTTCTTGAAATCGATGTGATGGCGTGAAGCGTTATACAAATTCTAAATTTCCCAATGTTGTTTTTGGGTCTTCCACAGTCTTTGGCACTTTAAAAGATCCAGCGACAACATATTTCGAGGATAAAATGCTCTAAGCCTTTGAATGTATCCTCATTTTAAGCGTGATACATTCTCGGAGGTAGATGTCCAAATCGCTATACAATCAGCGAAGTGGAACAAGGAATTTGCTATGGTTCGAACTAAAGCGGATAAGAGCTTAAAAGAAAGTTATTGACAAGAAGAATTGGGCAATGGCGAGAATTAGCTCGTGAATTCCGAGAAGAAGTGAAGGAAAGCCTTTACGGCCAGAAGAACGTGCCAGCTACAGCGTTACTCTTCATTATATCCTCTCTCATGTACAGGAATGATGGGGCTAATCCGTACGAGAATGAAACAGATGATAGCCTCAAAGGTATGGACGAAAAAGCTTTATTGGTTCATATTTTTCAAGCTTGTGAGCCAAAAGTATTGACAAGAGTCGACGAGCAATAGGGCCCCAAATCTGTTTATTTATCTATATCAGTAAAATTGGAAATCTGTTTATAGCAGTAAGGGTACCTTCGCACCCGCCGTTAATTTAGGATTGCGTTAAGTTCTTAACGGTTTTAAGATTCACACCACAAGTTAAGTTAGTATCCCATAGTCAGACACAGGCTCCTCTCATGGGACACGTCCGCTGCCGGCTGATCTCTATATGGCCACCCCTCCTTCCATAGGGCGCTTGCGCGGTGACAGTGTTGACCCGCCTAGGGGCCGCCAGGTCTTCGACGACATTGTGAGGACTGCAATGGCAGGCACGGGTATGGCACACACTTTGACCTCGCCATTTCCTTTGTCGCGGTGTCGAGGCCGGGCATGGATGAGAGGCCCGAGCCCCTGTGGTTTCTTCATGTACCACCTTGGAGAGTTTGACAGGCACACCATCTGGAGCTACCTGGTGTGTGTACCCATTCGAGGTTGGTCCCAGCCCCACAGAAGGTCGGCACAGTTCCCCGAGCACTTGCAGATCCGGCGGGTTGCGGCTTGGTCCCTCTTACAGGAGGAGGTTAGGGTGTTCACCCACTTCTACGGCCCGAGATCCGCGAGCATCTGCGCCCGGTCATGACGCAGAGCGTCGGATAAGCGTGGCCACTTGGGTCTGCGAGGAGAGGGTGCCGGGCCAGCATGCGGCGTACAACTCACACTTGACCTCATCGAGGCTTGCACACCCGATGGACAGTGGGAGGAGGGACACATTCGAGTGCTGATGAGGTACGTGTCCGTTTTAGTTTGTATGTATCGTCGTCAACATCTAACCACTGGAGTTCCATGTATGCAGTGCCTTGCGACACATGCTACCCGAAGCGGAGCGTCGCGAGTTGTTGATGGTGGACCCTCGTGTCTATCACGACTACGTCCAGTCGGAGACACACAACGTGTCTCCTGAGGAGTGCGTCTCCCACCTTCTTCCTGCTGAGCATCATTTGGGGTACACTTTCCGATGCGGTCCTATGGCCCATCGTCCGCGAAGTAAATGCGCATCCTTTGCTTTAGTTTCAATTGAAATGTCATTTCGGCTTAAGCGTGCACATAGCGGTGTTGAAAATATTACATCTTTGGCGTCGCGATGGCCATTGGATGCTCGTTACCCTCATCACGAGGCCCGGACCTCTGGCGGCCGCTGGGCCTTGGGAGATGGCGATCCGTGGGGCTGGTGGTGGACACCCAACACTGCCTGCGCCCGGCGTCTCGAGATGCGCCTCAACCTCCTCGCCGGCTCGTGGAGTGTTTCTTGTGCCCACCTCATAAGCCCATGTGCTCCATTGTCGTGATCTCACTGCGGTGTCTTTGTGCAGTAGCGGCGGCTTGGCTCTTTTGGCGATTGGGGGCACCGGCGGATGTATGAGCGGTAGTCGGGATGTATGAGCCAAACTTAGTTGTGCACTCACCCTTGTATGATGTGGTTTTCTCAGTAGACAAGTTGAAATTGTGCCAACCTGGCGGTGAATCGCAGCGTGGAAGTTCGGTTCCGTCATCAACCGGCGGCCCGGCGAGCCACGTCTCTCTTCAAGACCTCCCGGCCCGGCGTGGCGATGGAGATATTTTGCCACGCCGTTTGCATGGAACCAACATGCAAGAACATTGCACGCAACTTTGTTTGGAAAAACCTTGAGTGTCGTTTTCCATCTAGCGGTACAATCAATGCCGCGATCATGCACGCTCACCCATCTTCCCAACAATGTGGGTTTTACGACCGCGACCTCCGTGATAGCCCGTCTCTCACCCGTCCATGTCAATGGTGATTGACCTAGGCCTGATTGTGCCCATTCGTTCAAACACAAGGCGTAGTGCTATCTTGAGGGCATGTCGGTGCCCCTCATCGGCCTCTGACTGCGAGCATGTAAAAGGCCCAGGGAACCCCACACCCCGGCAATCGGTACAATGGCTCCGTCTGGCAGAAACTTCCACAGTTTATACGGAAGGTTGAATCCATGGCCCAACCACCACCGCCGCTCCACCTCCCAAAGACCTCCAACATCTTGTCATCTTGGATGACTAGGATCCATAAGCGGTCCAACGGGTTCAAAACATTAGGATTCGGGGCTGGTGAAAAATCACCTTCCCGGAGGCTTTCCAATCGTCAATCCCACTCTCGAGGCTTTCCTAGTCCGTACCCAGACTCCCGCCTAGGAGGTGCAATGTGGTGACATTGAATGACAAAATATTTTCGATTGTGCTCTTATTGAAACAAAAGTTTGGACAACATCATTGAAACAAAAATATGGACATGCACAAAGTATGGAGTGTCGACAACATCAACTGCTCGGTAAAAAATTTTCAAGGGATCTTACCGAGTATTCTCTGCCGGTATGCGAGTTGCCACACATCCTCCTGCGCCATCGTGAATCGGTATATGACTCGCTCAACTGGGCTTACTGTCATACGTATTTGCGGTCCCCGTGCTATTGCGATGTCCCACGCAGCACGTGTCATTCCAATACTTCTAAGCTCTTGTCGCGGCGGCCGCAAGCGATTCGGGATGCGGGCATGGACCAATCACATGCATTTGTGAAAAGGGTCATGGCGGTGTGTTACGTGCGCCGCGTATATTTGTGCAAGCTCGATGAAGCACCATTTCCATCTACTTTCCTTTGTCGCCAAAGCGAAACAAGCATCCTTTGTGGTGCGGCCAGTCGATTTGCCTATCCCTCGGGTCCCCTCGCCGTGGTAGTTTGAAGCTCAATCACCCTTTGCTCGATCACACTTTGTGGCCCACGCCTTAGGAAGTCCGCGGAAATTTTTGTATTTTTTATTTTTGGTCCAGCTAGACTAGTCTTGTCACTAGAATATCATCTTGTATGGGACTAGCTAGAAATATCCTACTTGCCGGTCAAGGCAACCAAAGTGGAGGACACATTATAGGCACAAGTTCTACCACGTCGGGGATCATGGCCATATAACCCCGATAACCAACTCCCAAATATAAACATACCTTGGCGGGTTTGAACCCCAGACCAAGTGCACATTTATTTTGGCATTACTAGGCTTATACCAACTCACCACACATCCGTTGGGCAAAACTTTAGCCATACATGCACACTTTGTAGGCGGGGATATCTCTGCCTTAGGAAATCCACGGAAATTTTTGTATTTTTTATTTTTGGTCCAGCTAGACTAGTCTTGTCACTAGAATATCATCTTGTCGGACTAGCTAGAAATATCCTCTTTTTGCCGGTCAAGGCAACCAAAGTGGAGGACACATTATAGGCACAAGTTCTACCATGTCGGGGATCATGGCCATATAACCCGATAACCAACTTCGCAAATATAAACATACAGCGGCGGGTTTGAACTCCCGAACAAGTGCACATTTATTTTGGCATTACTAGGCCTATACCAACTCACCACACATCCGTTGGCCAAAATTTTAGCCATACATGCACACTTTGTAGGCGGGATATCTCATGCCTTAGGAAGTCCGCGGAAATTTTGTATTTTTTTTTTTTGGTCCAGCTAGACTAGTCTTGTCACTAGAATATCATCTTCTCTGGACTAGCTAGAAATATCCCTCTTGCCGGTCAAGGCAACCAAATATCCTCTTTTGCCCGGTCAAGGCAACCAAAGTGGAGGACACGTTATAGGCACAAGTTCTACCACGTGGGGATCATGGCCGTATAACCCGGAGTAACCAACTCCCAAATATAAACATACATTTGGCGGGGTTTGAACCCCGACCAAGTACACATTTATTTTGGCATTACTAGGCCTATACCAACTCACCACACATCAGTTGGGCAAAACTTTAGCCATACATGCACACTTTGTAGGGGGATATCTCACCTTAGGAAATCAACAAAGTTTAAAATGAAAGCACTTATTTCTTTTAAAGCGCACTTCAAAAGGAATCTTTGAAAGATTCCCTAAAATTCCTTAAAAAGTCCATTTTAAGATTTTTTTTTGTACAGGTGTGACAATTTAAGTAATTTAGGTACTATTTTTAAGGGGTTGATTAAACATAACTTTCATGCAAAAATTTTAAATAGCAATTTTCATCCTCCTAAACTAGAACAAAAATAGTTACTTTTATAAAGTATAACAAAAAGGGCAATAAAAAAAAAAAAATAGCAAGGGTTGTAGAGTGACAAAGAAGTGATATATTCACGGTTGTGAAAATTGTACAAAATTATGAACAAAATTGTCTAAAATATAGGACATTTTGACAAACACTCATCACACACTTTACATTCTATACATGTTCGAGTCATAGGACAAACTTACATTTTTGCGACAAGATCGGGATGCATCTCATCTTCAGACTCATTTAATCCACGATCACTTGAGCCTTCATCCTCGGCTTCACTCTCTAAAAGCTGGATGTACTCGAGCGATCTTCTTCCTCACTTTGTCTACAAGTGAGTCTTCATAAATCATCTTTTTTTTTGCCACCTTTCTAGGTTGTTTGTCTAATCCACATGCCGACCTTATTAAAGTTTGAGTGATCATCGTAACTTATTAGCGCGGTCGAAACAAAGTCATATGCAAGAACCTTTACTTCCAGCTAGATCTATGACAACGATTAACTTGTTTTGGACTTAGCTCTCTTTCCCACTCTGTTTTTACCATCTCCAAAGTATAACTCCCATTGAAAGCATTGGCAGCATTCGTTCTCATCCAGTGCACTTTTAATTGAGTGGGAATTCCATCCTCTCTTATTACCTCCAGTACTTTAGCTAGCCAGAATGGCTTTCCAGATTCATCATTATCATTTGTGGCAGACTATGAGCATTCCTTTCTGGAATCTCGATCTTGAACCGGATACTCGAGCAACTTGTTGTCTTTGTGCGTCTGGGGGCCCATGTACATGACTCTGTCATCTTCATCCGAGCTAGCCAATATCTCTACATGTTCCTCTTGATTCTCAACTTGCACGGGAGAGTTTGCCTAGATGGCCCAGTTAGAATATGGCGGTCTCCACCTTATGTAATGAAGCTTGCAACATGTCCGTTGCCGAGAAAAAAGCGGGAGGCCACCATAAAGCATCTCTGCCTCCCCAAAGTGGTTAGAACCTGGCCCGAATACTTGTCTCAATAAAATCCAATGATTTGTTTGAGTCAAATGCTCTTCCCTCCTTTTTACTCTTTGTGATTTCTTTCCAGGCTTTTTAGAGGCATTTGCTCTGCGAGAGAGCATGGAACTAGTATTGGGGATGGTGCGAATGAATTGAATACTGTTGCTGGTACTTACTTTGCAAGGATGTGGCATATTTCTTTCCTTGTAAGATGGCCTTGCCATCTACAAGTGAAATTTTGATCGATCTTTGAAATGTAATGTTTCTCAAGGGCTCAATAGCCCACGGTGACCCAGTTGATCTCTCCAGAAAAATCCATTCCTTGAAATCATAAGTTTCTTCTAATAACTTCGATGTGCGGGCGAGGATTGTAGGAATCTTGGATAACCTCAATCATTCTTTGGGAGGCTGAGTGCTTTTTTTTTAGCAAGGCGGCTTAGAGAACCTACTTGAACATCTGATCAATTTGATCGTGTGTATGACCAACAAGCGAGGAAACCAATCTTCACCTTCTTGAAGATTTGTTTCTCAACTAGCATAGCACAAAGATAAGCAAACAACGCTTTGATTCTTATTTTCTCTTGTCGTGTTGTCAAGTCAAGATCTGAGAACCCGGTGGTATATGTTCTAGATTGGAAAGAAGCTTATTCAATATTGTGATAGTGAGATTTGGATCAGCATGAATGTTTGGATAGTTCAAAAATGCCTTGCAAGATAGTTTTCCATTAAATACCATAGCACCAACAACATGCAGGTGTATGAAATCTTCTTCAGCAGCATCCTTAGGCACATTGACAAAATGTGGTAGGGTGGTCTTCTTCTGGTCCATTCCATCAATAACAACCGATATGTAGTTGAGTGGTTGCTCCAGTGCTTTCTTCCTATGTTTTGTCAATTTTCTCCTTTCTAAAGATTGTTGTTCTCTGTGCTTGTTCAGTTTCTCTTTCAATGCATCTGAAATGAAAACATGTTTAGGAAAGAACCTACTTTTAAGTAGAACTAGGCAAGAACACGTCCTGGAAGCTTACTTTTAGTGTGAAGTTTCCTTGCATTTTGTCTCTGAGCTTTTAATTCAGAGCATGTAGCACCTATGACATCCGGTGCTTTCTAGGAATGGACCGCTGAGAAAACTCTTTTTTCCAGAGCACAGTGAAGTAAGAGTAGCAGACATGGCGTTCTCCAGCCTCAACACACATGTCCTTATAATTATCGTAGACTTCACGTTTCGTGAAGTTGTCACTCAAGTGGTACATGGGGCTGTTAGGGAGTTTCTCGCAAGACTCCTTAAAGAAACCTTCCATCCAGGAAACACATTGAAGGGCATGAATTCTGGATATACCTCCTGAATGGCAGTAGTCATTAATGCACGGATTCTTGTCAAGCCTTTTCTTCAAAGGTCAAGTCGTCTCTTTGCCTAAAGCATGAATCAATTTGAAGGCCGTTTGACAGACCGGTGTGGCCACCAGGTATGTAAGTAAACTTCTCACCATAATCGGCCTAATATTGAAGGCTAAGTAGCCCCTTTGGTCTAGCGAGTCATTGAACTCAGAACTATCACGAATCAACCTCAATTCCTTTAGTCCAATCTTAAGCAAACAACGTTGAGAACAACGATTCTTTTGTATGTGTTGCCCTCAAGTGAGCCTCGTCCATGAGTTTCTTTCTCCTAACGGTTGTACATGCTTTCTTGTGTAAGTTACGCTTAAGATTCTTACTTGGAGGGGCTTTGAATTGAACATGGAGTCTTGTGGCTTTGGTAGGTCCTCGTTTGAGAGATCAACATGAGGTGTTTCTTCGTCGAGAGAGATCAACAAGAGGTGTACTAGTAGGCGGTGAGAGTCACGGGGGAGGTGCTTTCCACATCTCTCGGGAAAAAAGTAATCGAGGTTGGTGGCGTAGTTGACCAGCTCCTGACGTGTCGTAGAACACAGGAGTTGCGTGTCGCTGTCTGCTCCCACTTGTTGTAGTATCATTTAGCGAAATGGATGGAGTTGGCGTGATTTGCCTCCGGGATTTACCCTACTGATTGGACTATGGGCTGACGTACTAAAATGAAGTGGAGGAGGTAGTCGACCTCTCTAGCACGTGGTGGAGTAAAAGCGCATTGGTGGGGGGCAAAGCGGCGTTCGGGGAAAGCGGGGTGTAGTGGAGTAAATTGAACTGGTGGTGGAAGCCGAGGTGGTCGTCTTTGGAGTAAACTCAACAGCTGGGGGTTTGAATATCGGGCGAATTTTTTGAGGCTACTTCCAGGTGTCGAGTTGAGGAGGTGTGAATGTCATTGCGGGGAGGAAGCCTGCGAGCAGGAGTTGGAGGCCTGCGGTTCTTTTTCTCGAGCCATACTCGAGAAAGTTAAGCGTCACACCATTATAAATTTATCTGACGGAAAAGCGATTTTTAAAAGGTTTACACGAGGGGATGGTATAAATTTATACTGAGAGAAGGCAAAACTTGAAGCGGCCGGTATATAAATTTATCTGAGAGATGGTATAAATTTATACGGAGGAGGGCAACATAGAAAAGAAACGGTATAAATTTATACGAAAACTCACACACAGTTGTATTGAAAACTTTATGGAGAAGCGCTATACGAAACGGCACTTAGCAGAGGTACTTAAGCCCGGCACCGGCCACCCCATTTTCTATATACGCAGCTCGGAGTTGAAGGCGCTCGCGGTGCGGCTTATATGCCCCCCCTTATTTGCTCTCCAGCGCGAGTCCATACTGTCATGGCCACGTAAGTCTACTATCCATACTGTCTTAGTTTCTCTTTTGTTTTAATCTGTTAGAGTGTAAGCGCCCACGGTATAAATTTATACCGATATGGCTCTGGCGGTATGAATTTATACTTTCGAGCACGAATCGGTATAAATTTATACGTTCGAACACCGATCGGTATAAATTTATACGCCAAATTGTTGCAGGCGGTATAAATTTATACCGCTTCGACGCAGCGGTATAAATTTATACCATTCAGCAACGGGTCGGTATAAATTTATACCGCCAAATGTTCACAGAGCGGTATAAATTTATACCGCTCGAGCACGAGCGGTATAAATTTATACCGTTCCAGAACACAGTCGGTATAAATTTATACCGCAATAAATTTAAGCGAGAAGCTAATATCACGAAGCATCTTACAACATTTCTTGACCATTCCAGGAAGGTCATTTTATTGTCAATGTCACGCAAGTATAACAAGCTAGCTGTAGCATTGTGTACCATGCAATAACTGTCCGGTGTTCACGATGTTGTGCATGGCCTTTCCGTCGACTGTTCTTTTTTTTTCGACACTATTATATAAGCCCCGCATGACGAGAGCTAGGGATCTTGGTTTTGTCCTCAAGACTATCCTAGGCATTATAGATTAGCCTAAAATTATGACGAGAAGATAAAACAATTAATTTACCCGGGGATGGGCTAGTTAATGCAACAACAAAGCAGGACTAGATTCCGGAGAAGGCAGTTCTTGCGATGGCGTATCCCTATAAAAATAGGTAATTCAACAAACTTAGCATAAGATAATAAAAATTACATGCCTTACATATAGATGTAAAAAAATAATTTTGAAAGATTTTCAATCTATGAGCCAAATCAATGCACCTTTAGCATCTTCAAGAAGTATAAAAAAGCGGCCATTTGGAATTGATGAATGACATCCATTTTCATCATGGTAAAGACCAAACACTTGAAAGCATGAAAATAACGGTTATGTGTCGCCAAGATATTTAAGACTCCACTTAGTCTTGTATAGATCCTTAAATATATCCGTCTTTTGGAAATGGACACTTTGAACTCATGAATGCAAGCAACGGCACAAAAGGACCAGTATATTGCATCTTGGTTTTGTATTGAAGACTATCTTTGGCATTATAGATTGGCCTAAAATTATGATGAGAAGACAAAACGATTAATTTACGGTGATGGGCTAAGCAAGTAACAAAATCCAATCCTAAACAACCAGTATCAAACAAGTGTAGAACTTGGCATCAAGAATGAGGAGCTAGGACTTGAATAACATTATATTCTAGCAAGGCTAGAAACTTCTCTTATTGTAATGGGCTACGGCTTGCCATAACTCAAAAGTTTTCAAATTTACAACATCTAATGACATAACATTATCCAACAACTTAGCTTATTGCAATGTACTATTCTTGACATAACTTGAAGTTTTCCAGTTTATAATAACCCATAATGAATTGGGTAATTGAATTTGGCATACTTTTAGAAAGAAAAGGAAGAGTAAAGTAGAAGTGGCAAAATGACATCGACTTCTTAGTTAGAAACTCAAACACACATACCGTAATGCATCGAGGATAGCTGGGCCAGCAAGCACATCACCACTAGTTGCCACCATGACCGGATGAACCATTATAGTTGTCTCAAGATCCAAATGTAAATTGCCACCGCATTAGAGTAGTAAGAATCTACACGGGGATATTAGTTGTCGTTTTGATACGGTCAAGATATTTCTAAAACAATACACATCCAGCTCTCTTGTTTTCTCTAGCACCAAATAAATGCCCGACAAAGCACGGACCACACAAGTCGGTGATTATCTCTGCGGGTCGACTAATCCATCCTTCGCACAAAAGTAAATATGAGCAATATCTTAAACGTTTTATTCTTCTCTTTGCAAAATCAAAGCGGGTTTTGGTGATTACGATAGAACCCTCGACGGAGAAAACAAAAACAAAGACGATTCAGTTGCCAAGAAATAATGTTTTCAAATCTTCAAAGGGAATGTATTTTCGGAGGAAGTATCATATGCATACGAGCTGATTAGTAAATAATATGAAACGGAGGAAGGAAGCTAGTTCTTTGGCACATAAAGGCTGGGATTTGAATCCTCCAACGGCAAAGAAAACTAGATATATGCCATTGACTAGATACAAGAACTCCAAATTTGTTTTAAATGCCTCATAAATTGGATGATTCCTATATTGAAGAAGAATAAGAATTGAAGACTTTCGTGCACAAGGAAATAATCAAAACTTACAATAGAGAACATTTTTTTAGAATGTTAAAGTTCCGATGAATAAACAAACCAGCTCATGAATGATCGAGAATCCGGCAAAATGTCCGCCATTCCCTCCCATCCCCGACATATTATTTAAAATTAAACAAACAAGCAAGCTACGGCAAGCAAAGAACAACACATACCTTGTGATCATTTTGCTGCGGCGGCAAAGACATTTTTCCAGCTGAAACTTTGTGATCCTAAAGCTCAAATTAAAGTCTGAAACTTGAAGTACCTCTGGAGCAGATTTCCACGCATAAGGCAGATTCGAAAGGTTTTTCGGTTGATTTCCAACTGCAACAAGCAAATTCGAAATACACTTTTTTTTTTTTTTTCGGTCGGTATTCAAACCTATTTTTTCATTTTCTCTGTTCTTCCATTTGCAATGCTACCATAGCGGCTGCTACAAGCGGAAATGTAACCTACCGCCTTTGCCCCACAAATAAAAAGTCCAAATCTTGGGCTTGTGTTCGTTTATTGCAACGTCCGACAATGGCGGCAAGGCTGAAATGGGGGATCGGCGTATCTGCGGAATCACAACTTCATGGTCCATATGAAATAACCCAATTTCAAGGGCCAAGATTAAAAGCCCCAAAAGAAGGGGTCTGCTTAAATCGACGATCCAGATGAAATGCCCCAATTTCAAGGGCCCAGATGAAAAGCCCCAAATAAGGGGGTTGCTTGGGGTGTTACGACGTGTCACCTTTTGGGCCGTCCATCTCAGAGATGGACGGCCGAGATCAATCTCTACATCATGTTGGTAGACCTCAAATAATTGTATATATATAAGGATATACAAGTCTTTGTACTATGTAGGGCCCGTACGAGTTAAGGACTGTACAAATTCAACTAGAAGCCAAATACAGAGATATATCTCTTAGATTCTATTGGATTCTCAAAGATTCTCTTGAGATTTCCATAAATTCCTTAGGATTCTCTTCAGATTTTTCCATTATTCCTTAAGATCTTGAGATCCCAAGATTTCTCTAGATTCTTCAAGTTTCTATGTAGATCCTCCTATATTCTTCAAGATTCCATCAAGGTTCCCTTAGATTCTCAAAGATTCTCTTGTGATTCGTATAGCTTCTCCAAAATTCTCTTGAGATTCTTCTATAATCTCAAAGATTCTATGGAGATTCCCTTAGATTCCCATAAATTACTGCAGATTCCATAAAATTCTAAGATTCCAAGAAGATTCTTAGAATTCAATCACATTGACTCCAATCTATGACGAGAATGATGATGCCAAAGCATCACTCATTGGAAAGCTCGGACGAGGAAAGTGCATTTTGTAAAATGCTTTTGCCACCTCACTACTTTTTTATTTATGACGGTGCCATCTCACCTCCTTTAATATAAAAAATTACAATTTAATTAAAAAAATAATGGTTATGATTTTTCCTTCCCTTTTGGTCTAACGACTAAAGATTGGCAACACCAAATCCACCCTATGAAGCATTGTGTGAAGCCGACCCTGCAAAACACACCAGTGTGAAAGATTCCCCTAGATTTTTAAGATTCTACAGAGATTTTACTAGATTTCCAAAAATTATTCCAAGATTTGCATATATTCCTCAAGATTCTATGTAGATTCCCTAGATTCATTCAATTTTGATAAAGATTCACCTAGATTCCCCAAGATTCTATATAGATTTTCTTGGATTCCTTTAGATTCTCTTGGATTCCTTTAGATTCTATGAAGATTCCTTTAAGTTCTATAAGATTTCATCAAGATTCCCCCAGATTCTTAAAGATTCCTTTAGATCATATAAAGGTTCCCTTAAATTCCATCAAGATTTCCCTAGATTCTTCTAGATTCTCCTAGATTCCCAAAGATTCATATGGACTTCCCAAGATTCTATGTGGATTCCCAATATTCCCCAGATTTCCATAAATTCTCTCAAGATTCCCAAAGATTCCCCACGACTCTATGTAGATTCTCTTGGATTCCCTTGGCTTATATAAATATTGCTTTAGGTTCTTCATGATTTCATCAAGATTTTCCTAGATTCCTAAAGATTTTATGAAGACTCCTTTAGTTTCCTTTAGATCATAGAAAGATTCCCTTAGGTTCTCCAAGATTCCATAAAGATTCTCCTAGATTCTCTCAAGATTCACATAGTTTTATCAAGATTTTATATATATTTTCCTAGATTCTCTAAGATTCTACCAAGATTCCCCTAAATTATCAAATATTTCTATGAAGATTCCCTAGGTTCTCATAAATTCTCTCGAGATTCCCCTACATTCCTAAAGATGCCTCAAGATTCACCCAGATTCCCCATGGTTCTATGTAGATTATCGTGGATTTCCATAGATTCTATAAAGATTCCTCTAGATTCTCCATAATTCCATCAAGATCCCTTAGATTCCCAAAGATTCTTTATAGATTCCTCTAGATTCTCCATGATTCCATCAAGGTTCCCCAAGATTCCCAAAGATTTTATGAAGATTCTTTTAGATTCCCCTAGATTCTATGAAGATTCCTTTAGGTTCTCCAAGATTTCATCAAGATACCCAGGGATTCCCCTCGATTATTAAAGATTTTATGAAGATTCCTTTAGATCATATGTAGATTCCCTTATGCTCTCCAAGATTCCATCAAGATTCCCCTAGAAACTCAAAGATCCCATCAAAATTCCCAAATATTCTCTCAAGATTCACATAAATTCACCAAGATTCTATGTAGATTCTCCTAGATTCTCTAAGATCCTAAGAAGACTCCCCTAAATTCTCAAATATTCTATGAAGATTCCCTTCGATATCCTTACATCCTCTTGAGATTGCCCTGAGATTCATCTAGATTTTCCATGGATCTTTGTATAGTCTCTTGATTCCCTTCGATTCTATGAAGATACCCCTAGATTCCTGAAGATTTTATTGAGATTCCTTTAGATTCCCTTAGATACTTTGAAGATTGAGATTCCATCAAGATTCCTATAGAATCTAAAATATTCCATCAAGATTCCCCTAGATTTTTAAAGATTCTATGTAGATTCTCTAAGATCCTATCAAGGTTCACCTAGATTCTCAAATATTCTATGAAGATTTCCTAAGTTTCCATAAATTCTCTCGAGATTCCCATAGATCCTCAAAGATTATCCCAAGATTCATCTAGATTCCCCACAATTCTATGTAGATTCCCTTAGATCCTATGAAGATTTCCTTGGGTTCTCCAAGATTTCATAAAGATTCCATCGAGATTCTCCTACATTCCAAACTATTCTCTCAAGATTCATATAGATTCCCCAAGATTCTATTTAGATTCTCCTAGATTCTCTAAGATGCTATGAAGATTCCCTTAGATTCCCATAGATCCTCTTGAGGTTCCCATAGTCCCTAAGATTCTCTTGAGATTCCCTAAATTCCCAAAGTCTATTCCAAGATTCCTCTACATTCCCCAACATTCTATATAGATTCTCTTAGCTTCCGTGAGATATTATGAGGATTCCCCTAGATTCCCAAAGATTCTCCCAAGGATCCTAAAGATTCTCTTGAGATTCTTCAGATTCCCTAAGTTTCCGTTGAGATTCCTCTCGATTCCTAAAGATCCCATGAAGATTCCCCTAGATTCCCTTAAATTACCATAGATTTTGTAAAGTTCTAAGATTCTAAGAAGACTCTTAGAATCTGATCACGTTGGCTCCAATTGCAACGGAATAATACCAAAGCACCAGTCATTGGAAAGCTCTCGACGAGAGGGATCCAATGGCATAGGTCTCACCTTCATCCAACCTCTCAGTCTTTTGCAAGTTATGTGCCTTTGAATGTGATTAAAAAAAAGAAGCTTCTTGGAAAGTGCATACATAAATGCTTTTTAACTTTTTATTAATGAGAGTGCCACCTCACCTCTTTAAAAAAAAAATATCAATTTAATATAAAAAGTTAAGGGCTATGATTTATCCTCACCCTTTGATCTAACGATTATAATCTGTTGCACCAAATCCACTTTTTGGTACCTTCCTTGCACTTTCCTCACAAAATTTAAGGGCTAGCATTTCTTCTCCCCTTTTGATCCGATGGCTTGGGGATATGGTGCATGCTCCCATGCATGCCCATGCATGCCCCCCATGGAGATCCAATGGCTATATTTTCACCACCTCACCTATTTTCAAACGAACGGCCTAGATCGATTTGAATATATAATAATAATAATAATAATATATTAGATCATGCTTCATGAAGCCCTTAAGGGCAAGAAGCAGCAATTACAGATGTTTTCCAAAAGGAAAATCTATACCTCACACATAACATTTTAACAACAAGGATCTATGTTGTTCAACTTCTAGAAAATATCTACCCAAGGAATTTGAATCTATCTGTAAAAGTGTATAGAAATCTGAAGTACCTATCTGATATCTATCCCGAATTTCCGAATATCTCGGGCATCTTAAGAAGGTATGTGCTTCATCTTCAACTTGATGTTCATCACATAATGTGCACAAACGTTCCAGTCTAGGAGTACCATTCCAACGGCCAACCTCCACATGTAAAAGCGATGTGAGCTTGTTACGTACCTTGCTATTGTCCTTCTTATCCATAGTGAATGTGACTTACGGTAATCCTGGTCAGCAAATACAAGCATGGGATTTACCTCTAAACATAAAATTCCATCCTTGACCCCTTCGTCTCCCAAAGCCTCTCCATAACTTTCCCTTGGACTAGATCCTAATCCCCTCATCGATGTCCAGGCCAATCCACGTTCTTCAATCCCCCATCGTTGAAACCACTGAATAACTTCCCGCATCCAGCCATTATCTTGAGTTATTTCAGTAGCTACTCTTGGCGACTGGATCATCGTCAAGTGTTGACTTCGGGTGATATAGGTAAGAGTTTGACACAATCCCTCGACTTCAAGGGGAGCATACACTGTTTCAGCTAATAGAATAGAAAATGGAATTTGTTTCTTTACCTCAAGTTCTTCCTGTAAAAACATCTTCAAAACACTTTCTACTTTTAGCCATAGAGCAGGTGAGATTGACGGCCCCCATATTTGAACACCGTATAAAACCACAGTTTGGACCAGTGTTCTAAAAAGCATTCGCCGGAGGCTCCAATTCTGAAGGGAGATCCTATGACATCTTGTCCACATGCTATACAATGCATTTTTACCTCCTGTAACTCTCTTGTTTACACATTCCTTCCATCTGTAATTAGAAGCGATTTCTAAGCCAAGATACTTATAATTCTTCACCAACTCAATCTGATCCCCCTTATATTCAAAATAAGGTCTTTGGACTGTACCAAACACCATACATTTGGTCTTTTTCATGTTCACCTTCATTCCTCTCATATCACAAAACGAGGCTAAGTTATTTAAATGTTGCTGTAATCCCTCTTGTGTGTCAGATAACAAAACTACATCGTCTGCATATAGTAATATTTGGATCAGAAAGTGTCCCAAGCGAGTCCCCCATGCAGTAGAAGAGCTCAACCACTCTTGAGCTCGTCAATAAAGAGCCCAAATAGTGTTGGTGGCAGTAGGCAGCCACACTTCACTCAATCGTACTCAAAATTTCCGCATCTTTAGATAAGCATGCTCGACCTCTTCATAAAAGCACGGCCCTTTGCAAATCTCAATAAAGGCGGAACTCCCAGTTTCTCCATTCTAATGTCCAATCCTAAACGTGGCACAGTGTCAAAAGCTCTAGAAAAATCTATGTATGCAATGTATAAAGCCTTTCCTGGCCTCTTAGCCTTCTCCCTTAGAGAACATAGTGTTAGCAGATGATCAAGTGTACTATGGTTAACTCTGAAACCAGCTTGACCCTTGGCTCGCTTGCCTTCTCTTTCAGCCCAGCTACTTAATTTACTTTCAAGCAATCTCCCTAGGATTTTAGCAAAGACACTTCCAATCATTATCGTTCTGTAATTTTTTACATCATATTTGCTACCTGATTTGTGTACTGGAACAACCCGACAGCAACTCCACTCTCTCGGTAATCCATCTCTCACATCATCATTCAACATCTGAGTAAGAATTGGTATTATCTGTTCACCACCCCATTTCAGCAACTCAACTGACAGGCCCTCTAAGTCAGATGCCTTTCCATTGGATACTTGCTTCAGTTGCTCCTTAACATCTGTTTCTGTAAAAAGATCACATGTGATGTCTATTAATGGCATCTGGCTGGCATTTGGAACATGATATATGCTTCTTACTAAGTCTAGAAGCTCATTTGTATCAAGCTCAACCATCTTTTCCTTGGTTAACGTTTTGGACCAGAATAGCTTTGGACGTTCGCTAAAGAGCACTTCTAAATCTGTTTGCCTTTTAGAGAGAAATGCATACTTCTTCCTCTTCACTAGATTCCTGTACCACTTTGGTGCAGATTTATTACCTTTAGGAAGCGGTTTACGCGCCTTCTTGCAATCTTAAATCAAACCACGAATTGCATGGCTTGCCTAAGACCTTTCGTTTACTCCAGCCAAATGCTTCAGTTGCAGCATCTATGATGGCATGTTTAAAAGCCTGGGCATTAGCTTCCAAAGACGAATCTTTCCATTCCTTAAGCTTGCTCACTAAGCACTTTTTATATGCTTCCGATTTGGCATAATTGAGTCTGAGCTTCGGGATAAAAGCTTTTTTATTTGATATCCTTTCTGGACTGATTTTCAATTGAAAACATACTGGTAGGTGATCAGATTCTATGTATTTGTCCCCAATCTCAAAGCATTCAACAATGTCACTATCTATTGGAGCTATTAGATAGTCTACTGTACTCTCACCCATCCATGTCACACAGGTGGATCTCGCTGAATCAGGAAACTTTGCTACTCCATTCAGTATCTTAAGTTTGCAACAAGTACAATAATCTAGCAAGTAATCTCCCATCATGTTCTTTGTTTGGTCAGAGCTGTTCCGTATAAAATTCTCATCGGACACTTCTTCTAAACGATGATCACCATCACATTCAAATGTAGCAGCTTGTTGCCCTTTGGTTCTACCATTAAAATCTCCAACTAAAATGACATTACCTTTCTCTTTTAACAAAGCAGTTTGCAGCGTAAGCTCATGAAAAGGATTGTCATTAAGAATGCCATCCTGGTGGTATATTGGCATGCCCAGAGGTGCATAATAGCATATTGCTATGAAGGTGATACCACTCTTTGTCTCAATTTTCAGCCACATATGCTGTCCAAAAGTGTGCTTCTGTTCCAAAGAAATATGCTTATGTATCTTTAGCATATGCAACAATACCGTCAAAGCCCCTCACCATGCCTGTCTCTTTTCTGTTCCATATGCAGTCTACAATTTGAAAACCATATAAGCTTGGCAGCGTGGAAGCTTGATGTTGCCATGTTTCAGTTAAGAGAATCAAATCATACTGATTCCAAACATCCTTCAGTGCATCCATCTTAGCTTGTGAAATTCCATGTATATTCCAGGCGATAACCTTAAGGGCCTCTTCTACCTATTTGTTTCTGCGTTTTGTGATAATAGCTCTGCCATTGTGATCTAAAAATGCTACAAACCCATCATCCCTGGCTTCCCGGACCTTGGCCATCTCCTTTTTCCTTACCTCTAGCTGCGCTGGAGTAAGGTCTTTATCTAACCATATTCTGTGACCCTTTAGAGATGATCTGTTCTGGAGTCTACATCTCTAAATTTTAACAGTATGGGTCTATGAGAGCCTTCTCTAAATCTGCCCAGTCTCCTACAATGCACTACATTTGGTTCATGAAGGTGCATAATCTCTTTGAAGAAATGATCAAGAACAGCTTGCAAATCTTCACAAGCAAGAGACCTCTGCCTTCAATTCAATTAGTGCAGCAACCACGTCTTCCTCCTCAGCATCGGTTCTGGAAGGTGATCCAGCAGCCTTTCGTGACTTACCCATCGAAGCTGCCTCTTTGCTCAGAGCTCCTCCCCGGCCGTGGGCTTTAGTGTTACGATCCCAGGTGCTACCGACACTCCTGTTATGCTGATTCGTCCGGCCCCTCCCTGTAGCTAGTACGGTCCGCTAACAATTGTCGCCAAAACCAGGCGCCAAAACCAAACGGAGTCTTCAAAACCAACTAATGATGATTATCAGAGTATCTAATTAATTTTTATTGACATCAATATGTTTGTAGACATCCCATCTGCTGTACAGGTGACTACCTTCAATGGGCGCAGGAGAAATATCTTTAATAATTTGTATAGTGATTGCAGGAACGAAAAAACAGAAAGACAAAGTAAATCTCTTCACAATTCGAGGACCCGGCCATTTCCACTTTGTTGAACAGAGAATGGAGACAGTTCCACTATGAGGCCGGATAATCTGCCTGCCACTGCAAATTAAAGATATCTATTCCATGGGGGCATCCAAAGTAATTTTATATATATTATGATATTTAATAAGAGGGGACTAATTAATCTTTAGGGTCTGTGTTCGAGATCACCTACAAGACAGCCCTCTGTGAGGACCCTTGGATCAAGCAGGGAAATCCTAGCTGTGTCATGTGGGATTTTGCAAAAAGATCAGAAAAGAAAGAAGGAAACAACAAAAACTCAAGAGACAATATGCCAAAATATGACTTCCTTGAATATCAATCAGAATACATGAACTCTCATCAAGCGAGAGGAATGAAACGAGACGAAGCTAAATCTCATCAAAAAACTCAGGATCTATCTCTACTGATATATATATATAGTACAATGGGCTTGGGCCCAGAATAGATAGATGGCAGATCTCGGTCACCAACTCTTGGATCATATGCATAATTTCAGGGAATCTGGCAATGCCTTCATTAGTGCCTGGAATCCCGCTGCGTTAGAATCGAACTCCCCGGAGGCCGTCATTTGTCTAGCCTGGCTCTCTTCTTTGATGGGGGCATGGACTTCTACATGGCTTTACGGGAGGAAAGCGTGGATCTGGCATGACGCTTGACCTGGTCCCTTGTTTTTGCCACGCATGGTACTTAGGACTAGTCCTCGTATGCGGTACACAGATTAACATCGTTCCCCCCCTCCAAAAAAAAAAAAGAGAACGAGAGGAGAGAAAAGCAGGAATACGATGGAGGAAAACCGGGGAACCTTTTAAAATCATCACATGCTGCTTTGTGAGGACGTGCCTCAGTGTGATATTTCTGGATGAGCTCTTGCCTGTCTTTCAGCACATCTGAAGTATGTACCCCAATGGATGGTGGCGCATCAATCAGAAACTCTGATTGCGTCATGTCTTTAAAGGCACGATGGTCTTCCGCGGGCATTCAATGAGTAGGCAAGTCTTAAGGCCAAAGGCACCCGCACACCACGGCATTTGAAGTACATTAATAGATAGGGCGCTTTCAAGCAACGAAGGAGCACCGGGGCTACCGCGAATCACGCTTGATGATGAATTGGCGGATCAAGAGGCGTAGCAGCACGCTCCAAAAATTGAGTGAGGCTCCAGACAACCTGAAAGGGGTTTTGCCATCCACGTTCATTCAGAATGTAGATCCAATTTCAAGTTTGCTCCAAAGTTTCTCCTTCCTCCCATACAGAGCAGCGCACAAAGAGTGGATCCCACCGAAGATCTGTGGAGATATGAGTCGGGGTCCAATCAGCGTGACCAGCCAAAGCCTTGGTCCAAAAAGAAGAGCACCAATCCGAAATGAGAAATTGACGGTGTGGAGGTGCTCGTAATGACGGATACAGAGTCTTGTGCTGAGGAGGAGGTTGTATCATCGGCTGCTGTGCTTGATCATGGAATTCCTGAAGGAGGTCAGCATCCAAGGTTTGACACCAACGTTCCCAGTCGGAACAAGAAAGAAGAGTGTCGACAGGGGAAGGAACCCATTCAACTGGAATGGTCTCACTTTCAAGATATGCATGGAGACTGTTGAAACCACCAAGGTGCTGTAAATAGATCTGTCCAAACTGGATCCCCATTTCTTCCTGCAAGTTCTTACAGACTTGCTGCAAGGTTTCTGCAATCCAGAGTGGCAAATGGTGAGCAAGCTCAGGCATGTACTCCACCTTGAAGGCATTTACCCATGATTGATCATGAAGGTATTTGTTCTCAGGCTGTAATACCCATTGGGCATCAGGGTTACCTTGATGGCGAAAGATAAAAAATTCAGCATCTTCACAAGGAATGAGCTGGTATGTCAAGAGAGCACAAAGAAGACCTTTGCCTTCAATGGAGAGATCAGGCCAGATGGCATGTTTGAGCCGCCTTGGCATGTTTGAGCCTAGGTGGCATGTTAGTGCCTAGGTGGCATGCTTGAGCAACCTTGGCCTAGATGGCACGTTTGAGCCATCTTGGCATGTTGGAGCCCGCGTGGCATGTTTGAGCCTAAATGGCATGGTGAAACCCACATGGCATGTTTGCACCATCTTGGCATGTTAGAGCTTGCATGGCATGTTGGAGCCACCTTGGCATGTTGAAGCCACTTTAGTGGCATGTTTGAGCAACCTTGGCATGTTTGAGCCTAGGTGGCATGTTTGAGCCAAGTGGACGAAAAATTTGGCCATTGCATATTCCTATGGCAGAAAAAGGTATGCACACTCAAATGATGATATCTTGAGTGTTTTTAACATTTTTGGCCGATATTTAAAATGACTATCACGCGAGAAAACTTATAGGAACATGTGGAAAGAAATTTGGCTTAATTTGGAACTAAGGTGATGGAGAGATACGTGTCCAAATTGGATAAAATTTTATGTCAATGAATTGTAAGAAAAAACCAGCAAACAATTTCTTGAATCCTAATTTCTATAAGGTCTTTGTTGTGTGCTTTCAACTCCTGCAAGTTTAAATGGGACCTGAGATCATGTGCATATGCTAAAAAAATGGATTTGAGGAAAAATGGCAAAACTCTCTCTCTCCCTCTCTCTCTCTCTCTCTCTCTTTTGGCAATGTAGTGGTGCATGGTCACATGTCCAGTTGGATGTTTTCTAATGGCGTGACGTTAAAACTACTCTCTCCCTCCCTCCCTCCCTCCCTCCCTCTCTCTCTCACAACCCTAGGCGCTCTAGGCTCACTTACACCCGGGCATACAGCAGGGAGGAACAGGGCGAGTATCCGGTGCCGTTAAGGCTACAAGGATAGATTGTAGGATAGTTTCGGCCGGACTATCTGTTTTAGCGGCTAGTAAAGGCCGAAAGGAGTTTTAATGAAAGCGAGGTTAGCTTCTTGAGGGGTCGAAGCAGGGGAAAAATAAGCTTGAGTTTTGAATAAGAAGTTCTGATAGCATGACGACCAAGGTTAAAAACAAGACTACGAAACCTATTAAGACTGAATTTGCAGAGACTTCGAAGGCTAAAGTTGATAAAGACAACAAAGCGAGAAATAAGCGATGCCCATTTAGCGGATGAAACCGAAATCTCTTAAGAGTCAAATTCTCCATCGCCTCGGACCATGGATCGACTTCGGATAAAGCCTCTTACGGTAATATGATTCCAACGAGGTTAAAAAATATATGCTCGGGGAGTTTAAACAAACCTTCATTCAAGACTTAAATCAAGAATGCAATGCAAGAAATGTTGAAGGAATTGAAGGCAACTATGGCGGAGAAATTTAAGAAAGAATTAGACAAGATCAAAGCTGATGAAGAAGAGATTGCAAGACAATTAAGAAACGAAATTGAGATGATCGGGAGACAATTAAGAGCTATGAATCTGAAGTAGACCACAGAGAACCCAAGGTGCACGAAGATCTTAACATCTTGAGAACCCAATTCCAAGATTACGTGGAGGAGCAAGAACGAAGGCAACGATCTTTGAACCTTGGTTGTTGGATTAATGAGTGAGCATGAGAGTGCATAGCGATGAGTGGAAAAGTTTTTTTTCTTGAGATGATCTAGGAGTACAAGATGGAGGTATTGCGAGAGGCCTTTTCGGATTGGAAAAAAGAACAGGAACTTCGTCATATTCTTGTCCGTTTCTTAGCGGGGATGCAAGACTTCTTTGTGATAAAAACGGTACAAAGGCTGAAAAGAAAAATTCATCCGATCAATGATGACTTAACTAGAGAACAGGATGACATTGAAAAAACAGAACTTGAAAGAGCCAAAGAGGCAAAACCTAACAATAAAAAGTTTATTGGAAGAAGGGGAAAGCCATCATTGAAGGATAGGAAAACACGGAGGCACTTTCGGAATCATAATCTGGAATATAAATAGGCTCCGCGATTGGGATAAGCTTTTTAGTATGGCCGAGACCATAGATCGGTGATATGCTATGCTTCTTAGAAACAAAAAGAACACGATCTCTATGAATTACCAGAAATTGATGGGTTTGAAAGGATATACTCGGTCTTGAACTCACATTTTTAGAGAGGGATAATGGCAATGGAGACATCAAGCATGGATTCCGAGACCTAGTACATGGAATTAAAAGAGATCAAAACAATCAGTATATTTGGCTCACAATCCAAGGTGCAGTACATTCTTTTTTTGCGTTATGTTATTATGCCCCAAGGCATAACAGGACATACCAAAACACAAATGCATCAAAGAAGAAGATATGTTTTTGAGCTTGAGCGGGATATAATGAAATATCAAAGCAAAGGAGATATCATAACTTGGTAGGTGGCTTCAATTGTAGAACGGAAATAGGCAAGCAACTACTTACATAGGAGACCGTGATCCATTTTGGCTTGATGCAATGGAAGATAAAGAGTTGAAAATTCGGGGATGGTATAGAGAATCGGATGATTCAATTGTTACTCGATCTGGTAGGCGGCTTCTTAATTGTCTTTGCGGCGGTGGACTTCTTATATGCAATGGCATTGCAAAATTCCACGGAAAGCACCAAATGCACCTGCAGAGGAAAGAGCATAGTAGATTATGTGATAACATCCCGACAAGGCAATCAAGCAAATAACAAATTTGTGGTTATGGATGGCAGATTGAATCGATCATAAGCCCTTGGTACATAATGCCTCCTATCAAAACATTAGAGATAACACAAAGAGGTCTCTAAAAAGGCTCGGTGATAAAACTTAAACCAAAAATGGCTAAGCACTACCAAGAGGCTGTGGACACCATGATTCTTTGAAAATGGATTGGTACAAACATTAGGGATTTTTGAGATCATAAAAAGGGCCTTCTAAGAATTCTTTGACTAAGCTATATGAACTACCAATCGAAAAGCAGGCGGTAATCCAGGTCAACCAAACAATTATAATTAACTCCACGGATCACATTTTTCTAGCATAAGTGTTGATAAAAAAAGTCAAATGAGCTCTTGTTTAGTGCAATAGATAGATCTCATTGAGATCTTTCCAATCTTAAATTGGTTTGCATATCTTTTAGCCCGTAGAATAGTAAAAAATGGTAAAAACCATATTTTTTTTTTTTTGACAATCATAAGTGGTTAAAATATGTGCAAAGCACACGAGATGGAAAGATCTCAACAAGATCTATCTATTGCACTAACGAGCTCATTTGGACTTTTCTATCAATCGTTATGCTAGAAAATGTGATCCAGATGAGTTAGTTATAGCTTTTCTTGGCCCGGACCCGTCGAGCTCGATTTCGATTGGTAGTTCATTTATCTTCATTTGGCTTAGTTGGCATGTTTTGAAGGCCCTTTTTAATCTAAAAAAAAACCCTAATGAAGATGCTACAAGCATTAGTAGATTCTCACAGAAGCATCTGAAAAAAGTTTCACTTCTCAGCGGGCAAAGAAAGGCTTGAAATGTAACTCATGGTTTGATAAGGAATGGCAGGATGCAAAGAAGACACTCAAAAAATGTGAAAGTGATCAGAAACACAGCCTAAGAAAGAAATATAGGAGTCTTGTAAGATTGAAGAAACGGAGATTTATCAAAAACCAACAAGAAACACTTCTGAGTCAGTATCTTGGGGAACCCAAACTTTTTTGGAACAAACTGAAAAACAAGAAACAACAAGAGGTCCCACTTGAAGCTACTGAATTATGGGACCATGTGGTTAAGCTATATTATGATAGTAGCATTCCCTTGGAAAGAAAGTGAAATTAGACCTTATATTCACAGAGGAAGATGTGGCTGAAGGTGTTAAACACCTTGCAAATGGAAAAGCAAGAGACCTACATGGGCTGAGTGCAGAACATCTGAAATGGGCTGGTAGGAATCTCCATAAAATTATTGCAAAAATGTTCACTGCGGCTATGAAAGAAGGGTTTCCTCGAAAATGGCAATTGAATAGAGTGGTTCCCATACATAAAAGTGGCTCAATAACTGATGTCAATAACTACAGAACTCTTATGGTGAGCAGCGTGTTTTCAAAACTATTAGCCACAATTCTGGAGAAGAAGATAAGTAAATGGGCAGAGGAGCATGGCGTGCAAGGGCCGAGACTCAAAGTGCGATTCCGACCACATAGATCTACCATAGATCATTTTCTTACCTTGAAGTCCATCTTTGACTCAGTGAAAGGTACGAAAAAACCAGTTTATGTCTCTTTTGTTGACTTCAAAAAAGCTTTTGATAAAGTCCCGAAAGTGAAACTTTGGGAAAGACTGGAAAAATTACAGGTGCACGAGCATTTAAGGGATGCAGTCTGTGTGTTATATGAGAAGGTACTGGTCCAAATCGTTTCCTCTCTTTCTAGATATGCAAGACTGTGTTGAAAGCAACGTTGGAGTAAAGCAAGGATGTCCAATGACCCCGACATTGTTTGGTCTATTCATTGATGGTCCTCAAGGGTGGCTGCAACAAAGTGGCAATGAAGGCCGCGGAATTAAATGGGTATGTGGTTCAGTTGCTCATGTATATGCAGATGATGTTTGTTATTTTTGCATGCACACGAGAGCACATGCAACGTCATTTGGATAGTTTGGTGGGATTTTGTGATGAAACAGGCATGCAAGTGAACTTGGAAAAAACAAATATCATGACCTTTGGAGCTCTCAAGCAAGATTTTCCATTCAAATATAAAAGCAGCATTATAAAAACATGTGAAACATATAAGTACTTAGGACTAATAATAAGCAGGAACCACAAGTGGAATACATGTATTACACAAAGAACTGAAGGCGGGCTAAAGGCCCTATATGCTATACAAAGTATGTGCGGAAAATATTCTTATGGTCATGGCGTACTCAAGATGAGACTTTTTCACTCATTAGTTCAGAGTGTTGTTCTATATGGGTCTGAAATTTGGGGACCGAGCTTGCCACAATGCTTATGGGAAGACGTTGAACAAGTGTTGAAAAAACTTTTGCGCTTGGAATTGGATGTAAAGGTTCAGACCCCATACCCCATGATGCTAGCTGAATGCGGGCTCATGCCACTTGAAGGGAAAACGATCCTTAGATGTATCAGATATCTAAAGAAAGTGAAACTTATGGATAATGTTAGACTCCCACACTCTGCCATGTTAGCTAGCGAAGAAAAGGGATGGTTTGCAGATGTAAAGAGATGGTTCAGCAAGTGGGACATCAAATGGGAAGATGCAGTCTTAGTTGATGATAAGAAACTCAAGCAATGGGTTCATGTGAAAGTAAAGACAAAATTATGGCAGAATCCCAAGACTGATGGTCTTATATAGACAAAATATGAATCCTAATCTAGATATCATTTTGCTTACTTGGGGAGAATATTTCTATCAAAAAAAGACATAACATCTGCAGAATGCGTCTTAGTTCACATAGTCTTGGAGTCGAAGTGGGGAGATGGGGACAGCATATCCCGCGAACAATGCAAGATTGTAAAATTTGTGGTGGAGGAGAGGTAGAAGATGAAGAACATTTCCTCTTAAAATGCCCAGCATACACTTTGATAAGAGCCCGATTTGACATAGTAGCAGATGATCTTAATACGTTCTTTTCATTAAAGGCAGATAAAATAGGATCTTATATGATAGAAACCTTACAATATAGAGAGATTTATGTAAAAAGTTTGAATGTTTTATTGGATGATAACGAGAGTATGAGTGAGAGTGAGGAGCTAGATGAGGACTCAGAGACTCATGTCTAAAATTTGTCGTCTCTTAGGCCTGAGAGGCCTCCCATAGATATAATACATTTCATTTCATCTCTCTCTCTCTCTCTCTCTCTCTCTCTCTCTCTCTCTCTCTCTCTCTCTCTCTCTCTCTCATAGGCACGGTGGTGCAGGACGTATTAAATACATATTTCATTTCATTTCATTTCATTTCATTTCTCTCTCTCTCTGTTGGAGCAGAGGATGTTTTTACTTTAGTGATATGGGTGATGTTTTGTTAATGGGTGATTTTAATGGAAGGACGTCTCAAAGGCAAGCTGCTATGGTTAGTGTTGATGGGAACCCAGAATGGGTTGAAATGCTAGATGATGTTGAGCTCACAGAAACGGGGTGGGATAGACATTAGGGACAAAATACTTGTTGTCGCTCTGGGTAATCATGTTTTGGCTTTATGTAGCGGTTTAAATTTGGTTATCTTATATTATAATGTTATACCGTAATTCCTGGATTGGATCAAGCCCTAATTTGAATGGTCGAGATCATCTAGATGCATCTAAAGGCCGAGATTTCTCGCACAACTTCCTACCACCGTCATTGACCATATTGTGATCTCTTATGGGGAAAGGGTAAAGAAAAAGGGAGGAAAAGGAAAAAAGAGGAGGAAAGAGAGAACGTGAAGGGGCAAAAAGGCACCGGGAAAAGGGAAAAAGAGAAGGGAAAAAGGGTGGGATAAGAGAAGAGAAAAATGAATGGGAAAAGGGAAAGGGAAAGAAAAAATCAAAAGGGAGGGAGGAACGGAACCTGAGAAAAGGGCATGAGGAAAAGGGAAAGAGGTAAAGGGGAAAAGGGAAAGGGAAATGGCATAGGAGAAAGGGAAAGAGTGGGGAAAAGGGTCAAGAATGGGAAAAGGAAGGAAAAAAAAGAATGGGAAAAGGGAAAGGGAAAGAAAAAATCAAAAGGGAGGGAGGAACGGAACCTGAGAAAAGGGCATGAGGAAAAGGGAAAGAGGTAAAGGGGAAAAGGGAAAGGGAAATGGCATAGGAGAAAGAGAAAGAGTGGGGAAAAGGGTCAAGAATGGGAAAAGGAAGGAAAAAAAAAAGAGCATGGGAAAAAGGAGAAAAGGGGAAAGGGTGAGGAAAGAAGAAAAGGGAAGGGAAAAGTGGCATGGAAAAGGAAAAGAGAGAGGGAAAGGGAAGGGAAAAGGGGCACCAAGAAAAAATAAAAGAGTGAAAGGTTGGGAAAATGAGGAAAAGGGCAGGGAAAAGGGGAAACAGGAGAAGGGAAGGGAAAAAAGGCATGAAAAAAGGGGAAGTAAAAGCAGAAAGAAAAAAGGAGAGGCAAAGTAGGAAATGGAACCTGGAAAAATGGCATTAGACAAAGGGAAGAGGGAAATAAGAAAAGGGAAGGGGGAAAGGGCACGAGAACAAAAAGGAAGAGGAAAAGGGTGAAGAGGAAAAGGGTGGGGGAAAATAGGAAAACGGGCAGAAAAAAGGAAAGAGAAAAAATGTGGGAAGGGCATGGGAAAAAGAAAGGAAGGGAGAAAGGGTGAAGGAAAGGTAAAAAGGGCACAGGTAAAGGATAAAGAGTGAAAGGATCGAGAAAGGAGGAAATCGGAAAGGAAAAAGTCCATCATGAAAAGGGAAAAGAAAAAAGGCCGAGAAAAGAAAAAGAGGGAAAGGGTCAGAAAAGGAGGAAAAGGGAGGGGGAAAACAAGAACAGGAGAAGGGTGAGGAGCAATGAATTGAAAAAGAGGAAGAGGAAAGTGGAAAAGGGCACGGGAACAAAAGGAAGAGAGAAAGAGTGAGGAAAGGTGAAAAATATTAGAGGAGAGGGAAAAGTGGAAAAGAGAAAAGGAGGAGAGGGTGGGGAAAGGAGAAAAATGGGCACATAAAAGGGTAGAGAAAAGGGAATGGAAAGAGGCATAGGGAAAGAGAAAAGAAAAAAGAAGGAAGAAAAGAAAGGGAAAAAAGACACGGGGAAAAGCGAAAGGGTGGTGAAAGAATGAAAAGGAAAGGGAAAGGAAAAAGGAAAAGGAAGGCGGAAAGCAGAGAAGGCAAGGGAAAATGGGCACGAGGAAAATGGGAGAGGGAAATTGGAAAAGAGAAGTGGAAAAGGGCAAGGGATAAAGAGGAAGAGGATGGGTAAAGGAAGGAAAAGGGCATATGAAAAGGTGGGAAAAAGAGAACGAAAAAGGGTCATGGGAAAAGGGAAAGGGAAAGTGGAAAGTAAAAGAAAAAGGAAGGGAAAAAAGAGAGGGAAAAATAAGAAGGGCAGAGAAAGGATGAAAAGGGAAGGGAAAAAATCCGTCAGAAAAAAAGGGAAGGGAAAAAGGAAAAGGGGAAAGGGAAGGGAAGTGAAGGGAAAAGGGGTTGAAAAAAGGAAAAAAAAAAGGGGGAAGGGAAAAAGAAGGTAACATAAGAAAAAAGGGAAAAGGAAACAGGAAAGTGTGTAGGAAAATGAGGGAAAAGGAAAATGCGGAATAGAGCAAAAGGCAAAGGGAAAAGGAAGGGTGTCGAATGCACAAAAGCCTCTTAAAGCTCAGCAATGCTGGGATTAGTTTCTATTATATTAGATTTAAGAAAAGAAGTCTGAGCTGAATAGGTTTTTGTCCACATAGATTCCCAACTTATGCCCAGCAACGCTGGGCACCATTACTAGTCTATAATGGGACGACCAAATTTCCAGGAACAGGTGCACTTACATGTAGAGAGGCGAGTGTAGTGGATTATGTTTTGGCCAAGCCCTCTTTTGCAAGACAAATAACTAGCTTTTCTATCGGGAAGGACAATATTGAATCTGATCATGAGCCTCTACTTATTGCCCTTAGGTCAGACAGTGGTATACCCGACAAGGATGCTGAGCCACGGCCATAACCATCTACTAAGCTTATTATGAGATATGAAAAATTTGAAGAGTATAAGGCTTGTTGTGATAAGCCGCCCCCACTATTTCATGGCCGCCTAAAAGCGTAAGATATTAGTCATGTCCCGACTTCGATGGTTTTGGAGTCACCAATACATGTTTTATCTCAAATAGGCAACGCTTTAGGGCTGCCTTTGCAATGGTTGGTTTGATCAGAGTGCAGGGGTGCAAAGGAAAATGTTTAAACTGGCAAAAGGGGATGCAAAGTCTCGAGCTAGAAAAGAATATATGAGGATGGTCAAAAAGAAGAAAAGAGCATATTTGCATAAGAAGCATGAGCAAATGGTTAGAGAGCTAATCGCCTACCCCAAAAAAAGTTTTGGAATAGACCGGCTTTATCTCAAAAACAAGCGATCTATTGAGGTTAGTACTCGATGGAGCATGTTAAAAAAATGTATCACATTGATGGCATGGATACATCGATGGGCAGCATGTATGGGGAAGAGTTGTGCTTCTCTTTGAAGGACATATCCAGGTTTTCCGCACACATGGCAAATTAATAGGGCCATTCCTCTTCATAAGGCAGGTGATGAATCTGATACCAACAATTCTCGTATGATTATGATATGTAGCTTTTATGCTAAGCTCTTTTCCACCATACCCACAACACTAAAATTAGTGCATGCATGGGCTGAAGCCAATGATGTGAGAGCAAAAGGGCAAAAGGATTTATTTAGGATTAAGAAGTCTACGACCGACCACTTGGTAACAATGAGAGCAATGATGGATTCTGTGGTTGGGAAGAGGAAGCCATTATATGCATTATTTGTAGACTTTTCTAAAGCCTTTGATATGGTAGGAAGAGTACATTTATGGGACGAATAATAACGCTAAAGTACCACTTTGCTTATAGACAAAGCATCCTTTAAAAAGGCTTTATGATAAGGTTCTGATTTGGCTCGTTTCCTTATACTAATGAGGAGCTTGTTGAGAGTAATGTGGGGTTAAACAGGGGGCTGCCCGCTATCACCTACGCTTTTGGTCTTTTCATAGATCAATTAGAAGAGTGGATTAAGCCGCATTACGGCGGTGATGGCATGACCGTAAATGGGTATGTTCTTTTGCTTTTATCAGATCTTCATGATGTTGTGCTATTATCTAGAAGTGTAGCGGGTTTACAGAGGCATGTGGATGCTTTGGGTCACTTTTGTGATGAGAAAAGCATGAGGGTAAATATGGCTAAAATCAAAATAGTAGTGTTTGGGGCTAACAAGGTAGACCATGTTAAAGTGTTGTATAAAGGAGAATCATTGAATTGGTGGAGAGCTATAAATATCTTGGTTTGGTTGTAGACAAAAGTCCAAACCGAACTTGGCAAATAGAGCAAAAGCGGATGGTGGGCTTAAAGCCCTTTATGCCATGCAGCGCAGGCGTAGGAAAGCAGATATATGGAACTTTGATATGAAGGAATCGTTGTATATTGTTTTAGTGCAATCGGTTGTGTTGTATGGTTGTGAGGTTTGGGGGCTAAGTTTGGCATTGAACATAAGGAAGAAAATTGAGAAAATACATAAAAGATTTTTTCGATCGGAACTTGGCATCAAGATGCAAACGTCTTATGATATGTTGCTAGTGGAGTGTGAAATGTTTTCTTTGGAAGCAGAAGCACTTTGCAGGACTCTCCATTATGTGTATAAAGTCCTTTATATTATGCCAGATGATAGTCTCCCGTGATTGGCTCTAGGGGTGGTTTGCAGATATAGAACTTTGGCTAGCTAGGTGGGGGATGTGTATGGATGATTTGGGAGTGTATAAAGATGATATTCAAGGGTGGGTTAGGAGAAATGTCACACGCGTGTGCTGGAGAGAAGGTGCAGTTAAGAAGGAGTTTTATAGGAATCACATCAATCCTACGCTAAAGGGAGCCGTTACCTTCAGGAAAATATCTCAGTTAGATATAGACAAGCCATATGCGTAATGAGACCCAGCTCAAATTGCTAGGGGTTGAGATAGGCGGTGGAATGATGTCCCACATGAGCTTAGATCATGCAAGTTATGTGATATTTTTTGGGAAGACTTGAAGCACATGTGCTTCCCATTGTCCAAAGATACATTGACTTCAGCGTTAAACATGGTACGCAGGCTTATACACTTGTTGATTTCTTTGATCTTCCGGTGTCCGTTATTAGGGGATATACTTGAAATCATGGGTTACAGAGGGATGCCTAAAAAGATTGGAGGTAAAGGAAATGGATGAGGAGGAGATGGGAGGGGTTAATGCATTACTTATTGATGATGCATTAGGCGATCTTTTTTATACATGATAATGTCTTGATTTGAACGTCTTATAGACCGGCGGTCTCCGCAGACGTAATAATACAATTTCATTTCATTTCATTCATTTCATTTTTCTCTCTCTCTCTCTCTCTCTCTCTCTCTCTCTCTCTCTCTCTCTCTCTCTCTCTCTCTCTCTCTCTCTCTCTCTCTCTCTCACACACACACACACACACACACCCACACACACACACACGCACGCACAAAGCATGCGCAAAAACGATCTAATAGACTTGTTGGTCCCCATGGATGTTAAAGTTAAATTTAATTCAACTCAATTTTGGGATCTTCATATGCCTTTGCATTATAGTTTTCTATAAGCATGAGGGGTACAGGGACAATAGATCAAATATTGCATTTTTACATATGGCATGTAATGAGAACATGAATACTTTATGGGGTGTTATATGAATGGGAGTAGTGTTACAAGATTGGCTATTAAGAACCTTAAAATATCACATCCCTTTAGAGAACCATACATCCTTTAAAAAAAAACCTCCATAAAAACTAGACTTACTTATAAACCACACCTCCAAAATGATACGGCACTAGCTTGGGGGCGTGGCTCAGAGAAAGGATTTGCGGAGACAAACACAGAGGCAAGGGCTTTTTATTTGATTGAATGTTAAACCTTAGGAGTTTGAAATTATAACTTATAAACCATTGAAATGCTAAAGGCTATAAATAAGGAATTATTGAAACCTTAATAGTTGGTAGGAACGAAACTGTTAAAAACAAATACAACAAAAAACAGTAAGAACGGCAACTAAACTTTCGAACCAACAAATGGTCCGGAAATAGCTTCTGGTTCAACGGTTTGGCGGATTGCATCCGAATCGCTAAAGATTAGCGGGATAAGGATCTGAGATGGCCGATTCTAGCAAAAAGGAAGAAATCCGGATTAGGCATGCAGCACCTTTTTAGAGTAATATCTGCAGAATTGTAAAAGCGAGAGTTGCCTTAGGATCGGATCGCCTTAGGATGGAAAGCCTTTCTTAGTTTTGGAGTATTCTAAGAAGTCCCAGAGAGGCTACCAGTTGGATAGCAGACTCTCAGAGTTGGGAAGAGTTTAAGCCCAGTCTTGCCGTGTTTGCAAATCAAGAGCCCGGTTGGGTGGATAAGTTGTGCCGAGAGAGCTTGATCTGGAGTTCTAGATCATTCTGAGTAACCGTGTTTGTTAATTTTGCAGGCAGGAAAGACAGTTTATATCAATTGGTATCAGAGCCATAGCATCCTAAGATCTTGTGAAATGGCCCGAACAAATTTAATCTCCCTGTAGCTCAGTATAACCAGGCTATGAATCTTTGCTTTACTTAGCGCATTGCGATTGAGATTGGCATGCCTACATCTACTAGTTTTGAGGAAAATCAAAGGAAACTTGAATATGTAGCAATTCACATGCGGCATTTGCCGGACATATTCCAACACCTCCTTTGCTCGCAAACACGCCACCGTTTACTCCACCACCACCCGCGATTCTCCCTCTTGCGATTTGCTAATGCCGAAACGGTTGGAGAAGGTGGAAGGAATGTCATATGCAGGAGATAAGCGAAGTCCGCCGCCAGCCTTCAGGGATTCCCGGCCACTGGGAAAGTTTCTTTGAAAGAGTTAAGGCTACTGAGGAGGGCGAAATTGCAAGCCATGGACAAATATTTAACCGATGTAGCCGAATATGGTGGCAAGGATCGGAAGAAATTGTTACCTCGATATAAAACACAGGCGCGCTTTTAGAAAAGCATTCGAGTCGCACAACTTGCATGCAAATTATTATCCGTGATCTTAAAAAGATGGTTGGGATCTTTTTAAGCAAAGGGAACATGAATCGGCACATCATTTCTACCCAAGTTCTCCTACTTAGCGGTCAGATGGGAGAATTACAGCCAGGAGGACTCTCTGAAAAGCGAAGTGACGCGAAAATTTGTAGCTGGACTGCGAGATCCATTATATGCAGAGCTATGTTTTGTAGAACCGTCGACTATTGATGAAGCGGTGCGAAAAGCTGAAGCCGCAGAGATGAAACTCAATCCTAGTATAATGCGGTATGATATCTGGGAGGGGTACCCTCAGGAGAAAAATTTTAAGCCAGATAATGGCAAGGCATCCGAAAGAGAGAATAAGAGGTATCGAATGAGTGCCTTGCTTAGCAATGAAGAAACCCGTACGAAGGGAAGCAATGGGGAACGGGGAACGGCCAAAGGGCAGCCAAAAGCGCCCCCGGGAGGATGTTTCATTTGTGGAGGTCCACACTATAAGAATCAATGCCCAAAAGTTATATCCAAAGCAGATTTTGACCAACCAAAGGAGGATACTCGAGCAAAAGCCCGAACATCTGCGCAGATAGCCCATGTTCGTGTTGCGTAAGAGTTCCCCGAAAAAGTTCCCGGGTTGTTCTTACGCTAAGCCCCACAAAGAAAAGGCGGAAGCTTATGAAAGGAGCCCGGCTCAAATCGGCTATAGATAAGTAGAGTAACACGTCAGTGTAGACATGTGCTTGTTGTATGGTTTGAGCATTGTATTCATTTGGTTTGAGATAATGAAAGCTTAGTTTCAAATGAATGTTGCTCTAGAGTTAGAAGGGGGCAACTGTGACTGCAGCGCAGAAGCCAGACCCTTAGAATTGTTAGGCAGATGGTAAGTTTACCAGCCTAGAAGAAATCCTTTCAAAGCAGATAGTCAGGAGACTAGCTTGGAAAGAAAGGTGGTTATTCCAGCAAAGCGGATAGTCAGTTGACTAGCTTTGGGAAAGATTATTATTCCCTAAGGCAGATGATCGAGGACGATCAGCCTTGAGAAGGGAGGGAATTGATACGGCACTAGCTTGGGGGCGTGGCTCAGAGAAAGGATTTGCGGAGACAAACACAGAGGCAAGGGCTTTTTATTTGATTGAATGTTAAACCTTAGGAGTTTGAAATTATAACTTATAAACCATTGAAATGCTAAAGGCTATAAATAAGGAATTATTGAAACCTTAATAGTTGGTAGGAACGAAACTGTTAAAACAAATACAACAAAAACGAATAACGACGGCAACTAAACTTTCGAACCAACAAATGGTCCCAAATAGCTTCTCGTTCAACGGTTTGGCGGATTGCATCCCGAATCGCTAAAGATTAGCGGGGATAAGGATCCGAGATGGCGATTCTAGCAAAAAGGGTGAAATCCAGATTAGGCATGCAACACCTTTTTAGAGTAATATCTGCAGAATTGTAAAAGCCAGAGTTGCCTTACGATCGGATCGCCCAAACCTGCTTTAGATTCTTTAGAGAATTGCTGATTGAAAGCCTTTCTTAGTTTTGGAGTATTCTAAGAAGTCCCGTGAGAGGCTACGGTTGGATAGCAGACTCGAGTTGGGAAGAGTTTAAAAGCGAGTCTTGTCGTGTTTGCAAATCAAGAGCCCGGTTGGGTGGATAAGAGTTCTAGATCATTCTGAGTAACCGTGTTTGTCCATTTTGCAGGCAGGAAAGACAGTTTATATCACAAAAACTACACCTTCTGAAAAAACAACACCACCTAGCCAATGGCAAAAAAGTTCAAAGCTGGGTGGCCACTGAGCAGCAGAAAGAGTTTTTGGAGCTATATTATCCCGATGTCGAGAAGAATCATCTGACATATCAAGGGAAGCAAGCATAGAGGGAGAATCAGCAAGGTCAAAAGGATGCAGAAGAGGAGAGAAAGAAGAAGGAGGCAGAACAAGTGTCTGAGGAGGAGGATGCAGGGGATGTCACTTTAGAAGAAACTATCTCTTATGAAGAGTCTGCTTCTGAAGAAAGTGAAACTGAATCAGGAAGTCCATCACCAAAATTGCCACCAATCATGGATCCACAAACTCAGGAGAAGTTGGCGCAGGCCTTATCAGAAGAGGAGAGAATTCTTGAGGTAAATCCATAAGAACCAGATATACAAAATACTTCTGTTCTTCCTGAACAAACTGACCCTAGTCCTATCAGAGCTAAAGAAGATAGGACATCCAGGATGTGAGAAAAGGCGACTTCACTCACAAAAGAGTAAGTCGTCTCGCGCGCAGTGCGAGTTCTTTTTTATATCGACCATTTATTTAGCATGCTTCGTGCGTAGCGCGAGTGTATTTTTCTCGAATTTCAAAAAAAATTGTTAACTTAAAATATGTATTGTGCAGAGAGGAGATTACTTCAACTAACAACAAACTTATCCTCTTCGACCTGAATGGAGTTCTTATCAAGTCCTTCTCCAAGGCAGAGTACCCCACTGCACCTCCTTTTTCTGGAGGGGTTCTAGAGACAAGACCAAATGGGTGTATCCAAAACATGGTGTTCACAAATTGTTGAGCCATCTAAAGGACAGGGCCAGCATTGGTATATGGTCATCCATGCTGAGAAACAATATATTAGAAATTAAAGAAGTAGTTCCAGAGCTGAAGAACTTTGATTTCTACATTATATTAGATCAAGGTAATTGTGGGATTGTTCATCAACCATAACATGGAGCAAAGAATATCTTCATCAAGAATATACATGAGGCCTTGGAGGTGATAGAAGGATTTCCAGAAGAGCGGATATGTTTGGTGGATGATGACCCCATCGAGTGTTGCTTGAACGAGACAGCAGCATAAATCCTCCGACATGGCACCCAAATAATGTAGATGAAGAGAATTGGGTGTGAGCAGAAACACTACAGATATTTGATTCCCTAATATCAACCCCTACAGTGCCTTCTTTCCTGAGTAGTAGACCAGATTTGCAAGGAAAAACAAACCCTACAAACTATGATCTGGTTCTAAAAAATTAATGTCAATGAAAATGTACTCAGATTTGTAAAAATACTTGTACATGTACATAACTTATACGAATATACTAGATGTTTTTTGATGAAAAATTAGTTTGGCCTTGGCTCTTTCCAGTCTACACTCTTCTTTTTGCCTTGGTTTTGTTGTTATTAATTTCTAACACACTCAATAAATGGTGCAATATTGCCAAAAATTCATATTAAAAAAAATACAGGACGCAATTTCTTGCTCAAAAAATAGGGAAAAAACCCGAGGTAAAAAAAATGAACAGTGGAATAATTTTAAAATAACGGAATCGTGGTTAAGATTTTTCTGTCAGTTTATAATATGAATTCAATTTAACTGAAGTTGTGGCGATGTTGTAGCGGCCGCCGAAACCACCGAGGGCAAAAATACATTTTTAAACAAACATGAAAAAAGCGAGGAATTTCGCCTTCCAGTGGTTTACGATGTAATAATCTAGTACTAAAGACAACTATGGTTTACCATGTAATAATCTAGTACTAAGACAACTATGTCATGAAGTAACAAAGCAAGCTCATTTACACTAAGGGCACACCCACATTACTGTAGAACTAGGTTTCCACTTGGTCAAATTAAAGTCGTTCACATTGCACTCTTCAACCGTTGACTTGAGACAAGCATAGGAAGACGAAATCAGAAGCAAAATTCGAAGAAGGAACATGTTGCCTTTGAAATTTTTGAACATTGTTTTGAATTTGTACCGGGCAGTTTCAATTTACACCCCAACAACCCCCAAAAAAAAAACCCTCCTCCCTAAAAGGTGGCACAAATCCAACCCATAAAATCTCACAATCAAGGGCCGAGATAAATGCCACGTCAAAAGGGAGCAGCAAAAACAAAAATTCCTAGCCATTTTTCCAGGTTGCCTTTGAGAAATTCAGATGGACCAGAGGTAATGGAGACAAAAACATTTTGTCTCAACATGCCCACATGGCAATGGCAAGACGGGGCTATGAGACATAGCGATGGTTGAGAAAAATATGTCACCGAATAACTTTAATGCAATCCTTGTTACCTAGAATAGCTCCTAGTTTACAATCACAATTTATTCGACCTAAGAAGATAAATACTTTCGAGCAAAAAGCTGTGTTCAATAGCAGTTTTCGATTATTTGTTTTGACTGTACAATTGGAAGCGAATATGTGCAAAAATAAAGACCAGGACATCGGTTTTGAGTCTTTGGCTTCCACACAGAAATTTATGCTATACTCTGAAAACCATGGCCCTGTTTCAACCAATCTGTCAAGGTGATGCTTGCAGACCTCAAACAAAAAACACAAGATTCCAGCACTCAATCTTCGATATCTAAACCTGCCAGATCTTGGCTCTTGACGGAATTGAAAGAGCCCCAAGGCGAAGAGGGTGGCGTGGAAGAAGAAAGACTAGAACACCTTGAGGAATTTAAAGATTTTGTTGAAGAAAAGCCTGTTATGGAAGACTTAATTCTGCTGCAAACACAAGTAAAAGACTCTGCAACTTCTGCCACAATAGCCGCCTTAACTTGGCCCCTTTTGCCCAGCCTTCTTCTGCTTGTTGTTTCATCAAATCTGCCGGATCCATAAGCCATACTGCTGCTTTCACAGACCTATAAACTGCTGTTTGATAAACAGATGGCTATAGCAGCACTATTTATACCCAAAGCGGAGCTCATCGAATCCCATATATTGTGGTGCAATTTGAAAAAAACGTATCCTATGTGGTGAACCAAAAAGACTGTAATTTGGCCTTATCTCATCTCGTTAAACGGAAAACGCATGCTCTTACTAATCAATTTGGCGTATATATCCTACCTACTAGAGCTTATATCCACTAGCCAGGCATCCAAAAAGGTGTTTTTTGGCCCCATTAGTGAGAAAAATCTTATCTCATTCATTATCCTGTGGTGCATCAAGTAATCTGTTATTGACCTTTCAACTCGTAAACGAGAAACCCGACCAATTTGGCGTATATGTCCTACCCACTAGAGCATATATCTACTAGCCAGGCATCCAAAAAGGTGCATTTTGGCCCCATTACTGAGAAAAATCTTATCTCATTTATTCTGGCACCAAATATTATGTCATTCCTCGCCACATTCCATTTAGCCGGAAAACCATGCTTTACTTGGGTTGGGGGATATAGCCACTGGATTGTATATCTAATCTAAGCCCCTTTTTGAAAGCCATCTGGCCACATTGCCAATACTACAACCACCACATTTCGTTAAATATGGAACCCATGGTGGTCACCAGTTCTCATGACTCCTTTAGCATTAATCAAAAAGGTAACAAACGAATTTCAACTTGAACAACCTGCCAGCTTAATAAGACACACAGGTATTTACCAAATCTGCACTTCCTAATTTGACAGATAGCTGAGCCACAGTTCTCAAAATTACCATCTCTTTGTTCTAATCTGATTGGCAGAAACTACTGATTGCAGTAAGTATCAACACTTTCATGAGAAGAACTATTTTTATTATCTCTTATATATATGGTAAAACCTGAGAAATGGCATAAAACAAGCCTCCATTAAAAGGAAGAAGATCTTAAATTCTTGCTTTTGCATTGTTGATTTGACAAATTGGATTGTCTTTAGACAAAAGAACCTTGACAGAAGTTATTCACAAATATCAACTGATTGTCAATCATCTTTATGGATAGACTTCCATCTCATACTTTGGCGTGGAACTTGAAAGCAAAATGTCTTCTTAGACAGACAGTGAAATGTACTGAGTTTTCCAAAATAAAACAAAGTTATCTCCATTTGAGATATCTACAAAAAAAATAACTTGATAGCTGACAGATACCGTTAGTACTCAATGAAGTCCTTGGCGCTTTTTAAATATCTAGATTTTTACAGAAGCATGTGCTCTTGCAAATGAAGATGTCTTAGCTGCTTAAAGACAGACAAATACCTAGAAACATTGTTCATAAGATTCTCAAAACAGTGTTAATGTGGTAAATCTGGAACCAGCAAGACACTATTGGCAATTAGGGTTCTCAATCTAACAATAAAACACAGGGTTAATTCTGGATGTACAAAATGCAGCAACATTACCTTCGGTTAAATGCATAAATGTGTAAAACCTGATAGTAATGTCTATGCAATATTGCAGATCTGAAACACGCAGTGACAAAGAAAATATAAAAACCTGGAAAGAGTTCAATCTAGGCCATTGTCACATCTGCTTCAGCAATGTGTTGATCCCCAGCATTCTTCGAGTTGCCAAAGAAATCTGTAATGCATCGACTTCCTGGAGGAGGAGGAGGGAGGACCTGTTTCTTTGCCACTTTTCTACTCTTGCCAGACTCCTCCTCTTCATCATTTCCAGCCTCATCTTCATTATCATCGCTATCACTCTCCATCACAGGTTTGGGACAAGCAAGTGAATCTCCAATAAATTCATGAACGTCTGCCCTTCTAATGCTTTTGTGTTTATTCCTTACCATCACATCAAATGCAGCCTCTACTAAACATTCAAGAAATACCTTTGTTGCTCCAGTTATTGCACGGATTCCTTCACCAGAAACCAGCTTAATATCCTCATCTAGCTTGATTATTCTCTTCACTCTTCCTAATGGGAACGCTAAGCCTTCTTCCGAAGAAGGGCCGGCTTCAACCTGAACTCCTGCTTCTGTTTCTCCTTCTTCTAGCCCGCCCAAATCATTATTTGCTTCTGTTTCTCCTTCCTCCGAACCCCGAAAGTCATTGTTTGCTTCAGAATCCGCATGAATAACACTAGAAAATGCAGATTTCTCAGAATCTGACAAAGAGCGCCACATTTCCCCTAGGCATTTGGCGACATGAGAAGCCGACGAAGGCTGACCTGCTGCAACTAATTGAGGCTTGGCCTTTCCTCTGTTCTGATTGCAGAATGCAAAATAAGGGGAGATCTTCTTGCTTTTTTGTTGTCCTTCTTTGCAAGTTTTGGATCGGCACTTTTCGCTCTCTCCTCGACAGCGTCGGGAAGATCGGGCATGGCGGGGATTTCAGAGCTTCCCATCGCCATGGCCATTTGCTTTGGCGCCTCTTTCAAAGGGTCTACTTATACACGGGCATGGCGGGAATTTCAGAGCTTCCCATAACCCGATTGGGTTCCGCGGAAGTTATAAATTTCTTTCTTCTTTTTTTTTCAAAGGATCTACTTATATCTATCTATCTATTGTTTAAATTTGGTTTTTCCGGCACCCCAAAAACTTTTTAGATTTTTTCTTTAACTTGATTTCCTAAGATTTCGAGAGTTTTGGCAGCCGGAAAATAATTCCGATTTGCCAAAAATCAGGAAAATTTCCTTAGGGTTTCAATTTCGCCCCTTTCTGATTTCGCCCTTCCAATCTGGCATGCGTATGCCACGATGAATGGATGGAGGACATCATGGATTTGCCGAACATGTTAGATAATATCTGTCATAGATTAGAAATAGGAGTAGTTTGTCTCTTGCCTATTTTTGTGTAATTCCGGATGAATTTTCTTCAGCCCCATTTGATCTCCAAGCAGAGACGTGAAAGCTTTGTATATGATGCTTGCTTCTTTTGTGTGCAATTCGGTGCCCCACTTTTGTTGCAGCACCACTACATGAGCATGGATGACGTTTATATGGCTGTAGGGATGCATATCTAATTGGCCCAGGATCATGTCGTTGTTGTAAGGTTTTCCTCTTCAATTATTTGTCTTCGTTTTACATCGATTTCTTCAGGTCAGAAGAAGCTCAGGGCTCCAAATACTTGAGGGAGATTGCTCATACTCTGTGTTTTTCGGTGACGTTCTAACAAACTGCGTATTTAACCCTGACAGATCATTACCTGAGGTCTATATTATCACAGGAGCTTTTATTGGATTGTTTTTTATTAGCTGCGGTAGGAGATTGGCTAGAACAAAGCCAGATTGGGCATGTAAGTGGCCTCTAGATTCATGATCCAATCATTGTTGTAAGATTTTGCTCAGTAATGGCTTTGAAATAGGGCTTCCATAATTCAAACTCATGGTAAGCCAATGCTCATTTTTGTGGTTTTTTTGCAGCACAACTGTATGAAAATGTTTTTCCGTAATAAGTTCATCCATGAGACCATGTCTTGGGCTGGATTGTTGTCCAGGCATCCAGGTATGTTCTGCCTCTTACATTTTTTAACCTTTCTCATTACACATGAATGATGTATCGCCCATTGAGAAGTAGTCTTAAATGCTTGCCATTAAGTACGCATTACTATAAATTAAATGTGAAATGAGATGCATTACTTTGCAAGTACACATTCTATTGTCACAACAATTTTCTCTCCCCATGTAAGACCACTGCAATTGGATTCTACTTCATGCTAATAGCATTTGAATAGGTTTAGAAGAGGATCATGTTGCCTAGGAATTAGCAACCCCTTTGGAAATGATTTCATATTGCCGTTCAAGTGCTTGCTTATAGAGAGAAGGAAGACTTTGTTTATGAACGAAGCACAAGGGACCTTATTGTTTTTGTGCATCACATATTGCACATATGATAGAAGCACACTTATTGAGCATATTGCACATATGATAGAAGCACACTTATTGAGCACTCCAGAATCTTTGTCCAGCTTTGAAGCTTCTCATCATAATAAACGCGATATTCCAGAGAATGCTCAAAACAATTTTTTATTTGTTGGTTAAATGGATGGGATTAGGCCATTTCATGTGGAGAAAGAGCAAGATAAAAATAACTAGAAGCCTCAGGGAAATTATCTTATTGGACAGTTTTCCCATATACGTTTTATGTTTTACACTGATTGATGTGTTCTTTGGAGGATATTGCAATTTTGTTTTGTCTTTGAATGCCTTTGAATGCAGCAAATAGGTCTGAATTTGAATGCCTTTGAATGCAGCAAGCAGGTCTTTGAATGCCTTTGAATGCAGCAAACAGGTCTGCAAACGGGTTATGCCTTTGAATGCAGCAAACAGGTCTGCATCTCAAATTTAAGAATGTTATGAGTCGTAAACTTTTCCAAAGTTATGTCTTTGAATGCAGCAAATGAGTCTACATCTCAAACTTAAGGATGCTATGCTGGATATGGTCAATATTGCCCTTGGAACATTACAAGGTAAGAGAGGAGACGTATTTCACATTGTTTAACTAAAGGCTGAGCATTGACAAATCAGTTTTGCTACGGCCTATTCATGTAGAAACACAAAGTTATACTTAGTATTTCATCTGCATGTAGTATATTTAATATAAGAACATAAAAGTTATAATCCAAATGCCTCTGTATATCTCAGCTTCACAACTCTTATCAGGCTTGCTTTTACCGTGATCTCATTGTAACAGGTGCAATTGATAAAATTGGATCTCATTGTAACAGGTTTTGATGGTGACCCATATATGCTGCCATCAGTTGAAGTATTATAAACTGCTCAGGTCTGCATTTAATATGTTGAGAGTACATAACATTAGCTGCATGTAGATTTTTGCATCGATTTTAGCGTTGATATAAGAATAGCTTAAAGAACTAGACGTCGTATGTTGGCTGCATTGCAGGTTGTCATAGCTTATTGGCAATCATTGAATTGTCCACTGCCTTAAGTTGTTTCCTCATTTGCAACCATTTGCTACCCTTTCCATTATCATGTATTCGATTGTGTCGTCTCTGTATTTAATTAACATTGGTAGCAGACATTGACATAAAAACAAATCGGGATAATCGTGGCTCTAAAACGCCTGCCCTGTACTTTCTACTTTAAATTAGATTGTCTTTGTACTTATACTTTAAAACACATGTGTGAGAGGACAACAAATGACTTTGCCTCCCAAAAAAACAAACCACTACCTTTAAGCAGCCTTGCATCTGCAATCTGATTGCATCCACTATTGTCTTCTCAGATTTAGAACACTCTATTTCCTATGTTATCTTCATCCATACTCATCTGACATTTTTCGTTTCTCTTAAGGCAAATACAAAGAAAAGTAAGACACAATCCACATCGTCACACATGAATTTTATAATATTGGTAGGCTGTTCGAGAGTATGCACGGCTGAGCAAAAGGCATTGCAAGAACAATAGAATAGCCAGCGACAGTTCCATATTACGACAAGGCCCTGCATATAAAATACTGTATATATTTCTGAACCAATGTCCTTTTGTATTTGTGATTACATGCACAGTAACAGACAAACTAGACTTGAATGTCGTGAGCTATTTGAAACTTTAAAAAGCACATTCATTTTAAAAGATAATCCATAGACTGATTCTCTAACTCATCCTATAATGTCCCTCTACACTTTTTGGCCCCTGTTACTTTGATGATTTGGAGATGTCACGGCATGCTTCCAGTCCAGTCTTTGCTTAAAAACCTTTCTTACAGTGACAAGTTTGTAAAAGAGTCCTTGAAAGTTTCAACGCTATTTTTTTAAGCTCCATTCCTTTCGTAATATCTACAATAAGTTCCTGCATCTGCATGTTCAATGTCACCACATGCCGTTGTTTTGCTGGATTCTAGGAGAAGGAAAAATTGCCCGTTAGATGGAGATGGCATCCAAGGATCAAGAAGACACAATATTAATTGCAATATGAGCATGAGTTATTGCACCCTCCCTTTTTCATCCAGTAAGTAGACTCATGGAAATGCATATACAGGCATTTCACTCTACATAGTCATCAATACCATTCTTCATTCTTAATAAATTAGATTAATACTAGGTATGCTTCATGCCTATTCTCTATGTATACTTTGAATTTGGCATGTTCATGTCTCTCTTCTTCTAATGTACACAATTCATTGTTTTCCCATGCTATGTTTGCTGAAAAAATCAGACTTTCCTCTGTAGAAGGTCTTTCGAAGCAAGAAAGGAGAGATCTGTATATTTTGCCAATTCAGAAGCACGGAAAGCAGTTTTCATGGATGCCATGGAATCCTTATCCCTACTACTGATGACGTACAACCATATTATTATGGCAATGAATATCACTTGCAACATTGTCAATTTCATCGTTGACATTGCATGTAAGCTCTTTCTTCAAATATAAATATATATTCCCACATTTTGAATTCCAGAACCTAACCTTAATGTTTTTGTACAGTAAGCAAATCCAGCATGTACTTATAATTATGAGGCAGCACATCAATGACACCCGAGAGGTCAATTTACATTTTTGTCTATTATTCCGATGACCACCAGCATGATAGACAATCACATGTTTCAAACTTCCACTGGACCAACACCGCAACAGGAAGGTATAGTTATATGCTTCCTAACATGCATTTCAACTTTTACAAAATAGGATGCATCATTCTTAAAGTCAACAACACAACACAGACCAAGAACAATGAGTTCCTCTAATGATTTATCAAAGCTCTCTAAAGACTCACTTCCTTCGAATTACGTTTTGAGAAAGAATAACTGAAGAGACAAACAACTGAACCTAAGGATGATGATGTATCTAAGTTGTACATGCATACTCCTGAACTACACACCTTGATCAAATATACTGATAGATCAAGGAGCTCATGCAATTTGCAAGGATGGGAATCATGCAAAGTTATTCATGTTATTCAGTACTTCAGGCCTTTGTGAGGCCAAGAATGCATAAATGACAAGTCGTATTAGTAGTAGTCAATGATACTTAAAGACAGAAAATAACATATATCATAGTTATGAAATTTAAATACAGCCAACCAACGAAATGAACCTCGAAAGCACACATATGCACAATTAACTTGGGAGTTCAATGTTGTTTAGCAAATACAACTCCTCCATTCTAACACACGTAGAGGACTACCCATTTCTCTTTTTGCTACCTATAGATTTTGATGTTGCTTGCCTTCTTTCTCTTTTTTTTTCTCTTTGTTATCTATGATTTTGATGATTTTCATTATATCGAGGGTAAATATTCTTACTTCTGTAGTGATGTACCTTCATATCTACACAAACCTTTCAAGATCATTCCATCATTCTAAAAATGAAACAAATTGCAACTTTCAAAAGTACTTATCATCAACATACATACATAAGTCTACCACTCCAAAAGGAAAAAAAAACCCCACCCCCTTAAAATACATCCTTCAAATTCAAGTCATCTTTTCAAATTTCCAACACAAAGTAATTTGATTGGACCTTTGACTATTAGGTTACAAGTCCATAAAGGATTGCTACGAGCAAAAACAATTTTGAAGCTTCCCAAGTACTTTGCATAAATTGACTTAAACACATGCTCTCACGTGTCTTACGCAAGCTCGAACAACCCTAGCATCAACGTTTTCCCTATATTTGTAAACAACATCAATTACTTCATCGTCCCGCCCAGTACAAACACAATCATACTTATCCCCGGCAACAAACACAAAAAATATTTATGCCCAGCATGGCACTGATACTAGTCTATTGTTTAAATTTGGTTTTCCGACTTTTAAAAAACTTTTAGATTTTTGTTTTAACTTGATTTCCTATGGTTTGGGGTTTTTTGGTTGCCGGAAGTTTTTTCAGGTGAACCAAAAATGAGATGAAGGAAAAAAACAGAGACCAAACTAAAAATTAGGGGTTCACGTCTGTCGAGAGATCGATAGGGATGCTGGCAGGGTGGAGCTACATGCAAATTCGGCACATGCAGATTCTGGAGCTATAAGAAGAACATCTTCGATTATTCTTAGTACGACCTCATCCCTTTTCTGATCGTTTGAGATCGTTTGAACCTAAAGCTCTGCCCAGATGATGCCGGATACATTGAAGGCATCAAAGCTACCTGTTGATTCTTGCAGGGTTGATCAGGATTTTTCCCAGCTGCCTTCATGTTTTTGAAATATTTGGGTTTAGGGATCTCCGTATATTTGTGCTTGCATTATCATAGCTTGGAGCAGAAGGAAGATTAGTGCTTCGAAGTATTTGGGTTTAGGGATCTTCGTATATTTGTGTTTGCATTATCATAGGTTGGAGCAGAAGGAAGGTCAGTGCTTGCTCCATTTTTGGGTTTGATATTAGCTTATGCCCGTCTTCATAACTCTGTCTTTCTTTTGCAACATAAATTTTCTTTGGTAGCCACAGAACAATAAGATGTGGATTTGATGCACAAGTTTGCGTATCGGTGTTACTCCATTAGTTCTGAAAATTTGTGATAATAACAGGCAACAGTCATTGCTTTAAGCTTTGAGGTACTCACTCATTTCATAAAATGCATACGCGATTGCAAATAAAGTTCTTTGCAGGTAGGTCTTTCCCAGGTAAAGAAATGGTTGGTAGGCTTGGTATTGCATGCTCTTTGCCAATATGGTTCAAATCGAGCTTTGCTTCGTTGATTTTGGTGCAATTACATCATCCCTTACCTTGATGTCGTTCATGAAGTCTTGCTGAAAGTGGTGTCGTAGAAGATATTTTCTTCTGGGTATAAATTCTGTGTATAAGTTAGCTATTCAGGAATGGCTCTAACTTTCGTGACAAAAACTGTTTTACGGGTCTATTTGAGCACTAGAAGAAGGTTATCCTTGCCATCGATAGAATCATTTCTTTTACCCATATGATTTTTTGTCTTTGATATTCCTTGAATGGAACAGTTCTTCGAACTGTTTACTTTATTCATAGTCTAATTAAGTAGTCATCATCTCAATGTAGGTACATGTGGGAGCAGATGGAATATCTGAAGACATGAATTAGTTCCTTAAAGAGGCAATATTTGCATTTTCTATTTCTCCGGTATGTCCCAGCATGATGTTTTTTGTGAGCATAGAAATTGTGTCTGAGGCTACCATTTTTTCCCTTCAGTTGATGGTCTCAATAAAAGCAGATTATTTTATGGAAACAGAGTTTCAAGATAAGAAATATTTGTATGCTTTAGATATTTTCTGGAGTTTGATTTTGATGCGTATATTCAAATTTAAACAATAGATATTCAGACGAAGGTATGTTCAACCAGAAGATCAATTCTCTTATAAAAGGTGGTGTGCCATTTGCTTAGTTGAGAATATTATGTAGCTTACAATTTTATTGAAGTTGTTTTATTCATGCTGTAAATGCTATGTACAGATCAAGCAACCTTTGCTTCATGTCATAGGCATAAAAGACTTCAATCTTCAATGTTAAGACGTGTAACAGTTGTGCTTGACGCATGCTTCTACGACTGAACGGCTTCTTCATTGCACAGACTTCTTTAATGTTTCTTTGGTAAGATATCCTTTTTGTTATTTTGATCCGCTTTTGAAGCTTTTGATCCGCTTTTGATGCTTTGGGTTGCAGAGTTGTGCATAACCGTTTCTGAACTATAACATATAAATCTTGAAGACAGTTTGTTTGAAGATACTTCTTAGCTTCATTGTAATCCTGCAACGTATGTGGTTAATAGATGTGTTACTCCATATATACCTTGCAGGATTATGATGAAGCTAAGCAATGTCTTCACATTTCTCATACCACTATATACTATACGGTAGCCTTACGGTACCTCTTTTGCTTTGTTATTGAAAAGTTTCAATTCTTATGCTAATAACGATGAACAGATAGTAAGGAATTAAATTTGGATACTAAGGCAAGCTACAATTTCAATTCCTTATTGAGTGGAAACAAAATAACGTTTATGGTAATTGACCACGATTTACGTTTAATATGCAAACCTTTTATTTTGATATTGGAGAAAACCAAAACTGCGTCTTCTTAAAAGTAAGTATCACATTCCATCTCCATATACTTATCGGGGAGGATTTGGTTTCTTGCTTTAGAAGTACATATTTCATAATCAAGCGAGACTATATAGATATTCTTGAACAAGCATTTCAGATCTATGGCTTTATTTTTAAAAACTCTCTTAATCATGTTCATATGCTATGTTAATGGATCATTTTTCTATATATTGTAATAAATAGATCATGCTTTTGTCCTTTGTTAATCAAAGCTTATTTGGAGTGCTTTCGTGTATCCGAGGCATCCATAAGTTCTATTCCTGATACAATTATAGTTCAGCGGACACTAAGCATGAAGGCTAGACGACATTTAGAAACATATTAGGCTGAAGTGCATGTGAGGCATCTCAAGCTGACATCCTCCCTCGAGAAGATGGAGTCTCTTCCCCAGGTTAGATCTGAAAGTTTCTCCAACACTAGGTTTTCTCGGCGTTCTTATGGCTTTTACGTAGTCATTGGAGATGTTCGGATGTTGTCACTATAGTTGCAAAAGTATAATGATTTTTAGGAAGAGAATAATATCTCAATCTGTTCAAATGAACAATTTGCTTATATTTTACAGACATATATCAAGTACATCAGAATCACATCGAAAGCTCCGAGAATCTGTTTCTATGGATACCTTACAAGCTTGGTCGAATCAAAATCTGATTCTTTGGAAAATGGGCGGTGAATCTGGGAGCTGATGGAGCAATGGAATGCGAAGGTGTTCTTCGTGTAGACCACAAAAAAATTCTTCTTTGACCTTGATAGTAACACATGTGGCCAATACTTGCATTATATCGGGCGTGGATTTTTGTTCTTATGGCTTTGATGCTTTTTTATTACCTCTATAGACTTAACGATCCTTGCATTACTTGCAACTTGATTTAGGTAATAGGAAATGATCGATCGGCTATTATTTTGCCAGTTTTTGCACTTGAACAATTCTATGAAACAGTTGGTCAGTTTGTAGATGCTGTTAGAAACCAGGGCCTGGTACACACAGGAGTCATGCTCTGAGTTGTAGACTCATTTAAATAGATTTTGCCTTTCTGCATGAAATTGCTAAGTGATGGCAAAAGCCAAATCCTGAGTTGTAAGTCTATTTCGTTATATTGGATTGTAGCATACATGCTCCATCAAAGCTCTCTTGATCACATCTTTTTAGAAGTAGTTGTCCATTTTTTGGCTAATAGACATAGTCTGCGAGATCATTGTTGTCTCATGCACTGTTGTAATTATCATTGTGAAATAGCATATTGCCACTTATATATTTTATAAATGTTTTTTTTTATCAATCTATGTGATAAGCAAGTTTGCATCCAAATCATAATTACTAGATCACCTCATAGCTCATAATGATTTCTTTGATCCAACAAGAAAAAATCGTTTGCTTATTATTTATGTCATGCATATCAAATTCTTGATCCAACAAGAGCAAATCATTTGTTTATTATGCATGCTATGCATATCATATGGGTTTGCAAATACATAGACGTTGTTCCTTCTCAAGGTGTCTATATTAATTGGATTTTCTATACATTTTAGCAACCCAATGGTAAGTCTTGAATAACTTAATTATTAATCATTCCCTTATGCTCCATCCACTACATGCAAAAGTTAATAGGTTCTAATCACAACCATTCAAATTTCAAAGCTAAACATATATACGACACCTGATCAACCATGGCAAACCAAAATTCCATTGCATATATTTGAAATAGTGTTCCATGTAGCGCTTCCACAACATCTACACTCTAATACCAAGATAAGACAATATTACAAAACCTCGAGCTAAAGCCCGGCAACCATATTCTGCCTAACCTAGGCTCCTCTATCCTTGCGACCAACAAGAAATAGTACAAGAATACTCACGATTGTCCATCAACTACGGTTCATCTCCATTATCTCTAGATGACACCATTATCTCTAAATTTCACAAATTTTACACCAGAGCAATTCAATATACATAGCATCAAGATGTTTGCTCCACATAACTACAACTTCATTGCCTACGATAGACCCATAAGTATGCCCGGCAACGCCGGGCACCCGTTACTAGTACGGTTAAAATTGCTTTTAAAGGTATCTATCTATACATGTTTACATGAATAAACGGAAACCAATGCATCATATTGCTTAGTTCTTTGATTATTTAGAACGGATCTATGGCTTTCGAATGCTAGGGTGCAATTGTCTAAGGTATACGGATGAAGCTACGGAGCTATAGAGGGTGAAGATAAATGTACCTTGGTTTGGGCTGATCCCGCCCTCGGGGATCACTAAATGGGATCCCCTCCTCGGGATCCCACTATCAACCGCCGCGATTAATGGGTTCACTGCGCGGTTTTGGGATATTTTGCCCAGTTTTGAGCTGCTCCATTGCGGCAGCTCTGCATCGCTTCCTCCTCCGCCATTTCGAAATCCTCTCCTCCAACTGATTCCGACCACCCATGAACGTATCCCATCCGATTCGCGGAGGATCGGTGAAACCCATCTAACTTTACCTTGATTTTGCAAAGATTTTTGCCTGATTCATGCGCAATAAGGCATGCTTACTTGTGGATCGATCCTCCGGAATCATACCCCCGGGATCTGAGTGCACTCTAATTTTCACCATCTCCTTTTATAATCCTTGCCTTATCCACGGCCCTATCACGTCGTATTTGGGTTCCAATCGTTAGCTAAAGATAATTCACCTAACCCCCTGTGTGTCTAGCTCATGGAATTGCCATGGCCAATGTCAGCATTTTGTTGGGGTTCTACCTCCTTGTCGGCCAAGTTCTATCTCTTAATTGGTGACCTAAGTGTGTTGATTGAGTTTGGCACATGTCTAACCATAGGTAAGTATCCCTCAATGCCTACAACTGCCACCACTTTCGAGCATAATAAGTAAATGTGTGTGTGTCTTTATGGCTGCATATGACTTGCACATCTTCATCATCTTGTTTGGCCCGTCACCCATAATAGGGCTCTATAAAGGACTACCGTGTTGTCGCATCCGATCCATCATAGGGGGTGTTTCTCGATGACTCCTCCTCCTTGCACCTCGATATTTCGAGCCTACGTTGCTCCATCTTCAACTTTTGACCTCTCTGTCCTTCTAGCCTTTTGGGTTTGCCAAGGCTTGACGAAATCATCACTAGATCGTGCACTCTCCCTCCCTTCCGAGCAAGACCCCTCTTCCTGCTCTTATGGCTTGTGATGGCGCACACATGACTCGGAGGGTACTTGCAAACATGCTTGGGATCCTCCAACCTATGTTCCTTGCACTGCTAAGAAAACCATGTGCATATGTGCTCATCTCCAATTGTATATGTATGTTGCATAATGGTTGGTTAGAAACGTTTTGCTCATGGGTTGGATGTACTAAATTGGTTTGGATGTGTATTTTGAGGAATTATCCCCTTCTCTAACCATCTCTCACTGCCTTCCTCTTGATAGCAGATAGGGTAATATTGTTCCGCCCTAAAACTAAGCTTTTTCGTTTTTTTCGTCTAAAAATCAACGTCTAAGGCGGAATAGACGTCCGGAAGAGCGCCCTGCTTTCTCTTCCAAGTGATCTCGTGCGCAAGTACCTATGAATGGGTGCCTTTTTTTTTTTTTTTTTTTACCTACTCAAAAAATCAGGGTCACGACATTGGTCTTTGGTAAGGTGTCGATACAGCCATCAAATTTTTTCGAGGGCCCTTCACGTTTAAATCCGGGCACTTCACCGCCATAGCCGATTTGAGCGGAGTCAAGATCCATCGAATCGCTATTTTTGGCCAAGTCACCGATCCCAAAATTTTAGTTTGCAATCTCCAATTCGAATTGGAATTTCCCTGCCCAATTCAAATGTTTGCACCTTCGTAATTATCATGGTTTTCAACGTTTCTTGAAGCACAGCTATGGTTCTTGAGTTGAAAGATGAATTCCTTGCTTCTGTGTCCAAGCATTGTGCGCAATTTGATGTCTGGAGAATGCTGGCAGCCATGCAAGAGTTCGTCAACAATTCCAAACGATTCTGGAGTGTTGTTCACAATTTGCGTAAAATTACCTCGAAGAATCACCTATACAAATCGGGCGACACTCACATTTCATCTCGAAAACGTGGATTTCACAAGGAATGAAGAAACTACATATGAAGTCTAAAATTCAGATCAAGAATTCCATCATGAAGATGAAAGATAAGGTAGTCCTTGTTAAATGCTTATGCTATTAAATTGCTGAATTTTTTTGTTCTAAATTGCTGACTGATGTAATGTACTGCTTTCAGTGGAACAGAATTCCATCAATGGTGTTTGCTTCAAAGATGGGTCTTTGAATTTATGGACTTTGAACACGATTTCAACATATCGAGTATGCAATTTAAATTTGTTACTTGGTTTATAAAAACTAAACTGACATGCTAAAATTACAGGAGAATATGGTGGAATCTCATTTGAGGATGCTGTAGAGCTTGGATTTGACTCTCATAATACAGATACTTGCTATAATAGAGGTATTTGCATTGATAAATTTCGCTCGACCGTAGGTAGAATTGTTTCATCAATGTAGGTGCTATGAACCATCACGGGGCTTGCAAACCAAAAGAAATATGAAGCCTCTTTCAAAAAAAAGACAGGCGGGGCCAGGAGGATTCAAAGAAAGAAGAAAAGAGAAATGGATGCTGCAACTGGCAACAAAGATGCAGTTGCAAATGATGCTACTGTTGGTAAGAAAGGTTCATTCAGCAGTTGGAAAAAAAGAAAGTTGTCAAAAGAATTAGGCAAGCTTGTGAACGAATTGTGTGAGAATGCTACATCCCAAGAATGAGTGGGAAATTCTAGGGGGTGCTAGAAAGTGGATACCAAACTAGATCTCTCAAACAAAGAAAGAATTAAACACAATGAAAACAATCATTAACAATTTGAGGGAGTCTTTTGCAGCTCATAAGTATTCAAAAACTATAGATGTGTGGAGAGCAAGAAGTGCTGCAATGACTTTTACAGTCAATGGTGAAACTAACAAGTTTGCTTTTGCCAAGCAAATGAATCTGAATAGGAAGATTAGTCCGGTTCTCAATAGAAGATTGGTCGCAGAGCATGGTAGTGGACCATGGTCCATGTTCAAGAAGAATACTAGATGTGATGACTCTCTTGTGATGAGAGGAAACTAGTAGTTGACTTTTGGAGAGATAACACACGAGTGTCTCCATGCAAGAAACATGTTATAAGGATTAGATTGGCTAAAGGATTCAAGATCATGCATCCATTACACTTCCCTCGGAGGAGACTCGAGGTTAGTTTGATTGCACATCTTTGGATGTTGTTACAATTCTTTGTAATTCACGCTTCGGGTGTCCGTTATTGCGGTTTCATTTTACCCGGTGTTTGAAGGGAGTATCCTAAGTTTGAGGTTTCTTTCCTTTTTCATGCCTTGAAACCCCTTATGTTAGGAAAGTAAAGAGACGAGAGACATGATGTTGTGTCTATCATATGAGAGCAGATTTTATTCGACTTGCAATTAACAAAGTAAGACATGATGAAAAAAATCATGGTCCAAATTGTAAATGCACGTGTGAAGTTTGTGGTCCTGGACCAACATGCATGGCAAGGAAGAGCACCTATGCTTCAACAAGTGAGCTTTGGAGGTCTCTTGTTTGTCCAAGAGATGAAAGTGAAGAATGGTATGCACATCACTACCTAACTCTCAAGTGTAATAAGTGTGGACCTAGCAAGGACCCAACATGTCCAAAAAAGAAGAGAATTTCAAAACCGGTGTGCGTGTGGAGTGGAAGACATATCACAAGGTACTAAGATTGTTGCTGTTTGTTATGCTTCATTATCGTGTAGCTTTATTTTTAATTTCGGTATTTGTTGTAGATATATGAATCTGTAGAAGAACCTATTGACAAAAGAGGTTATAAGCTGGGAAAAAAACCAGTCACTAAACTGGTTTACAAGACCACAAGTGTTTGATATTTTCCGAATGTCGAAAAAGTCTTTGAAGGAATTCATTCCACACAACTATGAGGGTAGATGGCAGGCCAGGCAATTCAAGGAGTGTTTGGAAACATTTCTAAAGGATGCAATAGTTTCAATGATTGATTTTGCTGAAAATTACAGCTTTAAGATTCAGCAAGAAATTCAAAGTCTGCATTGGAGCAATGATCAGTGCACAATTTTAGTGCATATAACATACAAGCCTTATGCAATTAAATTGAGAGAATCCCACTTCCCATTTTAACTTCATTTGGTTAGTATTTAATGTTATTTAGCAACGATATAAAATGTTGAAACAAGTCTGCATCAAGTTTGATACATGTTTTATCTTACAATCTAGTCTGCATTTTGATAGTTGCAGTTAATAATTTGATGCACTGCTACCATGATTCTCGGACATGCTAAACTAGGTTGATCTCATAAAACAGAGACTCTTTTTAGCCATCCCTCTCCACAAGCCTCGTCACATTATGTTCAAGGGATTTTTATGGAAATGATCATAACTTTTTTTGTGATGATCCAAATGAGAATGACCCTTTCAGAACTATTGTAAAGGAGGATGAGATCTTTCTATCAAATGTAAGATCATATAAATCGGAGTCTTAAATCACAAGTTATGCTATTTTTAATACACAAGAAAATTGTAGAAATTTCAGAGGGATTTAAATTTGAGGTTTCGGAATCCGATTCAGGATATGTTAACTTTCATGGAAAGATCTCAACCTCTTCTACAATATATCTGGAAAATTTATTCTTATTTGGATCATCACAAAAAAGTTATGATCATTTCCATAAAAATACCCCCAAAACTAGGGGCGTTTTGTTAATTTTAGCAAAACATAAGGGTATTTCAGAGTTTTTCCCTATGTTTCAAACAAAGTCTTCAGTGACTCTTATTCTTCAAGTGCACCATGAATATCATTGATCGTCCATTGGACACTACATTTCAGATGGATGTCTACCATTTTAGACATATTTATATATAACATGATTTGTATAGTACCACGATAAAAAAGAAGTCAAAGCTGCATATTTAATTCCGTGAACCTAAAAATAATTTATATGTCTACAACAAGAAATGTTACATGTTATGGCACAAGTGGCAAGAAGACCATTTTATATTTCTACAAATGCTTGACTGCAGTTAAAAAAGGATCTGTGAATGCTTTGATTGCAGATAAGAAAAAGAGGGGCTAAAATGCAGGTTTTGTTGTGCGATTGCTTTGCAAAAATTTTACATCTTCTTTCTAGGACGCTAATCCCTCATAAAAATGCCACAAAAAAACAATATGAATGGCTACATGCCTAAATCTAAGTAATGGCATTGGCATACAAAAAAAGGGTTGTAGATAGTCCTAATGTGTATCTAAACCTAATAACGTCTAGCATAATCCTATCCCTTATATGCCTTGGCCCTAATCCTAATCCATATGGGTGACAAAGTGAGCTTGCAAATTTCGAGTTTAACATGATAAAAAACCTAACTTAAAAACCTATTTTATATAGAGAGCATGAAAATGATAACCCCCTAAATGTAATCCTAGGCATGACCCCAAGAGATTGTAATATAAGCCTCTCTTTGCATGTCAGGTTTTAGGGTCAAGGTGAGGAGAATGATAAGGATTAGGGTTGGGATATTCTGGCTAGGTTAATATTACGGAGCTATCTACAATGTTTTCCCAATCTAAATCCAACAACATCGATGTAAGCTACAATAATGTTCCTGCGAATTATAGTCATAAATTCTCTAAAATCAATCATGTACAGACAATAGTATATGCAATATAAGAAGAGCCCCAACCAACAAGTAACGATGAACATAGCCAACAATCAAGTTGAGAAGTTATAGTACACAACAAGCAAATCCCAAACCAACAATTACATGCTAATGTTAAGTCCTACATTTTGAGCCCCAAGTTATAGACTCAAATCTATGAACTACGAGCTCAATATTGTGAAAATTCCTATGAGCAAGCAGCTCAATCACGGACTTAAGTCCGTGAAGATAGCTTGAACTTTATGTTAAACTATGGGACGAGCCATATATTTAGAAATGGATGAAATTCCATGAACCATATGACTCTATGTATTTTATTTCTACAAGAAACTTATCGCGGCGGCCAAGGCCAGCGACGTTCTCTTTCCTAAATGCACTATGAGGGAGTTTGTGTCAACTTGGAATTGGCGTGAAAACCATCTCCAATTGGATCTCAAACCGAACATTTATCTTCCCTTTGGGCATCAGTATACAAAAATCTTTCTGTATGAAATCATAATGTCTAACATTTGACAATGCAATGCCTGCTTGAATTAACCACACAAATATAACATCAAATAATATAACATACACTGCTAGTATTTTAAACTAGATTTTTGCTTGATAGACATGGAACATGAGCATTTCGAGAAGCTATACTGCACATGTCAATATTTAACCTATACAAAGATAAGGTTGTACAAAGGTCTTCACCTTTGTGTTAAGGCCTTCATCTAGATGATCTCTTCCAGAATGCTTCTTGCTTCTTCAAAGAATGCAACAACGTTTGGAATTTGATATAATTCTATGCTTGCCAGTCCCATCTCATTTAGGAGGATCCCTAACAGGGTTGTTTTCTCGCCTCACTTTCGCTTTTTGGAATTCTTGAAGGCGACATAAGTTTTAGAATACTTTCCTAACATATAAAGCACGACTCCCATCTCGAAGCTTCTACACTGCGGTACACTCTATTCTCCAGCAACTTTGAGAATATCAAGTGCCTATACGAAGGTGCATAAGCATAAGGCCTGCTCTCTTTCATTCATGGCTTCATAATTTGATGCAACTTTTACCAAGCCACTTGCAAGATCATCTGGCACATGACCAGCCCCATGTCTCCCAAAAATTCTCGACACTTGCTTTCATGCCCAAATCCTCAAAGATATGGCGGACTTACAAATCTGAGGCAATAGATGCATGGTTCTCCCTTTTAATAGACCGGTTACACGATGAATCGCTTTCGATAGGACCAACAGTTTCCACTGATATTCATTGTTTGGCTTAAGTATTATACAAAACGTGTTTTAAATGATAAATGTTTTATTACTAATGTTTAAATTCCCATTTGTTCTAATTAAATCCAGAAGTTAAAAGGAGAATAACCTGTTATGTCTTACTGCAAGTCTTCATGTCAGGACACCCTTGCAGGGGCCCAAAAGCATGTCATTGTCAAACAATTCCAATTGACGGTTGGAAGACATTACACATCTAAGTGGAAGTCGCAAATGGCATGCATTGCCCAAGTAGTTTACATCATAAAACAATAACCATCACTAAAAGCTCACTTCATACAAACAAACACTAATTTTTTGCTTGGAAAAGGAAATAAGAGTTGCATTGTTGCAACATCAGAATTTATGTTGGTAACACCACTTTATATGTTACAAATAAGCTGCATCTTGCCCAAATCATTACACATCGGAAGTGGAAGTCGCAAAATGGCATGCATTGCCCAAGTAGTTTACATCATAAAACAATAACCATCACTAAAAGCTCACTTCATACGCACAAACACTAATTTTTTTGCTTGGAAAGGAAATAAGAGTTGCATTGTTGCAACATCGAATTTATGTTGGTAACACCACTTTATATGTTTACAAATAAGCTGCATCTTGCCCAAATCATTAGGCATCCAAAGGACCTTGGACGTTCATATTTCAAACATGTTGCATTAGACCGCTTTGCAAGGCACTATGACTCGATAAAAACCCGGTATGAAGCTGCCATATTATGATTGTGCAAATGACCATAAAGCCCCCATCGAAGGTATAAAGAAGACCCTCACTGAACATCTCAACACTAGTTTCCATAAATTTCGGGCGGCCGGGTTAATGGAGCACCAATGTTACACCTCCCAAGATGCAATGTTAAACAAATGGTGATTTCATGTGGATAATAGACTAGAAATCATGTACTGAGAAAACTGGCCAACACTTCCACAGACCCAAATAAATCCATTTGCTTCAAATGCTCCATTAATACTTTTGTAATCGGACAGGTCTATTGTATAGCATCGACTTTTGCTTTAGCCTCTTTCTTTCCAAAACCCCTTCAGCCAATTTCATCAGCGTATCTATGAAAAATAAGTAAGGTTACTTCTGTTAAAAAAGCATTAAGAGAATCATATGCGAAAACAAAATAAACGGTCCTTTTCTTGCCCATTTGGTCTGACAATCCTTCTTATTTAAGATATTGAAATGAATCTGGCTCCTTATACCCATGATAGCTCAGAAGTTTCTAGAGTAGGCTGATAAACGGTCATGGCGCATGAGAATTGTAAAAGCAAATTTAACGTTAGCTAATTTTACCCAGCTTAAAATCAAGCTGGTCCTTCTTGGAAAGAAACCGATCACAAATTTCTGATCATCAGAGGCTTCATTGGAAACTTTTTCATGAGTAAATTCACCATGGCCTCTTTGCTGACCAGATTGCCAAATCTATGAAGCTCAAGAATGCATAATAATGTCTTCTTTATTGTTCATGAAATGCTGAGATTAAAACCTATGGTCTTCACGCTTTACCTTCATTGCTTTTAACGCACTTCCTTCTGGTTTTTCTGCAAACTAAATAATATCTCCTTCAGGATTTATTTTCATTAGACCAAGGAAGTTGCCTTGTCTTCGAATCTGAGCACACAGTACCCGCCATGATAATATCGGCCTTTGATCTACGATGATGCTTGATAAACACTTGATAATCCATTCTATAGAGGTGATCCCACTTAAAATAAAAAATTCCTTAACAGTTGGATCCTCAAAAAGCCACAAATATTACCTTCTTATCCAGATCCGCCACTCATCGCCATAGCACCGCATGGGTAACGTGAGTAAACTAGCATTCAATAAAATATTAGGCAAATTTAAACATTACTTAGATTTCAAAGACTAACTATGAAAATGAGAAAAGCTCTTCTCTCATGTAGTTCAAATAAAATGCGAGCATTCTCAAATGATTCATACATAAGAATGGGGATTTGTACTTCTCATGCCTACATCAACTTGGATCGAATCTTAACACTTTTGTATTAACACTTTTTGTATTTTTGGGTTGAACACTAAGTTAACATCAATCTTTTGACTTTTGATGCACACAATTTGGACGACTCAACCATTTGGGGGAAGAACATTGCCATCTAACACGAAACCAAAATTGGTTTTCTAGAGTCTGTTCAACTAAAACTTCCACAAAACTATCATCTACGAACCCAACCATATTGCGGAGTAAGCTCTGTAAATATGACCATTCAAAGATGTAGAGTAAGCATTTAGTTAACAAATCATTACCTGCAATTCGTGTAAGATGTTCTTGCTCCGTTAGAAACAATCCGTACATTTCAACTAACAAAGTATATTCTCACCAATTTTTCTCGGCGATTGTCCAAAGATCGGGCTTTCATAATCAAGCCCTTTTATCACAAAACGGTTGAATAGTAGAAGAAAAGAACCCATAATTTAACCGTAGCGGATTATACAAATAAATAAATCACCTTGGTTTCCGTCTGAATCGTATTTTACTGTAATGCGGGCAAAATAATCGCTATTCAGACCATATTGTAGAAGATTCAAGAAGCAATGGAATAAAGACATACTTTTCATCCAATAAAGCCTTCGAACAAACAAAATAAGGAAGATTCGGCTTATATAGGCAGCAAGCTATGGCTACGCCGGTGAATCCTTCCTCATGGATTTCGCCACCTGGGGCTTCAAACCTCAGATCGGACTACCACGCCTAAACGCGTGCTGAAGTAGATGCTAGTTGAAGCGGATAAGGATAAGAACGTGGCTTCATCTGCTATTTTTCCCTAAATATTTTTCCCTCGCGATTTTTTCCCTCACTCGGGAATCTAAGGCATCAAGGAATCGAATCTTGGTGTGAATAAATTATATAAGAGTAGAAAGTGACAAACCCAAGCAACAATAATTGAATAATACTACAGTCAAGTCTATCCAAATCTTAGATAACGGACTCAAGTCCGTGAATTTTATCCAAATCTTAGATAATCGACACAATCTCAAGCAACAATAATGGAATTATGCTACAGTCAATTTTAGATTTGGATAGGCCTATCCAAATCTAAGATAACGGACTGAAGTCCGTGAATTCTATCCAAATCTTAGATAATGGATACAATTCTATGAGTTCTGTATGCCTAAAACTTGAAACACAAGCTCAAGTTTGTGAACTATGCCCACTCCATTGGTTAACTCAAAGCTTAACTATTTAAGACTCTCTACTTTTGAGTCTCTGTCTGTGTGTGTGAGGGATAATTTACACATGAATTGACCAATAATTGGCACCAACCTAGACCATTATTGCAATGATGCAAAGTATATGATGTGCAGGGGAATGGAGCTCGCCAGAGGCCCTACAATCGGCAGCAAAGGCCCCACAACCGGCGGAAGAGGGAGGATCTGCTGAAGAGGGGGAGAGAAAAATTACCTGATGTTTGAACAAAATGGCATGTGCTCGACGGGATCAGCGGAATCAAGCCCCTGATTTCTATTCCGAATTATTGGGCAGTGCCACGTGGCAGCCCCAAAATTCTATTCCCAGTTAACATCGACTTCGTGGGCGCTTTTGAATTCTGGCGCTTGCCCTAAGGTTCCCGGTTCGGTGCTTCACAAATAGTGGCGGCAAGATCATGCGAGATGAGGCGATGACATTAGAAAATAGGAGGATAGATGGGGCTGCAGCATCCAGGATTGATTCGGTTTTGATAGAACCGACTTTTGTTTGGTGTTTGAGCCCTTGGATTTTCGAGAGAGTGTGTCATGCAGATTACCAGAAGCAAGAAGGAAGAATCACACAGAGCCTCTTACCTATCTCAAAGAATCCGATTAGGTTTTTCATCGCGCTCAATTTCAAAGCTGTATTTTTGTGCTCTATCATTAATGCCTTTTATTACCAAAAATAGTAAATTTTTGAAGGACATGTTCTTGGCAGTTCCTTTTCTTGGTTTTAAGAAATGCGTTGAGAGATTTGAATCATCATTGCAGAGCTCCAAGAGTTACACAAAATTGAACTAAGATGGCTACTTCGTTTCATCTCCAAGTATGTACCAAACCAGGTCTTTTTAATGACTGTCTTAAACTGTCATCACATGATCACATCAGAGTTTTACGCAATCTTAAAGAACAACCAGGGAGCATCTACATCAGGGAGGATAAATTTTATTTTCTTGTGATTTAGGGATTTTAATGCCAGCAGGTTGTGTACATAACCTGGGAATGTAATCGGATATAAATAGGCCAACTCACCTTTGATTTTAATCATGATCTGACTGCTCGGGCACTGATTCGTATTTCCTTATTGAGTTTTTGCATTGCACCATTTCATACACCTCGATTATTCTCTTCTTCTTTTTGTGTGTATTTCACGGACTCAAGTCTAAGGCACTGAATCTTGTTGGATTGGATGGTTAGATCACGGACGTGAGTCCATTGCTCTATTATGACATTATGATGGATTAGCAATATGAGAGGTTGTGGATCCCTCTAGCGTTCTTCTATTATGAACAATTTAAGCAGAGTTTCATTAAATTTGGAAATTTCGTGATTCCAATTTCTTGCGAAATCAGTTTCTTCCCTGTTTTATCACAGACTTATCGATAGATATGGCACTATTTACTTAAGAAGAAACTGGTTATCATGCCAAAACCGCTACATTTGATATAAAACAGCGCGGTTTTAGATTTTTAGAAGAGAACCATGGCGCGATTTACTAGGAAAATGTAAGGAATAGCGCCCCGAAAACCTCAAAAGCGTATACATTGAAATGCGAAAAAAAGTCCGGTGAACGGCAACAAAATGGCCTTGACCGCGATATTAATGACGAAGCAAATAGCGCGGACGCGGTATTTGCTTTAACGTGAAACCAAACAAATGGTGCAGGCGCGCTATTTGCTATCACGAAAAGAATAAGCAAAAAGTGCGCTCGCGCTATTTCCCTATAGAGAACACATTTTATACACAAGTCCATGTAGTTATATATTAACAAAAATACAATTTGTATACAATTTTTCATATGGAGATACAATTTTTTTAGTAGTCGTGGGCAAAGTGCTCATCATTGACTTTCTCGTAGTCTTCAATGTTAATCTTACTGCGGTCAATTTGCTCCTCCCCCTCAGGTCCACCTTGGCCGGATGTCTCACCCTTCTCTGCATGAGCACCTGATTCGTCCCCCTCATTTTCTGCCCCGGCTGCTCCACCATCTTTGATAGTCAGAACTTCGCGTGCGCCAATGGCCTTTGGGTCAAGCAAGGGGTATATGACGTTCTCGACCCTACCCAGAATGCCCATTATGCATTTGATCTTTCCGAAGTCATGCTCATATGTCGCACTGATTCTTCCTACATGAAGTGATGCCCTAGAGAAGGCTCCAGCAGAGAAGAAATCTAGTACGATGTTACCTGGAGGGCAGAGCTTATCAACAAGGTAGAACGCAGTTGCAGGACCAATCTGCTTATGAACCAGGTATTCTCCTTCCATACCTTGCCAACCGAATTTAAACCCGCCTTGCGGTGAGTTTTAGCCATAACATCTCCCTCACTTCCGATGGCTTCTTTAGGAATAGGAGGAATTGCCGGGAGATTCCGAGGATGATTACCATACAGCCTGAGATCCAGGTCTTCATCAGGCTCTCCCGTGTGTGCAGAAATCCTCGTAGCAAGAACGAGAGCTTGTGGCACCTGTAGCTCCAGCCTCCTCTTCATACATTCCCACAAAAACTCTTGACCTGGATTCTAGTCGTTCAAGCGCAGTGGCGAATAGAAAGTTTTGCTCCGGCTTGACGAAACATAGAATCCAGTAAGTCTCTACATCTGTCATCTGTGAGACGCTGTCGAAGAATGCTGTTACAGTCTCACTATTCCAAACAGGAGTAAGTTGCCTTGCATCTAAACATATCATGCTTGCAGGCAGCGTTGCCTTTTCCAGCGGAATCCCCCCGGCAGTGACATGTTCAACAAAGTATCTTGGCAAGTCCTTTTCTGTTTCGGGCTTAAGGATTTTTCTAATAGATCTGGCCAAGGAGAATGGCATGTTACCATGAACTCCCTCTTTGAGTATTCCTTCCGATACCCACTTATGGTGGCATACTCCCCAAGCCAGAAGTGTCATATCTGAAAAATGGTCGGTGGCCTTCCTTAGATCCTCGAACTTCTTGTACTTAGTGCCTAGTTCATCTGATATGAAATGCAGAATCTCCTTCTTCATATATGCTAGAGTTCTTAAGTTCTGCGCTCTCGTCTTGAAGAAATTCTCTCCTTTGTAATATGAGGTGACTTTGACGTATATGTCCCCATTCAATGTTTCTTCGAGAACCTTTCGATAATCATCGTAGTCCAAGCCCCTCATGCATCTAAGATAGTTGTCACTAAAGTAGTCTTTGTCTTTTGCAAAGTTGACTACTATAGCTTGACCCTTATTGTCCTTAAGTTCTCCCTTCCTCCATTTGTTCTACATCTGACGGAAAAGTGCATAAACATCATCTGGCATAAAGACAAACCTATTGACGTCCTTCGGGTGTTTGCCTCTGAGAATCTTCTCAGCCATTTCAAGGTAGTGCTGCAATATAATTGGCGACGTTAGAATTAGCGATGGCAAATCAAATAGCGCAGCTGCGCCATTAACTACAAATAGCGCAGCTGCGCTATTAGTGGTAAATGGCGCGCTGCGCTATTTACCACTAATAGTAAATGTAAACGTAAAACTGTACCACACGTGAACGTACCTTGTACTCGTCACTTCTAGACTGGCCTTTTCCGGCAGGAGCTGGTCTTCCGCACTCCTGATACTGCTTTCGCAGATGATGAATCTGGTCTACATAGGGTTCCTTGAAAACTGTCTTGGCAACAATATCATTGACATCGACACTGAGCTGAAGTAGGTCCAGGTCACTGATCTGTCCAGATAAAACTCTGCATATTCTGATAGTATAGATCTTCCTGAGTGGTCACAACCCCGGCCTCTCCTATAGAAATGGCGCGGACGCGCCATTATAGTTTATCTAACGCTACTCAAACTAGCTAAGAATAGAAACATCAGAAACTAACCTGATCCTGGCTCTTGGATTTTGAGCGAAGATTGCGCCATTGTATTCGTAGACAAAGATAAAAGTACTGGACCGTGATAAAAGTCACCCACTTTTTTTTTCCTAACGCCCCCGATCAACAGGCGCTAGAGAGAGAAAATGTTTGAATCAAACAGGCGCTAGAGAGAGAACAGGCGGAAGGCGCTGGGCGCTGGAGGAAGGCGAAGGTGGGAGGCAGAGGCGCTGGCGCAAAAGTAATGAAATGAAAAGTGGAGGGAAAAGAAAAAGATAAACTCCACGGGCTTTCACTTTCACCCGCCGCCGGAATTTGCCCGCCCCCTCCGCCCCGCCAAATCAGGCTCCAAATTTCGTAAAATTTAAATTTTCCCGCCCCCCCTCCCCGCCGTCAAATCAAATTCAAATTTCAAAATTTGAATTTTCCCCCTCATAAATCCGCTTGCCCGTCGTCTCTTCAAATTTCCCGGCCCCCCAGCCCTTTTGACTTTTGAATTTGCAATTTGAATTTCCCGCTCACTTAGCCGCTTGTCTTTCCCACTTGGCCGCTTGCTTTCTCACTTGGCCGCTTGTCTTCCTTCTTCAGGCGCATTCTTCCTTCTTCAGGCGCTCGTCTTCCTTCTTCAGGCGCTCGTCCTCATTCTTCAGGCGCTCGTCTTCAATCTTGAGGCGCATTCAATCTTGATGGCAGATCCGGAATCCTCAATGACCTCCAGGTTAGAGGCTATGCAGTTTTAGTATGTTAAATATGTACTCCCACTGTAGTTGATGTAGGATGGATCTGGAGATGGTAGATTGTATAGGTTAATGTTGTGTATTTACTGAGAATTCTTTTCAGTGTGTTGCTCGTTGACCATAATTCTAAACAGATTAAGTTTTTGAAGGGTACATCTTCTCTATTTTGCGTCAGTAGATAAGTTCTCAACAATTGATGTCTTAAAGGGTACATTTTCTTTGATTGCTGAATCTTGTAGTAATAAGATACCATAACATTAGATATAGCATTTAGATTAAAGATGCCATGTACGTGTAAACGGGCCATTTTCCTTTGCCAGGTAAATGGCCATTTTGCTTTAAATGGCGCAAATTTTCCGCGTTCGATAAAAATGCAAGCCCCCCACTTTACCCGGCAAAGGAAAATGGCCCATTTGTTGTAAAATTAAATGGCGCTACCTGCGCGCTTATTTAAAGGTAAATGGCGCCGACTAGCCATTTAAAAAATGGAGCAAATACCGCGCCATTTGTCCCATGTCGCCTAATTTCTTTCAAATTTTCAACTATTTTTACTATGCATATGTCATGGAGGGTTGCATGTCTTTAACAAGTATGTATGTGTATTGATTCTTACAGAAAAGGCCCCGCGTGGCTTGTCGATGGGGATGTGGTAGCTGCCGGGGGGACATGAATTGCATAGAGGCCATCTCGCATGGCGCAGAACATTCCATGGTGCAATGTGGTCGGAGGTCACCGAAGCCATAGTGCCCACCCATGTGCTTCCCATTCCGCAGTGAGGGAGCGATAACATTGCCAAGCCGTGGGGACATTTATCGAATGGCCTCAAATCAAGTAAAATACTGTGGAAACCGCCTCACCCGTGTCATCGGAACGCCTCGATAATCGAAACCCCCAACTTGCCTAGTAGTCCCTCCACAACATCATCGACTTCGATTCGACGCCCGCTCCTTCAAACAAAGACGCTAAAGACGTAGAATATGGTGGTGAACCTTGTCAGTAATAATACTGTGGTTGGTAAGGGTGTCTGGGTGAATAGAACTTCCATCCATGGGAAGAATGTTGACGCACTCAACGTAGCAGTGCAAGTTACCGAGGCTGTAGTGCCTACCCACATCCTTCCGATTCCATGTGCTAGTGCGGACAACATTGAAGAGGCTGTGGGGACGTATATCGAATGGCCTCGGCAGGATATAAGATGGAATGCCATTGATTTAGCTACTCCACCACTGACCTCGAATATAGAATCTGTAGAGGCAGTGTAAGATGCAGATGAAGAAATTGATCCTACAGTGGATCTAGCTACTCGATTTCCTCGCAGAATAGCATCAGATGATGATGAACCACCAGCTAGTTTCTCAAGAACAGATCTCTTGGATAAGCATTGCCACATTCTTCATGCATGTGACAGAAGTAAATATGCAGAGGCCATAATTCTCTTTAGTGATCCCCAGGATGCTGTTGACGATGAATTTTTAGGAGACTCAAAGGTGGGCCTCTGTGTGGGAAAGGTCTTTCCTGCACTAATTACAGAGGATCTCAAATGTCATGCTTGTGCAGAAAGGCCAGCAGAAAATGCACTTGTACAATGGGAAAATAGCGATGTGGTGCTGCAGGATGGAAGGACTGTCTCACAACATCTGCAAGCTCGAGAAGCTAAAGAAAATGAGGATATAGAGCTAGAATCATTCGAGGATAACATTCAGGCTCAATTCAAACGAAAAAGGAAGTATACTTACACAAAAAGAATTCCAAGAGAGCCCAAGGGAAAGACCAAAGATGAAAGGCTATGCTCCACAAGTTCCATCAACAAGTTTATGAAGTCAAGCTGCTGCAAAAATACTTGCAACAAGAAACTTACCAAGCATCAAGTATGTGAATTAAGAAAAGAATTTTTATCCCAACCATACAATGCAAGGGTTACATATTTTTTTGACGTGCTGAGTGTGACTTACACAGGAGAAGGAGAGGACAGGATAGTGCTCAAGGGGATGGAATTCTGTCTGGCTGGTTGGCGCATGGCTTTAGGTATCACCAACAACATTTTACAATTGGAGAAATAGATTTGAAGCAGGTGGAAAGGTAGCTGAACATGGTAATACTGGCTCTTAGCCTAGATCTTCTACATTGGCCACACCGAATGTGTGCTAGAAGGATTCATTCATTCAGAGAATGCTGAAAATATTCCCCATAGGAGCAAAAGAGGTAGAGATGATGTGAGAGAAAATGTACGCAAGCTTCCTTCCATTCTTAATAAGAAGCTTATATATAAAGAAGTTGGTGCTGTGGTTGAAGAGCTTACAGGAACATCTGTAGCCTTGAACTCTTTTTATAGTATATGGAAAAGAGAATTTCCGTGATGTTAGCATTGCAAAAATACAGCCTTCTCTAAATGCAACATCTGGCAAGTGGTAATTAAGCAAAAGCTGGAAAAACAAAAGATACAAGAGAGAGATCGAAATCTTGCAATTCAACGCCGGGCTCATATGCTAGAGCAACGCTCTTGCAGAAGTCAATATTGGCATTGAGAGCATTGTCACATCGGTGTCCGAAAATCATCTATGTATAATACATGATAAGATGGATCGGGTTAAGACTTTAGTGCCTAGAAAGTCATCATCTAGCAAAATCTGTATGGAGAGGTGATCGCTTGAAGAGCGTTTTGACAGAGCTCACTCATGGGCATGGTGGTCGTGCCTATGGTCATTTCTCACTTGATTTATGGAAAGATGATTCAAACTTCCACATTGGTTCACTTTCTAGGATATTGCATAACTTGGAATTGGTACAAGAGGACAAGATAGGTGACTTATGTGGAAGTAAGCCCGCAGATTGCAAATGGATGCAAGCAAATCAAGGATACCAATCCTTTGAAGAACAAACATGCTTCTATGGCGTAAGTATTGCCAAATGCTTCAACTACAACGAATCCCGAGGTGTTCAACCCTCTCCCCCAATCTCTACTTGCAACTTGATAATGCATCGTAAGGCAAAACAAAAATAGGTATGTCTTTTCATACTTATCTTATTTGACTTGGCTTAAGGTCTTTGATGAGATCCAAGTGGGCTTTATGATGGTCGGCCACACCCATGATGATATTGATGCTTTATTTGGAAATTTTTCAACCTTGATGAGTTCATCTGGATGCTTTGACACTACCGAGCTACTTTACTTGTTCAAATAAGTGCAATGCAAAATCTCCAATTCCATACTTTATTGATGAAGTTCCAAATTGGAAGGCTTTTGTGAAGGGATTCATCCCCGATAAGGGCCAACGCTAGTTGGACATACTTGAACCATTGCTCTTCAAATTTAAGATGGCGGAGATTGGCCCGTTATGCAATACAACATCGTCCTACACATAAAGAGTGGCTTCCAGCCAGATTCTCCGTGAGTTAGAATGTGGAAAGAGGATGAACATGGTCAGCCAATGCTACCAAGTGGTGTGCCACAAAATATTCCTCCTAGACCAACATTGAAGGATCTTCCGGGGTTGAAGGATAGCATCAACAAATACATCTCCCCTATGGAAGGACATATGTAAGAATCAAGAAAGTAGCTTGTTTGCAAGGCAATACACCGGCAAGTGTTGAGTATTGGAACCAGACTTCTTATCTCTTTGGAGGATGTTGCTCGGGACGCCCTCAAAATGATGCATTTTGGCCACAAACAAGACAAGCTCCTCTAGAACAAACAAAGATTTGTTCCGAGGTCGGCGATTCGCCTTTGGTCACGCCGACCTTTACCATCATATTGTGGCCCGCCGATGGCCGCCCAGTGTTGCCTCTTGAAGAGTTTGATCCTCACGCATATGTGACAAAGGGCATGTTTGTTCTAGTCGACCTGAGATGATAACACCGCCACTTGGTTAGGATATGCAGGGAGAATGCCGTTTTTGATCCGAATCTACATATTTTGGCCATATTTTTGTATCCCGGTGGAAGCCTTTGGAGGGGACTACAAGGACCTTAACTAAGCGTTGGCGGCCTAATCCTTCCGATCCTTCAAGGTACGAGAATTTAGATGCTATTCATTATGCTTGGGATGCCAATGGCAAGAGGCCGAAAACAATCCAAATTCCGAAATATATTGTAGACATGTGGAAAGACATAGCACATTGTTCATCTTAATACATGAGATCTTGTACTTGTAATACATATCTTTCATCTTAATACATAAGATCTTGTACATTACTATATTTGTGATCATATATAACTGCTTACATCTTTAATATATAAATGCATACATGATTCATAGATAAGATGGTCAGAAGTGCTTATATGGTGATTCACTCATCATCATTATCTACTGTGGTGATCCCACTTATCTCATAGCTATTGCGCTGGGGACAGTGTTGTACTAATACGCGTATTTTTTATAATCCATACATACCGTACCGCATGTACACGTATTTTTTAAAAAATATGCTTAATGCTTTTTTCAAAAAAACAAATACAGTTTTCTCAAAACAGACTCAATTTGCACCCACTAAGATTCGAACCTGGGCCTCCCAGATGGCAAACAAACATGCTAACCAACTTTCCAATAGTCTGTTTGTGTTTATATTGCATAATTTGTTATATTTAAGCTTTTTCTCAATTTTTTTAAAAAACGTATTTTAAGCACTTTAAAGCACGTGATTGTATAAAATACGTTATTTTTTCAAAAAATACGTCCAAACGCATTTGAATCGATGCGGCCAGACGGACAACATTGGCCGGGAAGCCAAATGAGGTGGATCATAACACGAATCAGCCCGGCAACGAATCTCAACACCATTGGCTTTGGATTGCGGTAGGGATCAAGAAGAATACCCCTATCAAGCGCAACCCACAAGATCGATGTAGCTCATTGAGCACTTGATCGCCGATGTGGTGAAATTAAGAAGGCAAATAATCCATGGGAGATGAATGAGCTCTAGCCCCTAATGGAGCCGTTTTTATAGTGAAGTAAAATTATTGATGTGAATTATTGGGGTAGACCGTGGCCATCATTGAAGCGTGTACACGTATCATGTACTCGCATTAAAGTATGAAATATTTAATTACTCGCATTTCTATACATTAACGGATACACAAATCATAATGTTATATATTATTATATCCTTAACGTGTATACAGATCATCATCGATTCACTCATCATCAACACCTTGAGGTGATGGCATTCAACTCATAGATCTCGATCGTGAAGCCAATATAGGTGGATCACAACACGAGTGAGCTTCCCGCAAAGCACCGCAGGACCATCTCGCTTTTGGATTGCAGCCATGGATCCATCTTGACACCCTTTATTGCGCAATCATACGGATCATTATAGCTCATGTAGCACTTGATGGTTCTGGATGTTCTCCTGACGATCGAAGGAAAGAATGGGAGATGAATGACCTCTACCACCCGATGGAGCCGCTTTTATAGTGAAGTAAAATTATTGATGTGAATTATTGGTGTTCATTGCCATTATACGAAATTACCATACATGTATATGATCCAATAATTTCTATGTATATACTATCAATAATTTTGGTGAGTATATACCATCAATAATTTTGGTGGGTATATACCATCAATAATTTTGGTGGGTATAAATATACATCAAATTGCCGAAAGTGCAAACAACATTGGCCTCCGCCTAGCTATAACGATTCGGTCTTGAATGTGATTCTATCACTTGCAAGATGAATCATGAGGACTTCAAAGCGGTGCCGCCGCCAGATGTACCGCTTGAAGACTGGCTCCTGCTTGTTGCTCTCAATCCCTCGCCATTATCCCATCCCGCCGATGTTATCATCCATCTCCTATGGAATAGAGAGTATCAAATGTTCATGATCGAAAGGATCTCTGGAACGCATATTCTGGCTGGTTCCGATGATTCAGAATAGTAAGAGTAGAAGAATAATAGTACTTATCATCTTGTTGTAATCTGGTTGTGTTAGTATACAAATGTATATATAACCTTTTGTAATACACATAACCATACTATAAGTAATAGAATAGAATAGAATAGAATACATTTATGTCCTTTGTGCCGTAAGGCCCCCGGACTTGTGTAGCATGGGCGAAAGCTCCCTACAAGGGTGCTACTAGCACATCACATTTGTTTTAATGTAGCCTTTTCGGAAGGCGACTTTTTCCTTTATACCAAAGACCCCGCTTTACCTCGGCTTCTTGGCGGGTGCGGTGATCGCGTCGTTATCAATCAGCTTTTAGCTGAGCAATTTGTGTGGGGCTATATGACCCAGTGGTATGCATCATATTACAAGCCCTCTTTCAATCGTGTAATGCGTCTCATTATGGGTCATCATTCTTTGGATGATTCGCTGCATCCCGTCCGTCTATCTTCCGTCATCTTCATCATCACGTGGATTGGTTCCCCACTTTATATTTCTATATCATCACCCCGATGTCCCCATAGATCGGGCGTTCGTTAATCATATGGTTTTCATCCTCTATTCCCCCCGTCACATATTCCCGCATATCCTATCCTCCTTGTCTATCCCTCTCCATCCGTCCTTTTCGATTCTTAGGTCGTGGCTTCCCATCCCGACCGACCCGTATGTCCCTTCGTTCTTCCCCAATATGTTATCCCGGTACCCCGGTGTCCCATCTGTTGGTCTGATTAAAAACTTGTAATGCGAGCCGCCCGTCTTGGGTCTCAGATGTCTCACCGAGCCATGCTTTGTCGCTATGTCCGTCCAATCCTCATTCCACGCTCTTCTTCTATCGGGTTACTTTCAGGGTTTAGTCCCATCTTCCTGGTCCATGTTGCCACCTCTCCAACCATCCAATTGCCTTCAAGGATGTGTGATTTTGCTGGTTCGGTGATTGCAATGCCGGGCGGTTTTCACTGATGTCTCCAAATATTGTCTCCGAAAGCGGTATCTTATGGTTCTCTCCCATGCTCTCACTTCCATCGGCCTTTGCCCTGTTTCGAGGACCATGACTGTCAGTGGCGTGTTTGTCCTTACCCTGAATTCCTGTCTGTGCCATTGTCTAAAAATTCCTTCCTGCTTTTCCCAGTTTCTTTCTGTTAAGCCTGGCCCCCATGCTTCTGCTCCGTACAACTGGGTGGTGGCTATCGCTGCACTAAATAGGTAGCATTTGATGTCCCAATCAGTTATTCGACTTACATTACGTAAGTTTTCATGTTAAAGTAACTTCCTATAGCCGACAATCATGTTAGCTCCTTTTGGCCCACTTCCCTCGCCATGTGCATCATAACCTAGATATCTGTATTCTGTTGCTTCCTCTATCTCCTTCTCTTTATATCTGAAAGGTTTATGCCTGTTCCTGTGTCCAAAGATCACTATCTTTGTTTTTGCTAGGTTCACTGTTAGCCCTGTATCTTCACAAAATTGTTCCAGAATTTTGAGCAATCTGTGCATTCCTTTGTTTTTTGTTGCCATCATACCAAGATCGTCCGCATATAGCATTATTGGTACCTTAGTGTCTCCCAGTGTTGGGGCATACTCGCCCCTTTTGCCGACTGTTATGTATCCCCTGTAGTGCATCTATGTATATTCCAAAACAGAGTTGGGGATAACGGGCATCCCCGCTTACACCTCGTCACATATTATCGGTACGCCCTTCCCTGCTCCATCTTTGCATACACCTTTGTGGTACAGCTTTGCGACGATCCTACCATGCTTCTGGCTTGTATATCCATTAGTCTTTTAGCAAATTTTCTCTCGATCAGATCGAACGCTTTTTCTCGGAATCTACAAAGCGAATTATTTTTTCTTTCCATGCGCTTTGTTCTCGCTCTATTAGTATCCGAAGGGTCACGAGATGATTCACGTGGTTGAGTGCTTCCGTTCGAACCCAGCCTTTGCCCTTGTGTTTTCACATTTCCTTCCTCGCCCATTTCTTTAGTTTGTTATCCAAGCACCTTTCCAAAACCATTTTGCTAAAATCGAAAGCTTACCATTATCGCCCTATAGTTCCCTCGATCTTTTCTATTCCCTCGCCTTATGTAGGGGTATGACTCTCGCGGTGGCGTCCATCCGTCTGAGCCCCCGTGATGTATGATGCCGTTAAAATGTCTCATTGCACATGCCTGCTTTATTTCTCGCCTCTACAAGATTTTCAGCAATTCCACCTGTCCGCCGTATAAAATCTGTGCTTTGTGATTAGCCATTTTGTTTAGGGCTAACATTACTTCCAACATATTGAAGCATGGTTTGTCCGGTCATGTCAGATTGGTATTAAAAACCGGCATACGCCTTATATAATTTGTCCGGGATATGTCTCCCATCCTCGGTTCCAATGTCATCTTGTTCGCCCCTTGCTTTTACATTGCTACCCCCTCCTTTGTTTTTTGAATCCTTTCCAGAATCTTCTGGCTGTTTTTTCTCGGCCCCCATGTACCATTGGTGTTGTAGCAGGTTATTGTATCTTTTCTTCTTTAGTAACCTTATGTATGCTGCCTTCTCTTCTGCATGTCTCCCCTCCCCTTATGCTTTCTTAATTTCCTCTTGTGTTCTCCTCGCGACTCGTCATCATACCATACAAGCTCAATGCCCCGCTTCTTCCTAATTTTGATCCTTCTCCCAAACACATCCGGCCGCTACCCTTATCATTATGTCATTGAGGGTATTCCCATCGCCAATTGCATTGTGTTCCCCAGTCCCATTTTCCCATTTCATCCTTGATCATTTGGGTAAAGGTTTACGCACCTTTCCCGAATTGAATTCTTACCCTCGCCTTTGTTATCCTTCTTTATTTTGCCATCCTTTTGTGGCGCCTCATCCAATCTAAATGTTAGTTTGATCGGTCTATGGCTTTCCCTTTTCCCCCGGCCATTCCCAGTAGCATTAGCCCTTCTACCTTTTCTCTGCTTGGTCGCTCAAAATTATATAATCCATTATGCTCTTACCATGTGAGTTTTGGCTCGTGAAAACCTCCCGATCCCCTCCATCTTTTCGTGCCATTAGCTATGATCACCCTCATTGCCGCGCAGACTTCCAAAGAATAGCTCACCCCTAGCGCGTTGACCTCAGCCTTATCTTCTCGATCCCTCGCCATTCCTCGTGGTCCTCGCCGTGTACACTATCGACCATCCGCCTCATCCGCGTCGTAATTTGTGCTTGTTCCTGTCTGGTTCTGGCATTTAGATCTCCTACTATAATCATTGGTCCTTGTCCCTTCCATTTCGTTATGTTCTCTCCCAGTTCCAGCAATTCCAACATATTTTGTTTCGCCGGGTAATATGCAATTATCGAACTACCTCTTGTTTGTTTTTCAATTGAATATTCAAAACCATATATCTTTTATTGATATCCTAATGTAACATACATGCATTGTGAGTCGCACTATTCTTTATATAACAAGCCAGACCTGCACTCCCTCTCCCTTTCTTGAAATCCCTGTCTTTCCAACATGTAAACAAATTGGTACCCTTCCTCCTCTCGTAACCTTTTTTAGTGTTATGCTCCCATGTCTCCGCCAAACATATTATGTCACAGTGGTAGGCACCTTCCAGTCTTTTCTCCATCATCCCATGGGTACCCTGTACAGTTCCAAAGACCATAATATCGGCTCTTTTTCCCCGAGGTTGCTCCTTCCGGTCTCCATGTTTCCGTGCCATTCCCCATTCTCCTTGGCCTCCCCACGGTTTTCATTGTCGGGGTTGGCCCTTCGAAACCCCCGCTTGATTTGTTCGGCTCTTCGTTTCCCCGTTTCGCTTCCTCCTATTGCTTTCTGTTCTCGCTCCCATCTTAGTGCCTCTCTCGCATTACGTTCTCCCCTGCATCTGCTGCATGGGTTTCACGAGATGTGAATTTTCCTTCTCTCGCTCCCGTTGGTTTTGCTACCCCCCGCAACCCTTCCGCCTCGCTCCCTCGGTTGAGTCCCTTGCTCTCTTACCCTTTTGTGTATGTATACCTTGCCATTCTTGACCCTCGCTTGTATCCACAGCTGTTCCGGTTCCACGGCTTTGGCCAATTCCCCCGTGTAGCCCCCGCCTCGCATCACCGCGTTAATGCCTCCCGTGATTTTTGATTCCATTCCTCAATCCCCGGATCCCATCCTCGTAAGATCCTCTCCTTGGTTGCCATGTCCCTCAATGTCAAGTTTATGTCTCCGATCTCCCCTCCATTGGCCCGACGGAGGGCTTTGACGATGACGCCGCCCCTGTTTCCTTGAACACCGCCTCTATCACTTCTGCAGTGGCTCGATATATATCCTCATTAGGCCTCTGCTATCCCAATTAGCCTAACATCATGTTTAATCTTATTCTCGCTCCTCATATTCCAATAAATGTGGTTTTATCCTATCATATGACTCCCATGCATCCAAATCAACATTTGATTTCTCTAATTCAACCAACCTTTGCGGGATCTTTGCTTTCTCCTCTTCGATCTCGTCCATTCTGGCCGTGCATTTCCTCGTTCATCTTCACCCCTCCTACTCTCACGCCCATGCTAGTGATGGCTGCTTTGTTCTTTGTTACAAGTCTCGGCCAATCGTTGAGTGCATCCAGGTTCGGATCTTTGCCTCTAGCCGTTTATCCATTTGTGCCAAAAAGTCCCTAAGGTCTTGTTGGCTCACCGGGCTCTTGCCGCCTCCAATCTCCTCTCGGCTGCGGTTGATGCTATCACCATCGCCCTCGCTTTGCAAGAGAATCACCGCTGCGTAAAGACTCCCATGCAAAGCGTTCGTATAGACTCTTGCTTGTGGAATAACCGTCGTTTCCCCTAAGGCTATATATATTTCTTTCGCTTCTAAACGGTATTTTTATTGGCGATTACCGTTCTCTGATTTGAATTTCAAATTTTAAAATTCAAAATTCAAAAAGGCCCTAATTAGTTTTGCCCGTCCCTTTTATTGTCACTTTCGATTCTTTTCGTCCGTTGCCCAAGGTTGATCCTCTCGGTTTTCGAAGTCCGCAAGTGGTTGGGTAGATGCTTGTCTGTATTGATTGGCGCTAGTATTTTTGTGGTTCTCCGTGTTTCTGTATTTGCGGCATGTATCGCTCGTTTGTCTTTTTTTGCTCCCCCTTGTCCATACTTTTCCCCGATCCCCGGTGTCCAGTTTAGATCCTTCCGGGTATTCTTCATACATATATTGTACCGTTAGTTATATTGAGTTTTAGTGGTCCGGGTTTACCAGGTTGGTGGGTCTTGCCCTCGCTATCCTCGGTGTACGGCGGAGGCTTGGCCTCACTGTCCCGTATCTTGTTCCCGTCCCACCTTTTACTCTGTGGTGCCATACATCAAGAATTCCGGTTGAGGTATTCTTCATACCCCTCACTGCACAAGTCATATGCCGTTCTCCCATGTGTTGATGAGTTTTGGTGGTCCGTTACCGGTTGGTGGGTCTAGCCCTCGCTATCCTCGGTGTCACCTACGGAGGCATAGCCTCTGGTTCCGTGATCTTGCCCCCCGGCCGCTTTTTTGCAAATCATTTTTGTTCTGCGTTAAGGTATTTCGTGTCCCTTTCATCGGGCCCTCGCCATCTTTTTACTGGGGCTTATTATCTCTCAGTCAAATTATTCTTGTTCCTTTTCTATCATCACTTACTGTGGCCACCCATTATTTTGTATTTCCCTTTATTTTGAGTGTTTTTAGTCACCCTTCTCCTCCCGAAACGATATCTCCCGCGATATAGTTCTTTTTGTCTATTTTTGCATGGTGTATTTCCTGCTCCATGCCCCAATATCGCCCTGCTACGCCTGTAATATTTTCCTTCCCTATGTTTATATCTTCTATCTTCTATCTTCTGTCTTCTGGTGTCGCTTAACAGCCGCATTATGCTCCTTCAGTAGGTCTTCAGTAGTCCTCATTCATGCTCTAAATTACTAGAGTCCATAATTTCTATAATTTCCCATGTGTTCGTGCATTGCCCCCGTGGAGTATAATCCTATGGATCGGGATCGTTTCATCATCGGGGCGGTGTTTAGAATACATAAAGGAGCTACTTTATCAGTAACAGATATCACTTCAGATTCTATTGAGACAACTATTACCATATATTTCCTTCATTCAAAAATTCTCAAAAATTTTCAAAAATTTTCTCCATACAGAGATATTACATATTAAAGCATATTTAAACCTGTATCCTTTAAACATGTTCAGGTATTCGGCTATGTCTATTTCTGCATAATTCTGCTATGCATTCAGCTACAAAAAGACACTTCTGTCCGGCTTAACTTGTCTCTACTATGTCTGGGCTTCCCCCGCGTCATTCAACTATTTTTCATAGAACATTCTGCTGATAGAACATTCTGCTGATACAACTTACCTATTTGACAGACTGGATTCATGACAGAAAACGAGGAGAGTAAAAGTAAAAAGTAAAGAGTTAAAAACAGAAATCATGCAAAAGGAGATTACATGCCGCCCATCCTCCTTCCCTATCCTGCACGTTCAATTCAATTATTGGGGCTTTTCCCTTCCGACGGCTCTCCGATCTTTCTGACCTTTTCCAAGTTTCTTCCAACATATGCTCGGCACACGAAATCCACTGGGTTCTTCTCACAACAATATATACAGACCTTACCGAGATCGCATATTGTGAGATTATGCTGATATCTTGGCGGCCGCTGAATTGTCGAGTGAATCACAGACGATTAAAAGCAATCGCATGGTTCTCGTCCCAAATCCTCGGCGCCTTTATCGAGTCGCTTTTGTCGCCTAGCACCCCAAGCACCTCCAACAGCCCTAAGTGTAACCATTATCCCGCGATATCTTGAGCATGGTGGATTGTCGTCAGATAAACAAGGCACTCCGCCCGCTAGCCTAATGCAAGATGGCGGCCCCGACCTAGACACAATCGACATAATAATAGTAGAAGAATAATAGTACTTGTTATCTTATTGTAATCTGGTTGTCTTAGTATACAACAGGTATACATAACCTTTTGTAATACACATAACCATACTATATGTATTGAGGTATACTAGTATGCAACAGGTATACATAACCTTTTGTAATACACATAACCATACTATAAGTATTGAGGTATACATAACCCTCCAAGGTATACTATATAAAAATTATTCCAACTTGTCTTCAGAATTCCAAATTTAACGAAACTCTGCTTATTTAACATAAATTACTATGAAAAGTTATACATATACATCCTTATGGTAGATTTTTATTTGCTTTGATTTTATTTAGGAAACTTCAGGCATTTCGGATACACCAACTGATATAACATGCATTTGATGTAGGTGAATGAGCAATTGCGGCAACATACGTTGAGCGAGATGCAATGCCTTCTTTCAAAGACTCGAAATGGATAAACAAGTTGGTCTTAATGTTTAGTTGAAAATATCTGCAATTGTATCAATCATGAGTATTTGCAAGTGCTTTGCAGGATGCAATTGAGCACTTGATAGTTGATAGTTGAAAATGATTCGACGCAATTAGGTGCACAAAGGCATGATCAAATTGCAAGATAGATGACTAAGGAAGATATTGGATGGGACGTAATGCTCTAGAAAATATTATTTTGGACAGGGAACTCGGAGCCATTTTTCAATTTGCAAAGTTTGTATATGGAGAACATTTAATATGTTGGGTATTACATGAGCATTTCCTTGTAGATAGGAGAAGATATTGGAAGAAGCTGAGTCGTATGTTGTAAGTGCAAAACTCAGTAAGCAATTTGATGTCAACATGTCATGTCCAAAATCCTGGTGTGGCAATTGTAATGATTGTTGGTACTACTAGAGTGCAACGATAAGACATGAAACCTAGATTCGTTATTTCTAGTAAGCTTGCAATATTGATTTAAGACGAAAATGAACATTGGCAAGATATTATCAGATGTGAGGTTTGTGAAGAATATTGAGAAGATTATTGGGATGACTTGAGAGTTATTCGAAGTGCACTTATTTTTTACTTATATTTAAGCTAACTTTTGGAGGACACTATGGAAACTAACTTGTGTAACTATAGAGATTTATATAGTTCTTACTTGCAAAAACATGTCATATCTCTCAATTTAATTGCATAGGTCTTATACAGACATGCCACCAAAAGTGATGACCCTAAATTGGATGAAGATGAGAGAAGAATCATCAAAGAAACTCATTTCTACATTTCAGATGATAGGGAACATGACACTTTGTTTATGCAACATTGTTTGAACAAATCATGCAAAGATTTTTGTCCAAAGAAACAAATTAAGTACAACAGACATATTGTTTGGTCTGATGGATGTTCTAGCCAGTGGAAAGGAAGTAGAACATTTTACTTTCTAGGAAGAAATTATCAAGCTAGTGGCATCCCAATAACTTGGAATTATTTTGCTTATTATCATGGGAAAGGTAACTTTCATATTGTCATTTAATTAGAGTTAATGTTCATTTCCAGCACTAATCTGATAGAGAAACAGGTGAACATGATGGTGCTGGAGCTGTCATTCTGTGAGATGTTAAAACGAAATTCTGTGCTGGAACTCATTAGATGTTAAAACGAAATTCTGTGCCACTTAGAAATGCACATGATGTAGTGGTTTTTTGCAAAAAACATTTCAGTGACAACATGACAATGGAAGGCAAGGACAGATACAGGTGTGTTGTTGAATGCTTGTGTTTGACAGATATTTTTGGGAAGTTGGCATAGGAGATATTGATAGAAGTGAAAGGTATGATTGTGCAACTCTATCTGGCTCTAGCAAATTTCACTCCATCAGGCCTACTCAAAGAACTGACCCGATTCAAGTGGCACATATGAACTTCACATGTTTCTGTCATAATTGTTGGTTAGGGAAATATGCAAAGTGTCCCTACATTGCTAGAATAGGCACGTGGTCATACTCTGAATTGAAACCTATGTGTCTTGGCTATGTTGAGGAAGTTGTTGAAGGCCCTGCTTTTGAAGGAGATCATGAGTGGAAATCGAGATATCATTGTTTGTTGGAGATAACTTTCTTTGTCAATGCCGAGCCTAACAACAAAGAAAAGTAGACTTTTATATTTTAAAATGCACTAGAACAAAGCATGTTATAGAGAAAGCATACAAGGATCCTTGGGGGCAAAAGTTTGGTAGGAATGAAGTAGTTGTTACTGGAAAATATTACAAGTTAATTAATGGTAACTTGTATGAATTGCTAGAACATGAGCTAGAGGTGTTGTATACAACCATTTGGTTTTGGTGTTAATTTTGATATGACCGATTGAGAACAACCTGTTTGAGCTCCCCCACATTGTGCAAGTTCATATTATGGACTTTGCATCAAAGGACATCCATTTATGCTTTCGGGAAGTTTTAGAGTCTAAAGGAAATGAGCTGAAAGGAAAGAAGAAATCAAAAGAAAAAGCAGCAAAAGGCAAAGATGCTTTATGATTCAAACTATAAATTGTAAATTGTAAATAATGTAAATGGTGTGATTCTTTTTAAACATTGTGAATATGTATTCGAATCATGTGAAACATTATGAATTGGTAAACATTTGTTGTCATATTGGTATGGATACAAAATATGTTACATTGAATGAAACATGAAATGGGTAAAAGCATGTTAGGGTGTCCCTTAAAAAGTATTATTTAGTGACCAAAAAAGTACCTAAAAAGGTACCCAGGACTGGGTACTGGGTACCCGTGTAATATCTCAATAAAAGTTACATTTTAGAACTTTTATATATATTTTGGTCTCCGGTAGCATTATCTTTATCTTAACTTTGAATATTAATGCGTCCTTGACTTTTATTTTGGACCTTTGTACTAGTTTTAATGAAAATAAAAATGAGAAAGTACCCAGTTCTGAAGTACCTAGTGTATGTACTTTTGCAGGTTCCAAAAGTGGTACACCCTAACATGCTTTTACCCAAATATGAAATATGAATGAATGGAATATTGAAATATTGGGCAGAACATTGTCATATTGAATGAAACATGTATGATCATGTAGGATCATATTGAAGTTGTCACAATTGATCACATTTTTATCTCAAATTTGTTGATCAAATTAGTTGTCATAATGAAATATGTAAACATGAATGAAACATGATTGTTTTAGTTTGAAAACATGATGTAGATGCTTGAAAAAAGAGGAACAAATTTAACTTAAGTACCCAAACAAAACTTGTATTCATATCACTTGGAATGTTTGAGCAATCATATTGCTATCACGAAATATACAAAAACATGTCAACACTATGGAACATAATTGTGTTGTATGTATACAAGATCCTCGGAATATTTTAAAAGAAAACAAGCACGGTAGATCTTTGATAAGATCTTTGGTTCTGTTAAGATGCTAGTTCTGCATTGAGACAAGCTGCTTCGAAGAGATCTAAATTCGAAAGTCTTGCCTTTTTAAAAAGCAAGATAATTTTCTCCTCGTGTACCACTGGAAGGATTTCTTCTTGAGAATCTACTCCATAATCCTCCTCGATACACCCGCCGCTAGAACTTCACCAATTTGGTAACCGTTAACTCTCAAAGTTCAGCACCTCTTCAAAGATCCTTTTTATTCTACATCTCCAAATCTACTTCTCAAAGATCTTGATCTTCTATATGCTCCATCCTTGCATCTTCAGTAGAAGCTTTTGCAGCAATCTTAGACAAATTTCCTGCAATAAGAATTCAATATTAACTACAATTAAATTGAACATGGACTACTATTCAAATTTTCGCTTAGACTTACCATTTTTTTTGCTTAACAATGCTTGTTTCTTGCAGGGGTCTTCTTGTCTTCTTGTCGCGGTCCAAGGTGTTGCCGGGGGTCTTCTTGTCCGCAGATTAATTTAAAATTAATGTAACTTAACACTAGACCTGTCTCTAGAACCATTCCTGATCCATGGACCTGAACTGGCCCACATGACCTCTGCCACTTAAACCCATGTAACTCATAACAGAAATTTCGATTTTGAACTATACCGCCACCATTTGAGTCTTCACTTGTTTCTTGATGACCTCTGAGAATTTCAAGACCAATGGGGTCACCTCTACCTTGTGGTGATTGCTCAAACATTAGAGAATTTGGCAGTTTCACTTTTGCCCGTAACTCCGCCTTCTTCAATTTTTCTAGCATAAAGTGACCTAAACCTTGCTAAAGGTGGAGGTATTTGCCCTGTTTATCATAGACCACATTGAGTTTTATGTTCCCATGTTTTCTTGCTATCATCCTGACATTGGTGGAAGTCGCCAAACCCTATTTTGGTCAAAAAGTCGCTTGAGGTTTGAGAATTATTTCTCTCTTATTATAACAAGTTTTAACTTAATTCTTGTGGCCATGAGTTGATAACTATACGAGCTATAGTCTCATGATTTTTTGGAGTGTTCATAAGTCATGTTAACCTCACAATTTACTAAAAGAATCTCACGATACGCAATTTAGGACACAAGTATATGTTAAAATGCTCAAATAACAACCATCCATAATACCATGAGGGTAATAAGTGATGCGCCTACTTATATCTACATAGAATATAACTCTTATCAACTTACATATAGGGTAACTAGAGTGTAACCATGCAATTTTTGGGATTAAAACATGATGTACAGCTGCAGTAACACATTAGAGTATAAAAGTTGAGTTAACTCCACAATTATAGCTCCAAAACTCCACAATGGTCATACTTAGTGATGTTTATTGATGAATTAAGTGAATGTTGTGAAGTTTAGCCATGACAATATGTAATTAGACCATATGACATTATATGTATGGTTCTTTAGTTCATGGAAGAGACACTACCTTTCCCCATATAAGCCTATAAAATAGTTGAAAATGTGAACATTGACTTATATGGAGATCTCTTATATAGGTTGCATGTCCTTATTGAAAAAAAATACAAAGAAATCTGTTTATTTCTTACTAGCATAAACTTTATATCTGTGTTGCTGCTATAAAGCATTGTCATCTAAGTAGAATAATGTTACATGTAGGTTATCTTTCATGTATATTATATTTTCATGGATGCATACCTTTCTTGGCAATATAAATCTCTAGTTGCATGTTAAAGTAACATGTTATTTCTAAGGTTTTAATTTATATAAGCATGCATCACCATTTATGGTCCATGAGACCAATTGTATAGAGCATATATCTCTCACTAGCCTTATCCATTTTGCCCCATAGAATAATACTATGGCTTTTTAGCTTCGATCACATGATTTTTTGAAAGGTGTAAGTGGAGGTCCATGGAGGTTCAATTGGTCATAAGTACCTCATAAATTCTCAATTCTTTGTGCTTCAATCTTACCCCTTAAATTACGCAGCTCACATAGTCAACTAATTTTCTCCCCACGAGAATCATACAAGTAAACTATATGCACAAAGTTGAGATCAAAATTGATTAAAGTGATGCCATTATTGATTTTTTAAACTTTCAATCATTTGGACCAATGATGAGTTCAGAATCGACTAGCAGATAGCGTACCATCTTGATGTTTTATAGAAAAAGTTTTTTCATATTTTTCCTTGGTTCTTTTGCATTTGTTTCTTGATATGAGATACTTCGAGATGTGATTTTGTAAAGTCACACCTTTTAAGGCACAAATCTAGAATAAACATGGAAGACATAATATAATTGATGCTATTTATTTTAATACAATCTTCAAGATAATGACCAACATATATTTTTTTGAACAAAGTGGTTCAGGAGCTACTCATGTCCCAAAACTCAACGTGAGATGGACTAACATAAGTATATTATTGATTTTTAAATGGACTATGGACCAGTAATGGGCAGGTACAGAAATCGTTTTTGATTTTTATTTACCATGTCTTTTACTCTTTTCACGAGCTTGTTTTTGCATTGGTTTCATATTCTTATAAACTTTCATAATGTGATTTTTTGGAGGACAACCTAGAGTCATATGTATCAATGTTACCCATTTGTATAAATTCCCTAAAATTAAAATTAGAAGTAAAAAGTCAAAACATCAAATTCAAAACTCAACAAACATTTTTCTAGGATGGAGGACCTCGTGAACTACTTATATGCCAAATTTGAGCTCAAAATTTATCTCCTTCCAAAAGTTGTTGTTTTTATACCACAACTGCTTTAAGGAACCAATCTTCGGTTCTCGTAAAGCGTAAAACGCTCCGACCTCGCCATGTTTGAATGGCTATATCTTCCTTCACGGACTTCGATTGAGATGCGCTTTTTGTGTCTTGCTCTATATCTCGTGTAGAAAAATCACATTATAGCCAAAAAATCAAAAAATCTTTTCATTAAGACAATTTTACTTTGTGTGAACATGAAGCTTTTTGGTACTTGACCCCTTGGGTTTGCTAGTGCATAACTCACAAGAACGAGAGCTGATATATTTTTGTGTATTTTTATGTGAACCATAACTGCCATATATAAACTTTTAGAAAGGCTTTGGCCGCTTTTGTGCCCTTTGATTTTATATGATTTTTTTGTAAACCTTCAAATGCCCCTTTAATGGTCCATCGTGGGATGTGTCTAGTGTTAAAGAGAAGTTATAATACTAAAACTAAATGTGTACCTTTTATGGGAGATATGTGAGCAAATTTAACATGACTCGCCTTGTCAATATCTATAACCGCCAAATAGAATTGAAGTTAGCACAAAACAAAAACATTAGAAGATACAATGAACAAGAATACTTACTTGAAACAAGTTTCGAAGTCTTTTTTGCTTGGCCCTTGTCTTCCTTTTCTTAATTTTTCCAAATTCTTTACGCTTTAAATCAATACTTGCACGCTTATTGTACAAAGTGGTGTTTGCGATCAACTTCATCCTTCTCGCTTCTTATCTTCAGCACTGCTATTAGTTCAGTTTTTCTTCTTCATCTTCATAGTTAGAGTCCTCTTCAATAACAAGATCAATTCTTTTGAATCCCGGTTCCCACAAAATAATTGCTTGGGACTTCCTCTCCAAAACAGGGAACCACACAAAGCATAGTTTTCAAAGACAAATGGGAAAAGCAAAAGACATGGTATTTATGTTCACATTGGTTTATTTTAACAAATTAGGTCATATTCTTGAGGAAAACAAAGGCCACATGTCCGACATACATCACTAGTTAGCAAAGGCAAAGAATAGACACCCATACCCAACTCCATCCGAGTTTTGGTACTTTCACTATCTTGCATGCCACTTCGCCATTGATGCCTCATAGGATGCTATTTCATCCTTTAACACAGAAATTTCAGCACGAATGTGTTCTTCCCCTTTAGAATCTATTTGCGTATGTCGCTCCAAAAGCTCGATAACTTCTTCATCATTCTTTAGTTTTGCAATAGCAAAGAACTTCTTTCCTCGAAAATCACGCTCAAGGTCTTCTCGGACTTTTGCTTGAACTCCAGATATTTTCATATATAGCTTTGCAAGCCGTATGCGCTCCAGCAACAACACCTTCTTTCCTCAATAAAGACTTTTGTTTTGATAATAGCAACTCCTCTCATCTCTCTTCATTTCAAAGAAGCTTACCCAAGTGATCCAAAAAAAGCATTGCTATTCAAACAAGAGGCTGCTGGTCTCCCCTTAGAAATCATTTTCAGATGTTCGATAAGCTTCAGAAAGAAAACTAGCCCGGTTTACTTTGAATTGCCCGTGGTTTGACAAAGCTCATTGGGTATTACTCCGTGCAAAAGCTCGAGCAAAGGTTACCCTAACCTCATTGTTGGTAGGCTTGCTTTTCTCGATGATTCTTTCCAAAGAGGGTCATATGGCCACGATGGCGAACCGGGCCTAACAAATTTTCGCTTATCTTTCCTTTCCGGCGGGGCACGCCGGACATCAAGAAAATCACGGTCGGAAACATCCTTGGCCTTCAAATCCTTTGGCTTCTTCCCTTCATTACACAAACCCTCTGTTTGTATGAAATTAACTCGCTTCTGTTCTTGCCAAAAGTAGTTCCCTTTATAACATCAAACAGTGTTTTTTAGTTCAATATCGAAGAGATAAAGAAAACGCATGAGAAATAGAGGGATTTTACCTCGTTTACTTGAGCGCCATAGCTAGATGCTGGAACTCGTAAGAGTAGCGGAATAAACCGAACTTCCCAATTACACTTTCAATCAAGCTTCAAAATCGAAATGATCAGGAATCGAGAATCCCTAGCACCCTACACCTAATCAATTCTGCCTGCGAAAAGTTTTTGCGCGCAGGCCTGCACACCCTGCAAAAATGATGAAGGGCATCCTTCAAAAATGATGAAGGCGTCCTTCACGTCACGAGCAAATGCTGAAAATAGGTGCTGAGCCAGTGCTGGAGCATCGAGAAATTGAGTAGGTAAAAAAAAAAGCACCCGAATATTGAAGCGAGGACGTGGAGCATAAAATCGCAACCTAGGGAGTCGAGGACGGAAGCGCCTTCTATTCACTATGTTTGACTTCTGACACAAGACAATGAAAGGCCCTCATTATGAAGGCAAGTCTACAGACGGGAAAATTCAAACTTCAAAATACGGGCGGGCACTTTTTAAAATTGATAGATGAGCAGGCGGGAAATTCAAATTTCAAACTTGGGAGAGGCGGACAAGCAAATTCAAATTCACATTTGAAAAAATTTGGAGAGGCAGACGGCAAATTCAAATTTGAAAAAATTTGGAGAGGCGGATCAAGGCAAATTCAAATTTGAAAAATTTGAGAGGCGACCACGCCAAGCGGGAAAACAATTCTTTTCGCGGGTTCATTTCCTTTTTAGGGACTTATCTTTTTTCTTTTGTGCCACTTTTCATTTCATTTCATTTCTTTTTTGCCTCTCCTCGCCCCCTTCAACGCCTAGCGCAACATTCTCTCTCTCCTATTCAATTGCCTTCTCTCTCTAGCTTTTGATCCGGGAGCGGCCAAAAAAAGTTGGAGTAATAATTATATGGACGTGTATTTATATGACATACAAATACAATGGCGCAATCTTCGCTGAAAATCCGTGAGCCGCTCGGGTTAGTCTCTCTCTTGTTTGATTCTTATCTTTTTAGACTAGCATAGGCTACTATAATGGTGCTTGGACACGCCATTTCTATATCATGGAGTGCGTGGTCAAGCCGTGGCCACCCCTTCCATATAGAAATAGCGTGACCTCGGTATTTAGGAGGTTTAACTTAAGTAGCCGTAGCTATATGAAATGACGCATCTGTGCCATTTCGAGGATGCCTACGAAATCTCCCTTTGGTCTAATGAGGTGCATATTGGCTTATTTCCTCCATGCACTCATTAGACAAGGAGACTGATGAAGGCATCCTCGAGATGGCGAGGTGCACCATTTCATGTAAATGGCTTGTGTGCCATCTCGAGGATGCCTACGAAGTCTCCTCTCGGTCTTAATGAGGTGCATGAATAGGAAATGGCGCAACTCATGCACCTCATTAAGATTAGAGAGGCATTTTCAAATGGCGACGTCTTTTATTTTCTTCAAATGGCGACTTGCCCATTTCATATATCACGTTAATCATCGTGCTAAGTGGATACATGCCATTTTCTTACCATGTTTATCTTAGAAGCCAGTTGCTACCAAGGCACAAAATGTAGTTACATCAAAGACCCCTCGTCCCGGTCGGCGTGTCTTGGTTCATGGAGATTGTTATAGCCATACCTTTGGGGAAGTCGGTGGACCCAACAAAGGGCGACAAAAGGCGAGAGCTTTGCCTTGTTGTCAAGTCCCGTCTTTGGTGAGGTGAGAGAGGAATTTATGGCCCCGGATGGGCATCATAGTAAACATGAGGGAAGTCGAGAAGCGGGGAAGACTTGACTTTCTTGGTCGCACATGGAGGATCCCCGTCAATGCTAGCATTGATCTCTATTGTATGGAATGGCGAAGCTTACGACCGACAATGATGGGAGTCCAACATAAAGAACCGTGCCTTTGTCGGCCAAAAAAAAAAAGGGTGGCCGCTGCCATCATATGAGTCCCAAGAAGCAAGCAGATATCAAAGGCACGGTAGAGATCCCTGGGGATTTGGTATTCTTCTGTGAGCAGCTATGGACATGTCAAAAACTCTGTGTCCCACTTATTTAGGAAAAATTAGACTTATTCAAAGTTTTTAGACATATCTATATTTTCAAATTGAAACTTTGATTGCTTGATCTTCATCACATCTCAATATTTATTTAAATATTCAAGGAAAAAAACTATATAAAGATACATATATATAACAAAATGAATAAATGCAAAAGACTTTTGAATTCATATAAATCACTCAGCAGTACATAATTCCAAATGATTTTGAACAATTGCAACAACATCTTCAGGTATCGCTTGAAGACATTTCATAGAAACAGCAGAGGATTTTGCTTTCCAACTATAGATTACTGATTGGACGTCTACCCATTGTCGTTGTTCACTTGGATTTGGTTTCCACTTTTTTGTCCAACAATCTTTGTATTGAGCTTTCAAAGTTTTGCTACCTCTACTGAGTGGCTTCCACCATTGAACGTGAATCCGAAGACAATCTTTTTGTCCGTCATTGTGTTTAGTCGGTTTAGTAAATGCAGCCCCTAGCCAAAAAGGAGTCTCTTTCACGTCATTAGGCCTCACAATGACAAACATACCCTCCATGATGTCTTTTTCGGGTTTAAATTCCTCTTTTGGTTTACCACTTGCAGGGCCACAATATACCACTTCATGCTGTTCTTCGTCGTATTCAATCATTGTAGGAGCTAAATGTGCCTCATGATGGAGCATCCATTGTGAGCGGGGCCAAAATCCGTCTTGTAACTTGGTATTTTTTATTGGAGATGCCTTTATCTCTTTTATAACATTTTCCCAATAGGCAATAATTGGTCTCACTACCTCATGATAATTGGAAGATTGTCCATAACGACGTTCCAAGCCTATTTTCCAAAAATCTATATATTTTGAAATACCTGATATAATATTTTCCTCCTCTCTCATATGTTCAGTAAGTGGCACTGGCTCAGGTTCACCTTCAGGTAATATTTGTACATCTCCATCTTTTTTAAAAAGTTCAACACCGGCTTCGGGTTCCCATAATGCCTGCTTAGGGTGCACCTTATACTGCATTTTTGGAGCTCCTTTATCATCTAGATAAAAACGAAAGTGTAATGGCTTGGTATGCCCTACCAACTTATTGCGTCCATCTTCTATATAGCCATCCACAAATTTCTTAAAGTCAGGAACTTCTTGTATGAGATATGGAACATTTTTAGCAGATACACATGTTTCAAACACTTCAAATAATTGAGGCAAAGTGTGAGCATGTCGCATTCTTAAGCTTTCTCCAACTCTGCTAAAGAAAGCATCAATATCTTCGTGTGTATGCCCAACCATAAGAAATGCCATCAATATTTCTTTGAAATGTCCCCTTGCTACTAACAACGCCAAGTATGCCAAGACATATCTATTTTTATTCTCAGAGACACAATTGTCCACCTGTAAAAGTAGAACTTTTGGCAGGGGCTTAAAATCACCATGTTCTTCTCTCGCTAATTGCTTACCATCTGTTCTTGTCAACAATGCTTTATGAAGGGGTTGCGTTGCTGAAGTAAAAGTTGGAGTCAAATCCCCTCTATCTCCATCATTAAAACCCTCTAAACTCCACAAACATTTTGCAATAGAACCTATTGTAAAGTTTGGGTCAAATGACCAATTCCATGTGGCAAAATGGCCATAAGCAGAAGGGCCATGCCCATGAGTGAGAATTCCTGTTAAAGCCATAGGCAATTGCATAGCATTCTTTGTAGTGTTTGGATTTGGTCTTAGTCTCGGAATGCATGTCTTCTTTTGATCCATCTTATCATGTATCAAACACAGATATTCTTGTGGACTGCCAAAAGACAAATATCTCCACGAATAGTAAACATTACGACAACTTTTTTGCTCCATGTTGTGTCTGTCAATTTTATGAAGAAGTATCTCCCTCTCTTGTGGATTTTTTGTGCTGTCCAGTTTGTTCTTCAAATCTGTACATGTTTCGCATTTTGAGAAGCTGCTATTTTCTCTTGAAACAAGGACATCATTAAAATCCTTATTCCACATTCGACTAAAACTAGATTGGGAGATGTGGGGTAGCCCTTGCATGCTTAGAGATTCATTCACTTCCTTTAACATGGACTTCATATTATAAGTCGGCGGCATCACCTTTTGATAATCTCTCTCTCCATCACATGTAATTCTGCTTCGGTGTGGCATTTGATTAGCTGTAACATCTACCAATTGTGTAAGTGCCACCTTTGCAGCCTCCATCCTTTCTGTACATCGCATTACAAGTTTGTTTCCATGCACGCCCTTTTTTGCTCCATTAAGCCACTTATTTCTCCTATTATAAAAAGTGGCCTTACAAATTCCGTAGATTGTATACCATCCTTTACAACACACAATGTTTCCATCAAATAACATGCCCTTGTATTTTCCATCTTCGTCTTTCACACTTGCTGCCAAACTATCATAGGTAAAAGTTGTTTGGTCTTCAAATTTTAAAGAATGATACTCACTTCGTGCAATGAAAATTTTCTTTCTATCAGCATATTGGCAACAATGATCTGGACAACAATCAATAGATGCCACGCTAGCAATATTCTCCATATCACAAGGATCGTTCTTGACTTCTTTCACTATTGATTTAGCCTTCTTCCTCTTTATAAAACGGTAAGGACGCTTGTATTTATTCATGTTGCTATTATCTTTTTCATCAATTGCATGAACTGGTCTAAGCAATGATTCTCCATTGAGCAATGCTAAATTATTGATTGGCCACCGTATCAGTTTTCCAATCTCGAATGGCTTAACACCAACTACGATCTCAAACACCGTAATCCCGAGGTCATCTTCTCCTAAATAGGCACCATCAACAACTTCATTTGTAAAAGCCACAACAATAAAAGCAAATCCCAACTTATTTTTCTCCTTGTCGAGGACGACGACCGTATGCCCTGGCCATGTAGATCTGTTACCTCGATCGAACTTCTGACTATGTTCTATAGGAAATGCTGTATCTTTGGAACTAGAAGCATGAACTTCAATCACCGATGCTTCTCCAAAATGTGGTCTCAAATTGCTCTGCTTCCATCTCACAAAAGAACCAATGTGCTCTAGTAGATAATCATGTGATGGAGTAATCGGATTTTCATAGACAACCTTTAGAGAAATGCTGGCATATCCATCGCCTAATATTTGGTTGTGGCAATATCTATTTGGGTCCATGGTGAATATTGTTCCTTCGGCTATGTTTGCACCATTTGCCACCAGCATAACATGCATTCCTTCTTCTACTTTCTCGCTCTGTATAAGTAGCACTTCTGTTCGGTTATGATGGTCATAATAAAACATTACATATCCTATTTTGAGTGGTTACTGGCGTACACACCTGAGATGCCATAGTGGCCTTGATTTTTGTATAGGTATGCCAATATGTATTTGTTTCAAGCTTCTTGAACCTATAGTAAAAGAGTTCCAACACATGTTGAATGTTACAAGGCCAATCCATCAGAACCATATATAACAAAGCACTACATAAGACACCTCATTAAGTCTTAGGTTCTTTTGCTTACATTTGACAAAAGAGGTTAAGTTTTCCAAAATCTTGTCGGCTGCCTTAGACTATCAAATTGTTACTAGCCACAAAGGAAGAAAAATAATACATTTTCTTGCATTATTGAGGCTACTTATGTCCAACTAATGTTACTCTTTAGACCATGCCCCCATTGACACACATTGATATCAAAAGGCGTTGCTCAAAGGTGTCAAAGAAAATGCAAATATTACTCTAAAGCTAAGTCAATTTGCATGACCTACTTAATGAAAATAAGTAGTTATATGCACCTTAAAGACCACAATGACATGGCTCGCTTCTCTTAGCTCCAACCTATGCAAATACCAAAGTGACGAGAATTAGTGAAAATGGTTAGTTTATAGAAAGTACTCAAGAAACACATGAACAAACTTCCAACACACGTTGGATGAATAGTAAGAAAACTGAAACATACAACAGGAATAGTAAGAAAACTGAAACTAATAGCCTTAAATAGCATGGCACGATATTAGTTAGATAATTAAGAAAAAAAACAATCTAAAGCATGTGGGTGAATAAGGAGTCGAAATGAAATTTAGGGTGCAATGTTGATGTCTTGAATATTTCAAAAAACGCAACGTTCCAACATGGGCTGGATAAATAATAATAATAATAAAATTAGGACCCGCTTTTAAATTGCGTAGAATATATATTGGTTAGGTAATTAAAAAAAACAATTTAAAGCCTAGGCCTAACTAAATGAGGAGTCGAAATGAAATGAAATTTAAGGTGCAAATCCAGCATATGTTGGTTATAAGACAAAAAAAAAAAAAAACCCAACACCAAAGCTGCATCCAACATACGTTGGTTATAAGGGAAAAAAAAAAATCACAACAAACTGCATGAATGGGACTTTTCGGATTTAGGGTTAGGGTTGGAAAAACTCTAAACTCTATGCATTCTAAAACTAGGGTGAGGTCTGGCATGGGTCAACCATTAGGTCATGGCGTAATCATGGGTCAAATCGCGGCCGAAGCCAAATCGTTTACCTTATTCTACCCTTTTTTGCCCTTCTTTCCATCGATTTTGCCCTTGATCCAGTCCCTTCTTCTCCACCTCCGTTCTATGTCTTCTCTTACACCTGAATCTTCTGTTTTTCGAATCTTTCCTCACGGCGAGGGTTTGTTTCTTGGATTTCTTGAAGCAAATCATCTCAGAAATTGCTTGATCTTTATGATGGGGCGGAGTGAATTTTTTTGATGTTGAATTGGAGGGCTCAACATCCAGAGATTGCGCTTCAGTTGGAGCACCCAAATCGTGCTGAAGCCAAATCCTTTGCTCCAAATCGTGCTGAAGCCAGATTGTTTGCCAAAGCCATGCCATCTATTCTAAAATTTGTGCCGAAGCCTTGCTATCTGTTGTAAAATGTGACGGGATTGGTATGGGTGCATTATCATGGCAGAACTGCTGCTGTTTGCCAAATCGTTTGCCGAAGCCATGCCATCTGTTCTAAGATCTGTAAGCTAAGTTTGGTTTGCTTTTTGATTGCTTCAATCTTCCATTTTGTATGCCGAGTTTGTCACACCATTTGTTTCTCAGCGCTCTGATCTTTGGGGACAACATTGCAGGTAACAGATAATGGAGATTCGACCATGCATCAGCGCGCACAGATCAAGATTCCTGGTTGCATTTCTTAACTGTAAATCTTTGGATAGGGCTGGTCTAAACATGAGATCGGCCCCAAGAAAGTATAAAATTGAATATTGCGAATCAAGAAATGGTTTGGAGTATTCAAATCATACTTTGAATGTGTTTATTTTATTAGTTTGCTATGATTTACCTCTTGCAGATCCATGATCGTGGAAGTGCTGTAGGATTCAGATGCTTTCAGCCTTGGGCCTTGATCTTCGAATGCGGGAAAAGAAATTTTGAATTACAAGATTCGTTGCCACAAACGTTTTTAATTCCATGTGTGTTTTATTAACGTTAATATATTTTTAATGCCATTATTTCTTTCGGTTATATGCCACGTGTATCAAAGTTTGAATTACATGCCGATTTTTTCGTTCTTTTTTTTTTTTTTTTTTTTCCTCCTTTTTGTTCCGATTCGTTTTTGCTCTGCCATTGTGTTTGGCGGCCGTGTTTTGGCTAAGGGCGGAGTGCACATGTTGCTTTCTACTATGGCTACTGTGTCGGAGTGATTATTGTATCAGAAGGAAGGTTTACTGTAACAGAAGGATTACTGCAAGAAAGGTGGAGAAGTATGTATCTTTTTACTGTGGCTTAAGTACTGTGGCTGAAGGATTACTGCAATACAGCATAAAAATACGTTTCTGTCTCTCAAAATTGTTGCAAAACATCAGCTTCTTAAGTGTTTGTGAAGCGTAATCCTGGTTTAGTTGGTGCAAAGAAGCATTAATCTCGTGCAAATCAGTGCTTAAACTGTTGCAAAGAAATACTAAACAGGTCCAGAGTAGTGATAACTGCAAGATTTCTTCCCAGGTATCCTCATCAATTTTCATTATGTTTTCTTAGACACACAATAAACACATATGTTTTCTCAGATACACAATAAAGAATTAACATCGGTTCTATTCTATAGAACCGTAAGAGATTACAATTTCTTTATACCCAATGACAATCTTCACCTAAAATTATGACAGATCATTTGTGGCTATTGGATATTGAGGCTATTGCATATTGATGGCAACTAAAAGAGGTGTGTTTTCTTTCTTTCACAAAACTATGTAGCATGACAATAATAATTTAAGAATTCTGTGCATTATATTTTGCTGAGTTTATGAATAAATGAGATTTCTTGCTTTAGACAATAAAGCATTGCTTCCTGCTATGTCTTTTTTAAGGTCTTAGTCATTGAGGTTTAGTTTTTGCCTAGATTTATAATTTATTGAGTTAGGTTTTGTAGCTTTATAGTCATGCATGGTTTTAATAAACTAGTAACCAACATAACAACATTTGTTGGGGTTGAGTAGGATTTAGAAAGAACTTCCAACACAAGTTGGAAGTAAACTTTTAATTCCAAGTGAGATCCAAGTGAAGCACTATGTGCTTGAAAATGGATTTTTAAGATCTTAGTTGTTGCTAACTTCCAACATGAGTTGGAAGTTACATATTATAATGTCTGAGGTTTAAACCTAGATTCTCTTAGCTAGCTTCCAACATGTGTTGGAAGTTTGGTTTTGTAGTTGTTGCTAACTTCCAACATGAGTTGGAAGTTACATATTATAATGTCTTGAGGTTTAAAACTAGATTCTCTTAGCTAGCTTCCAACACATGTTGGAAGTTTGGTTTTGTAACTTTATAGTTATGCATAGTTTTAATAACTAGCAACCAACATTTGTTGGGGTTGAGTAGGATTTGGAAAGAACTTCCAACACAAGTTGGAAGTAAGCTTTTAATTCCAAGTGAGATCCAAGTGAAGCACTATGTGCTTGGAAATGAATATTTCTAAGATCTTAGTTGTTGCTAACTTCCAACATGAAGTTAGAACAATTAGATTCTCTTAGCTAGCTTCCAACATGTGTTGGAAGTTTGGTTTTGTAACTTTATAGTTATGCATAGTTTTAATAACTAGCAACCAACATTTGTTGGGTTTGAGTAGGATTTGCAAAGAACTTCCAACGCAAGTTGGAAGTTAAAACTAGATTCTCTAACCTAGCTTCAAACATGTGCTGGAAGTTTGGTTTCATAGCTTTATAGTCATGCTTAACTTTAATAAACTAGCAACCACCTCCCAACATTTTTTTGATGTTGAATTGGAGTTGCAAAGAACTTCCAACGCAAGTTGGAAGTAAGCTTCTCATACCAAGTGAGGTTCATTTAATGAAGCACCACCTACTTTGAACCCTTTTTTTTTTTCCATATATTTGTTGTGGCCAACCTTTTGAAGTTTGTTGATAGGTATACAAAATTGAGGTTTGCTTGCTTCCAACATGTGTTGGAAGTTTGGTACTGTAGCTTTCTGGTTGAACTAGAGCTCTAGCTAATTTTTGAGATAGGTCTTCTAGATTATAGCTGGATTGTCTAAAAGGTCATCTTTTGTTTGAAGGTTTTGAATGTTCCTAGAAACTTGGGTTTTGTCTTCTTAAATTTGGTTAGGGTTTCAAAGAATAAAATTTGGGGTTTGCTTCCAACACAAGTTGGAAGTCTTTGAGTCATGGTCATATTAACTTCTAGAATGAATTATGAATGGAGTTGCTAGGTATACAAAATGGAGGTTTTGCTTGTTTTTCAACATCCGAAGTTTTTTTGTATAGAGGTCCTTATCTTTGTGAAGGTTTAGGGTTGAGTTCATAGGTATACAAAATTGAGGTTTGCTTTCTTCCAACATGTGTTGGAGGTTTGATTTTCTAGTTTTTTGGTTGAACTGGAGTTTTGAAGTTCTTCCAAGGCAAGTTGGGTGCAACACTTCTTAGTGAGAGCTCTAGTTAATTTTTGAGAAGGATCTTCCAGATTGTAGGTGGATTGTCTAAAAGGTCATTTTTTGTTTGATGTTGAATTGGAGGTTTTGAATGTTCCTAGAACTTCCAACACAAGTTGGTTTTGTAATCTTATGGTTGAACTGGAATCTTATAGAACTTCCAACACAAGTTGGAAGTTTCGTTTTCCTAAAATTAATATTTGTTCTTCCAAGACAAGTTGGGTGCAACACTTCTTAGTGAGAGCTCTAGTTAATTTTTGAGACGGATCTTCCAGATTGTAGGTGGATTGTCTAAAAGGTCATTTTTTGTTTGATGTTTAATTGGAGGTTTTGAATGTTCGTAGAACTTCCAACACAAGTTGGTTTTGTAATCTTATGGTTGAATTGACTTCCAACACAAGTTGGAAGTTTCGTTTTTCTAAAATTAAGTTGTGGCATCAATTTTTATTAATATTTGTCCCTATGTTTTTTCCTTACAGATATGAATGCAAAATTCAGAGCAATCTCATTGGAAGATGTTAGTTTTGAAGGGTATGATATGAAGCAAGATCTATTACAGAAGAAATGGTTTTTTGAAGTCATAGAAGGGTATACAACATGTAATGAGGTCTGCTTGTTGGATGAAGATAGACACATCTATGGAATATTGTTAAAACTTGAAGATGTGCCCGGAGAAGATGGCAATTGTGTCCTTGAAGCCTTGGTGGAAGATACGACAGATAATAAAGTCTATGGTTATACTTTGTCCTTTGAAAATTTTGATATCACTAAGATGGCACAGACCGAAGAAATTAAGGTCAGTTGTAGACGTTATGGTTGGAAGTTGTCTAGCTATAACAATTTAAAAGCAGCTGGTTTGTCTTCCCATGATGATCTTAAGGATGGGCTACGTATGGTTTGTGTCAAATTATCGAGAGAGGATACAGGTTCTCAAGTTTATGCAAAATTTGCAAATAAGAAGCCTAACGGTATTCAAAACTGTTCGAAATTATTGAAGAAGAAAAAAGATGCTTCAAAAGGAGAGAAGGAAGATGATGAAAAGAAAAATAAAAAGTCTCGAGAAGGGGAAAAGGAAAAAGGTACAAATGATGCACAAAGGAAGGTTAGAAAGTCACAGGACGGAGAGAAGGAGAAGGGTACAGATGATGTACAAAAGAAGAAAAGAAGGTCTCAAGAAGCAGAGAAGGAAAAAACCTCAAATGACAAAGAGGATGCAGTGAATAAAAAAAGGAAATCTCAAGAAGAGGGGAAGGAGAAACCTTTAACAAAAAGAAGACGTATTGATGCCAGTTCTATAAACGAAGGATCTGCTATTATTGAGAAGTTAGATGATGATGTAAGGGTTGTGGATGTGGCATCTAAAGGGAAGCAAGTTATTGAGACAGGGAGTTCGAAGAGTAAGAAGAACAAACAACAGCTTAACATTGAAGATGCAGTCCAAAGGGGCTCAGATTACTTTATATTTGGTTTTCCACTTCCTATTATGATTAATGTCGATAACTGCATCATTCCCGACCTTAGTATATCGAAGGAATTTGCCCAATGGAACTATAGGAAGTATAATCCAAGTCACATGCAATGGCTAAGGAATGAAATGTTACGACATCCTACTAGCACTCCTGAGACAGCTGATCTATTGCCTATAGATCCTATTACTTTGCAACCTCGTTCCATAAAGAATTTGAGTGAAGCTTGCAGTAAAGATACGAGGTTTGTAGTAATTGCTGGTCAACATTCAATGAGGGCAATGCAGTTGCTTTCAGGAGAAAGCTCAGAATATAGGCAAAGGTGGGGCATGCGTGCGGCCAGGATCATTGCACATGACACTCCAATGCTAAAGCTAATGGAAATCTCATCTGAGGCGAACAAGAAAAATGAAAAAAATAAGTTTGTCTCACCTTCTCTAGATCAGTTTGAGCAAGCGAGAGCGCAATTTGAGATAATGAAATGGCCTCCAAAGTCTGTTCAAGGAAAGGCAACAAGTGCAGAATTTAAGGTGATTATTAATTTTTTATTTCGTCTTGATTTATTTTTTATTTTCCCACATGTTTTGAGGTTTCTTAGTGGCTTTTAATCTTCACAATACAGGAGTTTGACCAAATTGCAAAAGTCACATTCGGGGGGAAGGCAACAGTTTCTGTGATCTACAATCTTCTAACGACAGTGAGGCATATATTTGATAAGTGGAGTAGAGCAATTGATCTCTATAACAAAGGTGAGTTGCCAGATGCACAGGGAAATATGGGAAGTGCTAGAAGTGGAAAAGACATAAACTTATCATTATTTCGTTGCACGCAACAATTGACCATTAAGGAGTTAGAAGATGTGGCTGATGCGTTGTTGAAAGGCTCAATTACTTGGAGCAAAGGGAAGACTGGACAAGGACAAAAGTTAGAATATGTGACAGATTATGCTGATCGGATTAAAGAATGTCGGGTGTTGAAAAAGGGCATGCTAACTCACATGAGAAACTATACCCGTGACCAAACTCTGACTTTATCAAGATTATTTGCAGAGAGTCCTACAATATCCTCATCATGGGAGCAACTTAGAGGTTATTGCTCAAGTTGGTGTAAAAAGGTTTTGGATAAAAGTAAAAGTGGCAATATGCCAAGCCTTGCCACTGATCAGCTTGAAGCTATGTGGGATACAGATCATGGTCGTGTTATAATGCACCATAAAGCTGTTGTTGTGTATAGCATAGGGCCAAAGGTCACTAAGACGAAAGATGTCAGGATTTTTGAGAAAGATAGAGCTATAGATTTAATTGTAGTTCACACGCAAGAAGGGTGGAACAAAAAAGATTTTGAAGACATCATCAGTTTGGTTGCTGATATTAATAAAGAGGTACTTTGTGATTTTGCTTTTAATTCTAATACTATTATTCTTTCATGTTATTGCTTATAGTCAGTGCGTTGTTTCTTGAATTTGCAGAGCTCATATTCATATCTCTTTTTCTTGACACCGTATGAGATACATGTTTGCTTAGAAACCTTAGAAGCTATTGAGGGAAAAGTGCACATTCTTTTTGGCTACCATGAAGCTAACACAACAGAGAAAGGTGTTCATGCCCTAAAGACCTTTGTAATTCTTGCACGTGTTTCAAAGGATGTAAAAGGATCACTGGAATCCTTATTATACAAGAACTGCTCACTTTACTTTAGGACAGATGACCCAGATTTAGATTATGATCCGGTCTTGCAAAGTGAAGACTCCAAATAATTGGATTTATATAGGAAGCCGATGAGTTATTCAATGGCCAGTGGACTGCAACGTGGAATAATTGTCAAAGGTTTGATATTGCGAAACGGTATACTTAGGTCTATTGACTCTCTTTCTAGGCCAAACCAAACAATTATGGAGGTTAATTGTGGAGGCAATGTTGCTCGGGAAGCATTGCTTTTGGGTAGACAAGCAATTGTCTTGACAGATAATTCTATTCAGAAAACTGCAATTGAAGCTATTATATCTGGATTTTCAAAATTACCATTATTTCATATTTTGAAAAAAAAAAGTACAGGTAGATTCTGGTGCACTGAATGTAGTCCAAGAACCAGGATCTACATCTACAGATTTTCAGACTGCACAACAAGTTCTCTCTACACCATCTCCAAAAGATCATTCTGATAATGACTCCCTTGGTCAGGAAGATGAAGATGTAGATGAAGAGGAAGAGGAAGGGGAGGAAGAACAAGTACAGAACATTGAAGATATAGACGAGGATGCAGATGCACATGATGTAGAAAAGGAAAAGTCTGGAGACCAAAACATAGAACTAGAAACACATCACGTACAACTCCATGAGGAAGAGAAGGGAGGTAGAACATACTGATAAAGAAGAGCATGAGGTACAGTTGCAAGAGGGAGGTTTGTGCTCCCCAAAGCTTGCACAAGAAGAAGAGCGTGACGTACAGTTGCAAGAGGAAGGTTTGCACTCTCCAAAGCAAGCTCAAGAGGAAGAGAACAAAAATACAGGTGAAAATCTTTTCTATACCCATAAGCCAAATGCAATTCCTTTTCAAGCTCATGACTCTACGACTTATTGTGAGGTTAAAAAAATGCTAGATGATTTTCAGCTTGATGAATATGGTTCATACTTGAGCCTTGATTTAGGTGAAGCATGATGTATCACTTCGAACATATGTTCGATGTTTCAACTGATTGTTTTTTGCATGCGTAGGAATATGATGATGGCTCAATGAAGGATTAAAGAGACGTTACAAATTTTCAAACGCTGTTATATCCAAATGTTCATAAACTCTATCATGCATAAATAAGTTTTGTAGATTTCTTGCCATTGAGAAGGCAAGAATGTGACCGTTTTTTGTTATATAGTTTCCAGTGCAATGTAATCATAAAATGCTCTTTTCATATCCCGTAGAATTAGTTCTTGCGTAATGAACTAATTAACTCTTAATTTGTTAATAGATATTGAAGTTGTACAAGCAACACCACCATTTCAAGAGACCTCGAGGAATCTTATTATTCTTGATATGAATGGGGTTCTATTAAAATGTGTTCGTAAGGAAGATAATAGACATGAAATCATAGTCAGACCGAACTGTCTTGCTTTTATCGAACACCTTTTAAAGTTTGCAGAGGTTGCAATTTGGACAACAATGTCAGAGACAAGTTTATTGACTTGTTTGGAGAAGATTGTGCCCAATGATAAAGTTTTCAAATTCTTATGGTGTCAAAGGAAATGCACAAACATAGGGTATGATTATCTCTTTCATAAGAGGCCATTTCTTATCAAAGATCTTAACAAAGTACTAGTAAAGGTGCCCAGCGTTGCTGGGCATAAGTTGGGGGCATGTAAATATTATGGCCGCAATGATAAAAGCGAACCATTACAGACCATGACAAACTCTTCAAGCCCTTACCAATCGTAATGGCATAAGGAGAAACAATTTCCTATGTAACCTTGTGGCCTAGGTATATGATCTCAAGCTTGTACATTTTAAATGTCCTTTTAAATGCAAAAAATTATAATATTAGAGTTGACCCAACATTTAAAATGTCAAGGGTTGTTTGCTCTCACATAGCAAGGGTTCTTTGCTCTCACGTAGCTTTGGGCAATAATTTAGTCCATTAGTATTTTTGTACCGCTTTAGTTTGTGTAAGCTTTGTACATAATCGATAAGACTTCAGATGTTGCTTATGCATGCAAGAAAAATATACGACTTCAGATGTTGCTTATGCATGCAAAGTATTTTGTAAGGTGTTATTATTTATTATCTATGATAATGCTTTTCTATTTTGCCATTTCACCATGGCATTTCAAATAACACCATCAATGTTCTTAAATTTGGTTTTGCATTGGCAATTCAGCCAACATTCGAATCGAATAAAGAATTCCAAAAGTACAATAAGTGTATCAAGCTTCCAATAAGTACCTGTACAATAAGTGATGCAACCAACTGAACAATCAGATCCACATTTGAGTCACACCGGGCATGGTTATATTGCCTTGTAAGAACTAACAATAACTGCAAGATGGAATGTATTATAAAGAATGAAGAGTACAATTCAAATACTATTGGATGTGCATAAATATCCATAATGTTACAGGAATCTCAAATTTTTTACTTCCATGACCTTTTGCTGGATGATATAAGTAGGAATTTCTTTTGTATTGAACTTATGTGGCAGTAGACATAGACTGGCTTGTGCCAAACGCACAAACTTCTATTTTTCGAAGATCATAGTGCAATTTCTATGAGGTATTCAACCAGACTAAATGATGCAATCCTGAAAAGAGAAACGTCTAGAGGTTAAATGTTGTACCACAACAGTAGAGAAAATTGTCCTATTCAAGCCCTAGCTTAGCTGTTCAAAAACAAATTAAAAAGCAAAGCAAAGCTTACCCCAATTTGCAGCTTCGGATTTAGATTCAGAATAGCTTTTTTTTCCAGTTCAAACATGAATTACTCAGCAAATGTAGGCGTCAATTTAATGTAGACGTCAATTTCTTTTGAAACAACACAATTGGTTTGTACCGCTTTTGGATGGACAGACCTGCAAAGCAACCCACACTAATGATGTGCATCCTAAAAACACATGCATATTATTATGTTTGCATTATTGATGTAGCACAACAGGCAGAAACTTATTTCAATTGGAAAGCAAACGCACAATAGTTAAACTCCGATAGCTTTATTTATAGTTCAAACATGGATTATTCAGATAGCTTTATTTATAGTTCAAACATGGATTATTCAGCAAAATGTAGACGTCAATTTCTCTTGAAACAACATAACTGGTTTGTAGCACTTTTGGATGGACAGACCTGCAAATCAACCAAACACTAATGACAATTCCATGGCCAGTTTCCATCTCCTAAATAAGATCCCTGAACCTACACTTTTTGCATATTTACATCGACATGCTATAATGCCAGAAGAGATTGTATTTACCTTCACACGAAGCAGAAGAAAAACTATGCACATGCTGCTGTTCTACACGTTTGCTGGTGATTTGCTGGCCTGGTGATTTGCTGGCCTGGTGGTTTGCTGGTTTGGTTTGTTTTGCTGCTTTTGTTATAAGAAAATGCAGCGTTAGTTGCTTCAACCTAACAAAGAAAAAGCTTCCAAATCTCTTTATCACGATAGCAAATTACAGTCTAACAGTGGTAGAAATTGATGCATCCTACACAAAGCAAATTAAAAATACCTCATCTCAGATCCATCCAAGCCAGACATACACTTTCTTAGTCACTGCAGATCAACCCCAATAGGCCAATATTACATAGTGGTTTCCGCCTTTGAGAGACAGGGAGCCTATACCACCAGCGGCAATTCTGAGATACGAAGGAGCATATACTTCCCCAACTCCAGTTTATCCAGACAATGCCCCACTAAGAAACGACACTGTTTTCTTCAACAAAACCCAAACGAAAATCAGGAGTCTGGATTCAGAAGATACCCAATCGAGGTTCCAGAGATAGTAGCCATGAATCTGTATTACATGATCTCGCTAAATATAAGGCCTTGCACTGTAGAAGACTTCGGCAGAATATATCCATGCCAAGTGCTGGACATGGCATCATGCCATTTTATACTTATAATAAGAAGCCAGAAACCACGCATTCCAGAATCCTGCTTTCTAGAACCATGAACAGAGGTTTTGAGAGATGAACCCTCATTATCAGTTTGTCTCTCCTCCGGAATATCTACCTCAAAGCCAATGACAGGCATGAAGCAACTTGCTTCTCTGGCGAGAAATCCTGAAAAGCCAAGCTAAAAAAAGGCATGAAGTCGCTTGCTTCTCCTCCGGAAAATCCTGCAAGCAAAAACGGCCATGGGGCAACTTCATGAATCGATCAAGGCCTGGGTTGCTGTGCTCACAGCGGTAGCTAGGGCAAGGAAAAAAAAACGTGTTTACAGGCTGATGTGGTCATGGCCGTCAGACTCGGAAGGGCTTCGCAGAATAAAGGGCATTTGGACCATCGAAAAAAGAGATTATATTTAAAAAAAAGGGGCTTTGTTTGGACCCTTCGATCTGGTTAGGCCATCTGTGGCCGTCCGATCTAGGGCTGGATCCAAATCCAGGAATTACGACATAACATTATAATATAGGATGGAGACGATATCCAGAGTATGGTGTGCATAACACTATCATGGTTGATGATGATCACAGAAAATCATTTCGAAATCCAAAGCATGTTGTTTTGCATCCTTTTCAATATGCTGGAAGTAAGGAAGATAACTTTTTGTTAGGAGTTTTATTGCCTTATTTACAAGAAGCATGTAATAGTGGCAAGCACCCAAGATTTTTACTACCATGAACTTTAAGAAGGAATTTTTCCATGAAAGATGGGAAGAAGATTAAAACGATGTTCAAGATCTTTATATTATGCTCAAGAGTATTGGGCACCTAGAGAAAATGTTGGATCGACTCCACGGATCCGAAACGAAGACTAATTTTACGTATAATGACCATAGTGATAGTAAAGGAAGCAACTCTCATCATACGAGGTCACACGTTGGACCTGCTCTCCAAAGGCGTAGAATTACAGATGGCCACATTAGAATGTCAAATGCGGCGACAATGTTATTGGCCTTAAACTCAGGATTTCAAGGTAGACGCATCAGTGCAAGCTTAGCAAGACAATATTTGGAATCAAAAAATGGAAAAAACAATAGTTAGTAGTTTGGATTATTATCAAACTATCTTTGTTGTACACTTTGTTCATTGTAATATGGAGATGTATCAAACTATCTTTGTTGTAAACTTTGTTCATTGTAATAGAGATATCCAGTTTGCTGTAATAATAAAACAGAGATATTTGGTGGACTCAGGCATTATATGTTTTGTATAAGATCAAGAAATGGATGCAAGACCCATAAAGTAGTGGCTTGTGTTGTTTCATGGACCAGTTGGTATGTAATGAACATCCAAAGTGTCCTTCCCCTTCCATTCTATTTGTGTTTGATTCCATTCCCTTTCCCTCCCCTATATGGAAATGATATATCAATGTTCGTATTTCACATGCCTATTTGGAAATGATATATCAATGTTAGTATTGAAATATTTGTCTTTTATCATATGCTTATTAAGTTCCAAGGTTATTTGTGTTTTACATGCTCAATATAGTAAAACACAATCCAATCCTTTTCTTTAAGTATTGATCTAACATTTTATTTTATTTTTAAATCTATGTTTGACTCCATTTCCACACTCCCGCCCTCCCTTTTTACATCCTTTCTTCAAAGAGAAAAAAAAGGAAAAAAAAAAAAAAACAAAAACAAAACTAAGAACTTGTCTAGCCATCATAAGTTCATGCTACGACAATTTGTTTTGTGCGTTTATAATTCGTCATTTACTAAAATACTTATTTTGCAAAGTTGTCAATTACATTTCTTGCTAAAAAACTACACGAACACTTATTGTTAGACTTGAATAAGTCTAAAATTTGCTAAATATGTCATACATTGTTAGAGCGAAGCTCTCAGGCAACATGCCAGCACTAATGGACAGCAGATGGATGCTGGGAGAGGTGATTAGAAAGGGGGTGAAGGTCAAATCAGCCACCAGAGTAGCCCGAGGAACGAAGGCAGGAGGAGAAGAAGGACAAAGGCAGGCAGATCAAGAGCGGACTCAGGAGGAAGCGAAGGGGGACGAGCATCAAGAGGAGAAGAGGGATGAGCAAGAGGAGCAGCAACATCATTCTCCTGTGAAGTCCACTTGGAAGCATGATTCTAAGAGGACTATTAGTGACAATAAGGAGGCTCCAAAACACACAAAGTGGTAGCTTCCACAGCAGAGAGTGCACCGGGCTAGGAAATTGCAAAAGATAGCAGACCTTGAGGTGCCCGAGGAACTGAAGATGGACCGGAATGCCGAAGAGGAAATGGCAGAAGAAACATTGAAAAAAATACAGAAGCAGGACCACATATTTCCTCTTGGAGTCACATACACAAGGAGGATATCCATTTGGGATCTAGAAGAGGCACTACCTAATATGACCGCCAGGGTTATTAATCCCGAGCATGTAAGGAAGCTCACGCAAATTTTTGGAGAAGGTCCACATCCGATGTTCACTCCGAAGAAATGTGGTGCCCTTTGATCCCATTACACAAAGGTGTTGCCGACCGGTCACATGAATCTGATCCGTAGGGAACGTTTCTACATTATCAATGGTAATCATTCGATCCTGCTGCTTTCGCCTTTATGCTGATAAGTTGGGGACAAGATGCGAGTTGAGCTCAGGAAGATCTATAATTTTAGAATATGCAGAGTTAGTGACCTGAACCTTCTTTAGCTCAGTGTGGATGCCAATGACATTGTGGCCAAGACTGCTTCAAGGAACCTTATGCGGATCAGATCCACCATATCGCGGAAGCAATATCGAGGTGCGGAAGACCGGCTCCATTTGAAAAGGGCGTCAAGAAATGACGAGTACAAGGTATGTTTATATCTGTTTTGCCATATATTAGTGGGTAAATGGCGCCGTTGTGCTATTTCATTTGCCATCTCCCGCTTCTAACATTGTGAGTTCTATTGCAAAAGATTACCTTCAAATGGCGAGAAAGATTCCGAGGGCACGTAAATAGGTTCGCTCTTCATGCCGATGATGTTTATACATTATTAAATCAAATGTGGAATAAATGGAGGAAGGGTGAGCTTAAGGACAATAGGGGTCAAGCTATAAGGTTGGCAAATTATCTCTTACAATGCTTTTGTTAATGGTGTAGCGGAAAATGGGGGTTAGGGTTTTGTTAGTAGTTTTTGGAGCTTGGGTAATTCTACGATTGGCGTGGCCCGTCCAGGAGCATGATGGGCGATGAGGCGATCTGAGATGTAAGCGATGATGCAGATGTGGGCGTCTGATGCACGTGTCGGCCTTGAAGCATGTTTCTCGCTTTGGGGGAGGTGCGGTATGAGGTTTCGATTTTGCTTGGGCATAAAAACAACGTGCCCTTGTTTCCGGTTTTGCTCGGAATTGTGGCGATTGGTTTTTAGGTATGCCTACTCCGGCTATAGGCTACTCGGTTTCCTAGCTTTGGCTACTCCAGCTATGGCTACTTTCGGTTTCCAGCTATGGCTATGGTTTCCGAGGATTGTTGTTGGCGGCGGGCCTCGGGATAGACATGACTCTACATAGACAAGATAAGCGAGGATCTTGTTGTTCGGGTGGTAAGCCAGGCCTGCCTTCTGTGTTGTAGTTCTTCTTCGACCAAATTTGCGAACCCAGTTTGCTGAGTTCCGTTGTTCGAGCATCTGGCGAGAGTTGCAAAGCTCTTCGTCTTTTGAAATTGCGGTGCTAAATTATTCTTATCATTCTTGGTCTCCTTTGTTCTTATCTCTCTTTCTTATCTATTCTTCAATCTCCTTTGTTCTTATCTCTCTTTTGTGAATGCAATGGTGTTCGTGCATTTTTACGCCAGATAGATTGAAGTATATCATGTATGTATGTAGGTATAACAGCTGTATAGGGTGCACAAACTTATACGTGGGTCTGATGTGGAAATTCCACAGCCCTTTATTTGGCATATTCATGGAATTCTGCTTGGATCCAATGATAGTAATCAATTGGGCAAAAGACAAAGATTACTTTAGCGACAACTACCTTAGATGCATGAGGGGCTTGAACTACGATGATTGTCGAAAGGTCCTCAAGAAACATTAAGTGGGAACATATCGTCAAAGTCACCCTCGTTACAAACAAAGGCGAAAAATTTTTCAAGACAAAACCTGAGAACTTAAGAATTCTTGCTTATATGAAGAAGGAGATAATCGCACTTCATCTCCGATCAAATTGGCATTATGTACAAGCAATTCGAGGACTTAAGGAAGGCCACCGAAAGCTTCTCTGATATTGCACTTCAGGCTTAGGGAATGTGTCATCATACACAAGACACCCAAAAATTTAACCACTATAATAAATCACTAGAAAACCACTATAGATGTGGTTTTTTATATCAAAATTTTCATTCCTAATGAAAACCACATAACATAGTGGTTTTCATAACTAGAGCGTGGTTATTCATGTTACTTTTTTATTATAGCGTGGTTTATTAAAATCGATATTGTTTTATTACATAGTTTCTAGCACCAACAGTGGTCATTCATGTTGGTTTTCTAATGTCACATGGTTTATTAAATTGACAGAGTTGTGTAACATGGTTTTTCAACACAACTTTAATGTGGCAATGGTTGTTTATGTTGGTTTTCTACTGTCACAAAGTTGAAGTACTTTATGGCGTGCTTTTTTATACCAACTTAAATGCCATGGTGGTTATTCATGCTAGTTTTTTATTATCATGGTGTATGTTATAATAAAATGGTTGTGGTTTATTTCATAATTTCAATACCAAGTTAATTGTCATGGTAATTACTCATAGATATTCGCCTAAGAGACTTGGCTATCTATAGTGATTACTCATAAGGCCTCCAAAAACAATTATCATAATTAACCACCAAACCACTATCAAAACATATATAAAGCATTCACTTTGATTCTATTCTTCAAGATTCCTTGATGCTCCATTGCATGCGCGCCAAATGTCAAATTTTTTTTTGGGGGAACATTTTTGCATTTTTGCATTTATTGAGGAGGAGCCAGCCCCACGTGACTCCCTTCCTCAATCAATCCATCCCCTGTTTCGTGCTTTGCTCTACTGCTTTGCTCTGCTGCTCCCTCTTCGCCTCGCATGCCATAGCGATCCAGGTGATAAGTCACGGGGCAAGTGAGGAACCTTGGATCCGTGAGCAGTACAGAGGCCATAGCAAGTGAGGAACCGTGGATCCGCCATAGCGCATTTAATTTCTTTTTGGAGAGGTCCGCTTTGGTGCAGCCTTTGAGAGGCATTGTCATGCATGAGCTCGACATACGGGGATGCGCAGCCTATCTGGATCCAAGCGGGGCTAGTCACGATGATTTTCCCGGCTTAAAAAAAAGGTAAAAGGTCAGGCAACAAAATGATCCCTTCCCTGGTTGATCCTTCCATGACTCGTAAACGGTGCGCATCTCGTAAGGATGGTCTCCAACGTACCCTTATTTTCATCTCTAGTAAGGAGAAGATGCATTTTCATATTTTGGGCGGCCCTGCTTTTTGCTCTTATTTAACGACTTCTTATTCCTCGATTAAGACCAGTGTTTTCAATCTAAGCGGATTTTGGAGCCGTGGGTGATGGAAAAACACTCAATCTTGGGGCGTTTTTGAGAGAGCCGTGGCTTATGTAGCAGCTTTGGGTGATGGAGGAGGCGGCAGCTCTATGTAGCTCCCCCGGTTTGTGGCTTACAACACCATTTAATCTCACCAAATCCATATGACCCTTTTCCTTCAAGAGTCAAGAATCTTCCAACAATGAGTGATAATCATTCATACTATTTATCGCATAATAAGGTTTGGGGCCAACGCCAAACAAAAATTCATGTCGTTTGTTGTAAAACCCCAACAGGGCTATCGACAGAACATTGCCTCAGAGCCCATCTTCTTGGATAAAATTTTAATTACATATAAATTCCGTATGGTACGTGGGCTCATTGACGATTCTTCCGTGGACAATCCACACCGTTTTATTTTCCGGTTCTTCACCATTGAATAGGCCGGGGGCTTGGTTTGCACTTTGACAAAATAATTCGAGCCAATAGTATCTAATGAACCCCGCTTTGGGGCAATCGAACCTGACCGAGAAGTAAATAACCGAGAAGTATCGAATCGGTTTCGTATTTTTGCTCTGCAAGGAGGGCGAGGCCGAGTGAAGACTCCAAAAGAAGAATCGTTGAAACGTGGCAAAGGCTAGTTTCCTTCCCCACGTGGCAAAAATACCGTAGACGTAAATCCATAGTCACAGATCGACATAAAAACTTTCAAAACGCCATATTAATTGAATAGCAATGGAAAATGACTATTTATTTTGTGGCCTCCACAAACACTAGAAAGGTGAAAGACAAGTTTCAAACTATAGTATACAAGTCTAGTCTAATGAGCTAGTTTTCCTCTCATGTCATAAATTGTGGAGCTCAAAATTCATTGTAAAGTTCTTATCTAAATTTCAAAAAAATCATTTATCTGAATAAATACGAGTTTAGAATTGTCCAAATCTTAGACACAGTTAGTTCAACTGTTGCAGGTTCAAAACTAAAATTCTTTTGACTTTATACAAAATGTCTTTTGCAGCATATGGGACAAAAGAAATTTATCATGGCGGCCCACTTTGCATTTATTGCGGCCATTAATACACTTTGCATTTATTGCGGCCATTATTCCGACGTCCGCCATAGCCAGACCTGTGCTTGCCTCTGCATATACAAAACTCCGCGCCCACCCCAATCCACAAGGCATTCATGCAGGACCAATGCGGCCATCGCGAGCGATGATGAGACAACCCGCGGATCCACTTCCATTCCATGCATACTTCAAACAAGGTGTGTGCTCTATATCTCTCATCCCTTTCTGGCCCATACAATAGATGGCATGCTGTTTGATTACCAGGAGGTTCCCCACATCTATTCTTCAACAAATCAAACTAGAAATATTAAACAAATAAATTACATTAAACAAATGAGGCAGAGATAAAAAGATGCTCACCCCTGCTGACGCCAAGTGGTTAAGCTAATGGTTATGGGAAACCCCCCCATGCTCAAAGCCCACTGCCCATCATCGGGTGCAACTAAATAAACAAAAAGGTCCATCGCGTTGTTAGCCTAGTGATCAGGCCATTGGTTCTGGGCATCACCCATCCAGGCTCAAAACCCACTGACTAGCAATGGATGGTGAGAAAGAGATAATGGCAACTGCTACTGCTAGCCTAGTGGTCGGGCTATTGGTTCCGGGCAAAGACCCATCCAGGCTCAAACCCCACTGACTAGCATCGGGTGATAAAAAGGAGAGGATAAAAGAGAGAAAGGGATACCACCATTGGGAATCTCATGGTCGTCTCGCAGCAACTATCTATCGTATGGACAAGAGCATTGCATTGACAGGTTGAACGTTAATAGTGGGCAAAACCTCGGTTTGGAACTAGAGAATGTTCAGCGTTGGCCTTGGCCGCGATAAGTTTTTGTAGATATGGTTTTTGTATTTTTGTGTTTTTGAAGCACTTTGACCTTATTCAAATATCATGAAAAAAGCATAAAAGGTATCTTTTGTAATTTGTCATTGTTTGGTCTCTTGTAAATTGTTTTGCGTCTTTAGAAAACCAATATCTTCTATCAGGGTTTTGAAACTATAGTTGCTACTTACTAATATAAGATCATTTATTACTTAGACATTAGAATCAACTACTTTTTTAATGTAATTATGTGTAACCTAATGCATATACTTGATGCATTAGAAAATATCAAATATAATATACGAGTACTTTTTCTTTTGATGCATATGTTCCTAGCTCCTGATTCCTCCTTGTTGATCCATTTACACTGCAGATAATAACCTAAAGGTTAGTGCATTCATACACTTTACCAAGTTTGGTTCCAAGATACAATCCATCCAATTTCATATTTAGAATTATCTCAGATGCTTTCTAATGTTGATATCGAGATAGGAGCATGCCAAATATAGATAGCTTCATTTGATTCTTGTTGGGGATACGATCATCACACAATCATCTACGAATGTATAGTTGGTCGACAAGCTCATATCTTGCTAAGGTTTTTCCCTCGAAAACCCTTCCGACAAGGGCTTTTAATCTTGGACAGTTAATAAGCTGTTGTCCTTTGTTTGGGTTCCATGGCCATTTGGTCTTCGTGGATGATAAAAGTCAATACGGTCGATTCAATTCTATTTAAGAGGCTAAATCTTCAACAAATGCTCGGATTATTGAGAAATTTTCAATCGCTCCGAAAACATTTTCCTCCAATTCATAGGTTAAAGGTATTTTCTAATCTATCATTGTATCAAGAATACGACTTTGGATGTCCGATCGATTCCGAAAAGGTCCGGAAAGGCCTAAAGAGGCTTAAAGAAAAACATTTTAGACCTACCAAGGCCTAATATGCCTAGCAAGGTTAACATGTTATGGATATTTACTTAAGTGAGACCACATCATTTAACATTTTTAGGATCTTTCAACCATTTAAGTTAAAAAATATAGATATGCCAAAATGAGTAGTTCAAATGAAGAAGCAAGGAAACAATCCCCGATCTCGGGACAAGCAAATATAATTAGGGCCCCCTCCACGAGGAGAAGGCCACTCTTGATCAAGCAAATATAATTTTGGAGTAAAGGAAGGCCAAAACAAAGCTAAACAAAACCACCAAGTGACCATTTAGCCTTGGGGCATGCCCCTTGGCTATACGCGACAACCAAGAAGGTTGCTCACCATGTTGTATATAACAAATAAATGATAATGATCTCACACCACATAACATCACATACATGGGTGGACGCATACCTCTACCATGGAGAAATACAAAGTATCGTGGGGGTCTCTATAGAATAATGCAACCCCCGCCTCCACTCTATGACCCTCCCCTAACCCCCTGGGTGCGGCTCTATATCATGGAGAAATCAAATGCTTCAATGCCTGTTTAGATCTCCTACAGGGCCATGGCCATATATTGAGAAGAATTTCTGGCACTTGGAAGGGGTTCTTTGGCCACTAGACCAGCTACAAGGCTATAGCCATACTTCACGAGGAATTTTTGGCCTGGTCACGAATCTTAAAACATATCCCGAATTTTGTAGTTACAGTCATGAATTTCATGCTATAGAAGTAGTTGTTGGTGGGTTTATGCTTACGCTGATTTCACTTGGGCGCAACTGCAGTTCGGGCATGTATTTATATATTTTGCTGTACTTATTGTGTATATTTAACATTTCAATGGTTTATAATCCAATGGTTAACTTTTAAATATATGAAAAAGAATAATTAGACCTAAGAGCCGGTTCACATAGAGTGAACCCTTTTACAAGCATGTGAACTAGCTCTTAGTGTAGGCCAGAATTGATCACACTATTGATGCTTGAACACCATAAATAACAATAAGAATAGCTTGAAACTTGAACAAATCGACCAGCTCTGTAAAACAGGCATTTATTGTGTAGAGCCGTTGTAATTTTGACCATGGTTCGAAAATAAGGGAGTTCCTCCCTTAAAAATCCGCCCATCTTTCTTATTATCCAATTGCTTAAATGTCTTTCCAGCACCACATTCCGGGTGCAATAAATTTTAGACGGCAAAAAAAAAGGGAGGTTCTTTCGTAGAAGGCAAATATTCGGAAACTAAAAGAGGAGGCCGGCAATTTTTTAATATGTATATATATTTGCTTAGTTAGGTTAGGTTTATAATTTTTATTTCCTCACTCATTTTCGTTTTTAGGTTTTCCTGCTCCTTGAACGATGGCGGCGGCCGGCTTCCTCAACTTCGATGGCAGGCAGCAGCAGAGATCCGATGCGGCAGATTTCCATAGAATTTACTCTCTTTCCCGCTCTTCCCTATTGATTCTAGAGGCCTTTGCAATTAGAATGAATAGGAGAGAGCAGAAGAGCGAGCAAATTCGTACTCTTCTTCTTCTTCAAAGACACAAACCGGACCAAATCGGGGCTCTTCGCTTCGCCTCCCAATGGTATATCCATTCTTTAGGGGTAAAGGAACTGGTTGCCATTGCCAATGCCATAGCTGGAGTTTGCCTGCATGTATCCTTTAAATTTCATTCTCTTGTTTACTTTTATTTGTATTTTAGGGTATCTGCTTTGCTCAGGTCGTACAGGATTAAAGAGATTCTAGTTTCATTTTGGTATGTATGATACTTTCATGAATAGATTTAGAATGCAAACATCAATAGATCTAGAATGCTAAGAACTGTATTCAAAGCTTTCTATTGAAGATGTATTCACAATATACCATGCTGTACCCGAAGATGCAAGGGGTAGCTTCTTATAGTCAACATCTGTTGGGGCAAATTATTACCAGTGTATACACAGGAAGAAGGGCTTACTGTGGATACACATCTGATTATTGTGGTTCTGGTTGCCAGAGTCAATGCCACGGCACTAATACCAGTAGTATAGTATTTACTATACAAGTTGAAGGCTGCAAAAGCCAATGCATTGATGTGTTGCTTCTTACTCTGATTAGTACCTTGATCCATTCGTAATAATAAAAGCATGTGCCGGACTAAGTGGAATAAAGCTTGAGATAGGATTTTGATTTGTTCAAGCAACACCAAATCAAAGTCTTCCCGCACATCATTTTCAATTTATTTGTTTGCCATGTATGGGCTTATCAAGACAATAATAGCATAGATGTGAAGTTGCTTTGTTCGGTGTTCTATTTAAACTCAGGGAAGCTTGGCGATTGGGATGTCTTTTCAGTACCCAAGTGTTTTATTTACGGCTCTCTACTTTGATCTATGCCAAATGTAGCACAAAGTTTGGTTGTGGCGAATCCCAAGGATCAAAGATGGTGTAAAATTCTTATCCGTCTTAAACTTTCTCGCAAGGGAATGAGCTAAGATTACGATTTCCAGATTCCAATCAAGCCATTGTATGGCGATGGCGGATAAGATTTTTAAACTCTATTTGGTTTATTACATCCATCCCCTTCTTCCCAAATACAAAAGTTAATTTCCTAGGAAGCCATTCCAGCGATCTCTTGCCAAGGCTACTAGTTTATCAAAGGTTCTTTCCAGCTTTTAAAATCTAGTATCGGCCATGGCGACTTGCCCCTTTTCTCGCTATTGCATAGGAGCCAATATTGAATCCAAATGCTATAGCGATTTGTTTGTCTTTGAGGCATTTCTTTCCGGCCGAGAAGGTTTGTTTTATGTGTGGCTTTTTGAACTCCTTCCGGGAGTGTTATTCCTCGTGAGCATTCCAATATTTCTTAGCATTTTGCCATTTTGCCTTTTCCATTCCTTTGATTCATTTGATGATATTTTTTTCCCTTTTTAACAGAGAATCAAGTTTTGGCTATGGCGTCCATCTTTGATTAAGAAGGATATAAAGGTCAAGTCTGCATTGCTAGAATTATAAACTCGGTAAATTGTAAATTGTTTAAATACATAACTTAATTTTGATCAATACTTGCATGCTAGAGGGCCTTTTTGGAAACTTTAAAGGTCATTACATTCTCACATGCTTTATTTCTTTCTCTCACATGCAAGAGGTCAGTACGTGAGTATTGCAAGGTCGTCACTTTCCTCCTATGCCAGATGATTACCTTTTGCTTTGCTGTAGATGTTAGATCTAGTTTTCTACATATATCTGGAAATAAATTTATCATTGTTTATGAGTTTTGGAAATGGTTGGGGTTCAAATCCCCTTGCTCCCTATTATTTTGTTGCTATTGAGGAAAACAGATAAAGTGAATTAGCAGTGAAAAGCACTACTATACATAAGAAACCATACACGGTCCTTAATAGTTTTAGTCTTCTATACTTGAAATGCTTCAAACAATGTATTCATTGCTTGTATGCATAAGAAACCATCCACAAATCCTTAATAGTCTTATACTTAAAAACTTGAAATGCTTCAAACAACATACTATTACTGGTTTATAAATGAGAACCATATAGCTAATGCATAACAAAACCGTGCTCATATAGAACAAACACACATGTGCTTTACCATGACATTTAGCCATGCTAGTTTACTACAATAGCCAACCACATTATAAAATCACCCAAAACGAGCACTACATTAAACCACATTCACAACCATAATGTTATACCACATGGACAAATCGTACACTTAAACAATATAAGTATACCACATTCATTTACCAATATGTAATACCATTTTGACAAACTCTACAAAAAGAACATGTGCGATTACCATGCCATAATACCACCCTAACAAACCTAACAAGAGAACCCATTAGTTTAGCCACATATGGTTTTTAATGATATCAACCCACAAACACCCATTGGCTTTATAGAATGGTTTTCTAGTCATAACCAAGGAAAGAACCATGTACGTTTTTAATTTTGGGTGCCTTGTGATAAGTGGGTGTCGGAAGGAATACTCAAAAAGGGTGTTCATGGTAACATGCCATTCTCCTTGGCCAGATCTATTCGAAAAATCCTTAAGCCCGAAACAGATAAGGACTTGCCAAGATACTTTGTTGAACATGTCACAGCCGGGGGGATTGTGCAAGAAATTACAGCGCTGCCTGCCAGCATGATAAGTGAGACCATAATCAAGTGCTTCGATTCCGCATCACAGATGACAGATGTAGAGACATACTGGGGAGCTGAGCAGTAAGAGCATACAATTGATCGCAGTAAAATTAACCCTGCAGACTATGAGAAAGTCAATGATGAACACTTTGGTCACGAGTATTAAAAAAAAACTGTATCTACTTTTTGTATTATATTAATATATGACTACATGATCTTCCTCAGAAAATGTGTTATCTATAGGAGAATGACGCTGGTGCACTATTTGTCGGATCTTTGACGCTAAAGCAAAGCACGCCCGCACTATTTGTCGGTTTTTACGTTAAAAGCAAAATAGCGCCACCGCTTAATTGCTATGTAGTAATTCTAAAGGAAAAGGGGCCGCCCATTTGCTTTACCTACATGGCGCTTTTTTGCATTTTAATATCTTCTATTTCATTTCTTTCGCCGCTTTTCCTTATACTTTCTTAGTAAATGGCGCCCATACTTCTCCAAATGTAGCGGTTTTTGCATGATAACCGGTTTCTTGTTAAGTAAATAGCGCCATATCTATCACGTGAAGTGTGTGATAAAACAGAAGAAATTGATTTTATGAAAAATTAGAATCACGAAATTTCCAAATTTAATGAAACTCGCTTTTAACCCTTTTTTTTTTTTTTAGGGTAAAAAGGATAAGAGGAAGAGCCGCACAAAACCATCAGCCTGCAAGGCACAAACCCTCCGCGACACTAAACCAAATCCAAGAGCTTTTCCGATCGACCCATCCGAGGTCGATCTAGAAGATGTCTTCCTCGCGTATGCCAATTTTTAGCAAGATTCGAGATCCCGCAACCATAGATAACTTTTTTTTTAAGGGTAGAAAAAGGTTGAGTTTGTGTAGACCGTTAGATGGGCCAAATTAATGCCACCGTCCGATTTAGGGCGGGTCCAACACTTACACTAAAACTTTATAATATAGGATGTTCTTATACTATTTATCTATGTGAATGTCTATTTTGTTCTACATCTCCCAACGTTAACGTTAAATATTGGTATTGCTTCAAAATTAAACTTATATTCGTGATAGAAAATGGAAAGGAAATTTTTAACTATCCGAATGTCACATAGACAAGTTGTTAAGAATGGGTTGTGGAATGTAATTCACACTTTCACCCCAACCCTTTGCCCCATTAATGCTAGTTGTTTTTTTTAGTGTTATTTTATATAAGTCAATTTTAGTTGGCATCTTTCATAGTGCTTGTATGCGCATGTGATATCCGATCTATATATGTTCTTATGTTTGTCGCGCTTATCCGACCGTCCGCTCTAGATCCGACTACTCACGGGCTTTGGGACGATCCTACTACGAGATGGCTTGGGAGTTTACATATAATATGTGTACCGCGGGTCCACGGTCCATTGATCCGATCCCCACCATTGGTCCGAGATCCGACGGCTCACGTTGCTTTAGATATATCCTACATGATCCTACGGTCCAGATTGATCATAATCCTTAGTCCAAGATCCTACTACTACATTGCATGCCTGGCCTTGGTATTTTCAACAACTTTTAAGGAAAGGCTTTTAAAATTTTTATGTTATTGGGGATTCAACCTCGGTCATTAACCCCCAACCCCCATTCTAACCACTAGACCAAGCATTAATTCTATGAATAATTTATGTTTCAAATATACTTAAGGGTAATGTCCTAATTAAGATAAAATAGAATATAACATTCCTCTGTAAGGAAATAGGGAAGTACTTCCGTAAAGTTCTAGGATGTTTTGAAAGTTTCAATGTTCCAGTGAAGTTCTAGAATGTTCTAGAAATTTCTAGAATGTAAGGGAATCCAGAGAATTAAAGGGAATCTAAGGAAATCTCATAAATTGTAAGAGAATCTAGGAAGATATTTACAAGTCTAAGGGAATCTTTAAAATCTAGTTGAATCTAAGGGAATCTAAGAAAATCTTGATGGTCTTAGAGTTTTTTAAGATTTTGCAGAGAGCCACAATAGAATGTTCTAAAATGTTTCATAATAAAGGTGTACAATATAAATCTTGAAAAAAAAAGTATGGTCTAGATGCTCGTAGATTAAGTGCCTCTCTAAAAAATAGAAAGTGATTTAGAATGTTACATCCATGGCATGATCCAAAATAGATTATTTTGGAAGGTTCTAAATGCTCATAGGTAAGCACCTCCTAAGAGAATCTAGGGGAATATTTATGAATGCTAAATATAGTACATAGAATGTTGAAGAATATAGAGGAATCACAAGAGAATCTCAAAGAGAATCGTTGGTTACCTAGAGCACGAAAGGTTTCCTTGCAAGAGACCATAAGAACATGCTAAAGAGAAGAATATAGAACACGACCGTAGGACGCTAAAAATTTTTGTTTATATATGTATATATATTTTGCAATGGAAGGTCAGCTTTCCCATGGAGCTTTCAAGTATTAGGTAGAGCAAAATTAGTTTCGACAATATATGGTTCATGCCAAATAGTATAAAGCACGCCCTCAACCGGGTTACATAATTAAACTCGTTAGTGATTACTTGTCTAGGATTGTTGTGTACATTCAAGAAATAGTCAATATTTCTCGCTTCGAGCCGCTAGCTCTTAAGATTTGCCGATATCCGCTAAATAAGATTTGCCGATCTAAGGATGGAATTTGTCCGCTGTTCTTCTTTGAAAGGGCAAGCGATGATCTAAGGATGGAATCGAGCTCTAGTCCGAATTGTCAAGTTTTCATGTTCTTGCTTTATGCTTTAAGATTAAGGAGGCAAAGGAGGGCAAGAAAACTCATATAAATGAGCTTCAATGTATTTCGTAAAAATTATCGCGCATTCCATCCAACGATATGTGAAACAAAGGATTAAAGTATGTGGTAAAGGAGCATGGTTGAATTTGACGGAAGTGGGAAGGAGCTGTTAAGAGTTCCGATAGTGGCCCGCAACTCGCCATTCTATGTGTCAAAAAGGATTTCGAAAAGGATTTGTCTCGCCTTACCTTTGGTCACTTTGGGTTTTAAAGGTGAGTTGAGTGAAATTATTGATGATGCTAGGATATATGTTCAGATGATAAATCGCTTTCATTCTCGTGATTCTCTAAAACCATTGGACCTTATTGTTGAGAAACTTATGCTCGGTGGAGTGGGAGTGCAACAATTTGCATTTTTATCTTGAAAAGTAGCATATCAACAGACAAGAATACTCCGATAAATAGCTCAAAGTCACACCTAATGTTCGATGTCTAGTTTGTTACGAATGTTGAAAAATCGCAGAGCCTAATGTCAACAACGGTGATTTGTCCGAAAAGGAACCTCCGAATACGGTAGTTTTGGAGTTGTTTACAAAAAGTAGTGGCATAAAAATAATTGTAGAGTCGGAAACAATTTTTCATTGATGAAGATTGAAGGCTTCACATGTCTTTACAGAGATGTAAAACTTGACTCTCCCCATATTGTGCGATGTTAGGTTAATACTCACAGCGGAGGAAATATTGTGTCGAGCTTATGGATAAAAAATCTCAAGGAACAGATAAGAGGGCAAGAATCGCCACTTCCTCTAATTCAATCACTTGACTTGATGCTCCAAATAGCCAAAGCAATGAGGTATTTACATAACATGAATGTGGTTCACGAGATCTAAAACCCGCTTATCCGATGCTCAAATCTAGAAGGGATGGGAGTTTACTTATCAAATTGAGGAATTTCGTATCTTTAATAAGGCGGCAAGACTGATGTACATGGCACCGTAAATGGAGCAATGAGAGGGAACGATTCAAGAAAAGTGGATATTTATAGCTTTGGTTTGATTTGCAATGAAATTCTTACAGGAAGATACGGAGAAGAGAAGCTAACTCTACCTACGCATATTCCTAATAAGTCGAGAAAATTGATAGACACTTGCAATCGAATGGGATGATGCCAAACGTCCCTAGCTTTGAGGATATTTGTGATATCTTGTGGCTTGTTAAGGAAGAACTTTTGACCAAAGTAATTGTTGATTCAGAGGCCGAGAGCTGAAATTCACAATTGAACTACAAGGAATGAGAGCATGCAATTAAGCGGCTCCAAGCAGATTATTAAGCGATCAAGCCACTCGAGCTCCACCCTCCGTAGCCTGAGGAGCCAAGCGATGTTCTTCTTTGAAAGGGCAAGAAGGCGCCTTGTATTGACCACGCCAACCACTTCAACTTTGCCGCTCACTTGAGGGTCCGAGTTGGCAAGTCCACTTTCATCAACAACTTCTTTGCAACCTTGTAAGTTTCCTTCTTGCAACCTTGTAAGTTTCCTTCCGGCTTTTTCTTGCAACCTTACTCACCCCGTGGCCTAAATTTTGTTAAAGTTAGGTGTGCTAAAGGTCAAGGTTATCAAATCGCTGATTTATGACGTGAAGCGCTATACAAATTCTAAATTTCCCAATGTTGTTTTTGGGTCTTCCCCCGGTGCGGGCACTTTAAAAAGATCCGAAAAGAACATATTTCGAGGATAAAATGCTCTACGCCTTTGAATGTATCCTCATTTTAAGCAGCGATATACATTCTCGGAGGTAGATGTCCAAATCGCTATACAATCAACGAAGTGGAACAAGGAATTTGCTATGGTTCGAACTAAAGCAGATAAGAGCTTAAAAGAGAAAGTTATTGACAAGAAGAATTGGGCAATGGCGTAATTAGCTCGTGAATTCTTAGAAGAAGTGAAGGAAAGCCTTTTTACGCCGTAAGAACGTACCCAAATAAGTATTTTCATTATATCCTCTCTCATGTACAGAATGATGGGGCTAATCCGCACGAGAATGAAAACGATGATAGCCTCAAAGGTATGGACGAAAGCTTTTATTGGTTCATATTTTTTCAAGCTTGTGAGCCAAAAGTATTGACAAGAGTCGACGAGCAATAGGGCCCCAAATGCTTATTTATCTATATCAAGAAATTGGAAATCTGTTTATAGCAAAGAAGGGTACCTTCAAGACCGTTAATTTAGGATTGCTAAGTTCTTAATCGGCTTTAAGATTCACACCCTCAAGTAAAGTTAGTATCCCATAGTCGACACAGGCTCCTCTCATGGACACGCCCTCACGCCGGCTGACCTCTCTATATGGCCACCCCTCCTTCCATAGGGCGCGCTTGCGCGGTGACAAGGTTGACCGCCAGGGGTCTTCGTGTTTCGACGACATTGTGAGGACCGCAATGGCGTGCACGGTATGGCACACACTTTGACCTCGCCATTTCCTCGACGATCGCAGGTTTCGGGGAACCGGAGGCATGGATGAGAGACCGAAAGCACGCCGCTTTCTCCATGTACCACCTTGAGAGTTTGACAGCACACCATCCGGAGCTACCGCGTGTGTACCCATTCGAGGTTGGTCCCGTACCACGTATATAGTCGGTACAGCTCCCCGAAAGCACTTGCGCATCCCTACCAGTTGCGTTCAGTCCCTTCGGGCCCCTCTTAGGGGTGTTCACCCACTTCTACGCTTTCAGATCACCGAAAGCATCTTCGCCAGCGTCGCCAACGTATGCCGATAGCGCGCCACTTGGTGTCGCAGAGGGTGCCGGCCAGCATGCGGGCGCATAACTCACACTTTGACCTCATCGAGGCTTGCACACCCGGATGGACAAAGGGAGGAGGGACACATTCGAAGTGCTGGCGAGGTAATGGTCCGCTTTTAGTTTGTATGTATCGTCAAGCAACATCTAACCACCGGAGTTCCATGTATGCAAAGGCCTTTGACATGCTACCCGGCGAAGGCCGCGAAGTTGTTGATGGTGGACCTCGTGGTTCATCACGACTACGTCCGGGGCCGAGACACACCAACGCGGTTCCCGAGGAGTGCGCCTCCCACCTTCTTCCCCGGGCCGAAAGCATCCCCGACCGGTAATAATCGCCCGGTCCTATGGCCCATCGCCACATGGCAAGTACGCAAATTCTTTTGCTTTAGTTTAAATTTAAATGTCATTTCCGCTTAAACGCGGTACACATAGCAAGTTGGAAAAATATTACATCTTTGGCGGTCGCGATGGCCATTGGATGCTCGTTACCTCATGCGAGGCGGACTTCGGGTATGGAGATGGCGATCCGCGTGGGCTGGTGGTACTTACGACCTTTGCCTGCATGGCGTCTGGAATCGCCTCAACCTCCTTTAGCGCTTGGCTCATGGAGTGTTTCTTGTGCCCACCTCATGCGCCCATGTGCTCCATTGTCGGATCTCACCCTCAAGTTGTCTTTGTACAACAAGCGACGGCTTGGCTCTTTGAGCGATTGGGGCACCAAATGATGTATGAGCCAGCCGAGTCGTCGATGTATGAGCCAAACGCCGCTGTGCACTCACCCTTGTATGAACGGTTTTCTCGTGAGACAAGTTGAAATTGTGCCAATCACCGGTGGTACGCTATGGGCGCTCGGGTTCCGCCATCAACTTATCAACGACGAACACTCGCAGAGCCACATCTCTTCTTCAGCCAAAGCCAGGCGCAGATATTTTTGCCACGCACGCTTTCGCATGGAACCAACATGCAAGAACATTGCCTCGCAACCCGCTTGAAAAACCTTGAGTGTCGCTTTCCATCTAGCGATACAATCAATGCACGCCGATCATACCCGCCCCCCGCCTTCCCAACAATGTGGGTTTTCCGACACGACCTCCGTGATAGCCCGCCTCTCACCCGCCCCATGTCAATGGTGATTGACCTAGGCCCTGATTGTGCCCATTCGCTCAAAACACAAGACGAGTGCTATCTTCGTGGCATGTCACCGGTGCCCCCATCGGCCTCTACGCCGCAGAGCATGTAAAAGATCGGGAACCCCACACCCCTCGCAATCGGTACAATGGTCTCGCATGTTGAAAACTTCCACAGATTTGTACAGTAAGGTTGAATCCATGGCCCAACCACCACCGCCCGCCCCACCTCACAAAGAAATTTCCCAACATCTTGTCATCTTGATGACTAGGATCCATGGCCGGGTCCAACGGGTCAAGCAAAGATTAGATTCCAGGGCTGGTGAAAAATCACCTTCCCGGAGGCTTTCCAATCACAATCCCACTCTCGAGGCTTTCCTAGTCCGCACTGCATTCCCGCCTAGGAGGTGCAATGTGGTGACATTGAATGACAAAATATTTTCGATTGTGCTCTTATTGAAACAAAAGTTTGACAACATCATTGAAACAAAAATATGGACATGCACAAAGTATGGAGGTAATGGATAACATCACCGCCTCCGTGGTAAAAGAATTTTCAAGGGATCTTACCGAGTATTCTCTCACCGGTATGCCGCTTGCCACACATCCTCCCCGCGCCATCGGAATCGGTATATGACTCGCTCAACTGGCTTACATCATTATACGATTTATGGTCCCCGCGTTATTGCGATGTCCCACGCAGCACGTGGTCATTCCAATACTTCTAAGCTTCAGCGGCAGTCGCTAGCCTCGTGATGCACAGCATGGACCAATCCCCGCATTTGTGAAAGGGTCATGGCTGCAGTTCTCGTGGCGCACGATATTTGTGCACCGCTCGATGAAGCACCATTTCCATCTACTTTCACTGTCCGCAAACGAAACAAGCATCCTTGGGGTGTGCGACCGCCCTCGATTTTGCCTATCCCTCGGTCCCTCCTTCGTGGTAGTTTGAAGCTCAATCACCCTTTGCTCGATCACACTTTGTAGGCAGTCCTGCCTTAGGAAGTCACGGAAATTTTTGTATTTTTTATTTTTGGTCCAGCTAGACTAGTCTTGTCACTAGAATATCATCTTGTACACACTAGCTAGAAATATCCCATCGCCGGCCAAGGCAACCAAAGTGGAGGACACGTGATAGGCACAAGTTCTACCACGCCGGATCATCATGGCCATATAACCCCAAGAACCAACTCCCAAATATAAACATACACCGGCCGTTTGAACCCCCACCAAGTGCACATTTATTTTGGCATTACTAGGCTTATACCAACTCACCACACATCCGCTGGGCAAAACTTTAGCCATACATGCACACTTGTTGTAGGGTGGATATCTCCCGCCTTAGGAAATCAATTTAAATTTTGTATTTTTATTTTTGGTCCAAATAGACTAGTCTTGTCACTAGAATATCATCTTGTACAGATTAGCTAGAAATATCCTACCACGGGTCAAGGCAACCAAAGTGGAGGACACGATAGGCACAAGTTCTACCATGTCTGGGATCATGGCCATATAACCCCAAGAACTAACTCGCAAATATAAACATACACCGGCCGAAGTTTGAACTCCCCAAGTGCACATTTATTTTGGCATTACTAGGCCTATACCAACTCACCACACATCCGTTAGGCAAAATTTTAGCCATACATGCACACTTTGTAGGCAGGATATCTCATGCCTTAGGAAGTCACGGAAATTTTGTATTTTTTATTTTTGGTCCAGCTAGACTAGTCTTGTCACTAGAATATCATCTTCTACAGACTAGCTAGAAATATCCTATCACGGCCAAGGCAACCAAATATCCTACTACCGGGTCAAGGCAACCAAAGTGGAGGACACGATAGGCACAAGTTCTACCACGCCTGGGGATCATGGTCAGATAACCCGAAAGTAACCAACTCCCAAATATAACATACACCGGCCGGGTTTGAACCCCACCAAGTACACATTTATTTTGGCATTACTAGGCCTATACCAACTCACCACACATCCGCTTGGGCAAAAATTTAGCCATACATGCACACTTTGTAGGCAGGATATCTCCTGCCTTAGGAAGTCAACAAAGTTTAAAATGAAACGCACTTATTTGCTGCAAACGCACTTCAAAAGGAATCTTTGAAAGATTCCCTAAAATTCCCTTAAAAAAGTCCATTTTTAAGATTTTTTTGTGACAGGTGTGACAATTTAAGTAATTTAGGTACTATTTTTGAGGGGTTGATTAAACATAACTTTCATGCAAAAATTTTAAATAGTTTTCATCCTCCCAAACTATTTTCATCCTCCTATAACAAAAAAAAAGGCAATAAAAAAATAGCAAGGGTAGTAGAGTGACAAAGAAGTGATATATTCACTTGCCAGGAAAATTGTAAAAATTATGAACAAAATTGTCTAAAATATAGGACATTTTGACAAACACTCATCACCGCACTTTCGTTTTCTATACATGTTCGAAGTCACCGGACAAACTTACATTTTGCAGCAAGATCGATGCATCTCATCTTCCGACTCATTTAATCCCCTCGATCACTTGAGCCTTCATCCTCACCTTCACTAAACCGGATGTACTGAACGATCTTCTTCCCTCACCGCCTACAAGTGAGTCTTCATCATCATCTTTTTTTTGCCACCTTTCTAGGTTGTTTGTCTAATCCACATGCCGACCTTTATTAAAGTTTGAGTGATCATACGTGAACTTATTAGCAAAGCAATGTAACAAAGTCATATGCAAGAACCTTTACTTCAGCTAGATCTATGACAACAAAGGTTTGTTTTGGACTTAGCTCTCTTTCCCACTCCCTGCTTTTACCATCTCCAAAGTATAACTCCCATTGAAAGCATTGGCAAGATTCGCTCATCCAAAGGCACTTTTAATTGAGTGGGAATTCCATCCTCTCTTATTACCTCCAAGATTTTAGCTAGCCGTAATGGCTTTCCAGATTCATCATTATCACCGATGTTTATGAGCATTCCTTTCAATCTCTCGACATCGAACCGATACTCGAAAGCAACTTGTTGTGCCGTATGCCCTGGGGCCGCAGTACATGACTATCTTTCATCCGAGCTAGCCAATATCTCTACATGTTCCTCTTGATTCTCAACTTGCACAGGAGAGTTTGCCTAGATGGCCGGGGCTGAATGTAACCGGTCTCCGACCTTGTAATGAAGCTTGCAACATGTCACGCTGTCGGTGAAAAAAAAAACGAGGCCACCATAAAGCATCCGCCCCCCAAAGTGGTTAGAGCACGATCGAATACTTGTCTCAATAAAATCCAATGATTTGTTTGAGTCAAATGCTCTTCCTCCTTTTTTACTCTTTGTGATTTCTTTTCGTGCTTTTAGAGGCATTTATTCTCGCAGAGAGCATGGAACTAGTATTGGGGATGGTGCGAATGAATTGAATACTCACACCGGGTCGCCAATCGCAAGGATGTGGCATATTTTTTTCTTGTAAGATGGCCTTGCCATCTACAAGTGAAATTTTGATCCGATGCTGAAATGTAATGTTTCTCAAGGGCTCAATAGCACAAAGGACCCAGCTTGATCTCTCCGAAAAATCCATTCCTTGAAATCATAAGTTTCTTCTAATAACTCGATGTCCGGACGAGGATTGTAGGAATCTTGGATAACCTCAATCATTGCCGGGAGGTCGAGTGCTTTTTTCGAAAGCAAGACGCTTTAGAGAACCTAATCAACATCTCGATCAATTTGATCGTGTATGATGACCAACAAGGTGAAACCAATCTTCACCTTCTTGAAGATTTGTTTCAACTAGCATAGCACAAGAAGCAAACAACGCCGATTCTTATTTTCTCTTGTCGTGTTGTCAAGTCAAGATACAAAACCAAAGGGTATATGTTCTAGATTGGAAAGAAGCTTATTCAATATTGTGATAGTGAGATTTGGATCAGCATGAATGTTTGATAGTTCAAAAATGCCTTGCAAGATAGTTTTCCATTAAATACCATAGCACCAACAACATGCAGTGTGTATGAAATCTTCTTCAAGAAGATCCTTAGGCACATTGACAAAATGTGGTAGGGTGGTCTTCTTCCGTCCATTCCATCAATAACAACCGATATGTAGTTGAGTGGTTGCTCCAAAGGCTTTCTTCCTATGTTTTGTCAATTTTCTCCTTTCTAAAGATTGTTGTTCTCTGCTTGTTCAGGCCTCTTTCAATGCATCCTAAATGAAAACATGTTTAGGAAAGAACCTACTTTTAAGTAGAACTAGGCAAGAACACGCCCCGAAGCTTACTTTTAGTGTGAAGTTTCCTTTTGCATTTTGTCTCCGAGCTTTTAATTCAGAGCATGTAGCACACACGTACATCCGGTGCTTTCTAGGAATGGACACGCCGAGAAAACTCTTTTTCCGTGAGCACGTTGAAGTAAGAGTAGCGTATATGGCGCTCTCCCAGCCTCAACACACATGTCCTTATAATTATCGAGACTTCACGCTTCGTGAAGTTGTCACCAAGTGGTACATGGGGTCGTTAGGGGAGTTTCGCGAAGACTCCTTAAAGAAACCTTCCATCCAGAAACACATTGAAGGGCATGAATTCGGATATACCTCCCGAATGGCGTGAGTCATTAATGCCCTGATTCTTGTCAAGCCTTTTCTTCAGCGTCAAGTCGCCTCGCCGCCTAAAGCATGAATCAATTTGAAGGCCGCTTGATGACGGTGGCCCACCACCGTAAGTAAACTTCTCACCATAATCTGGCCTAATATTGAAGGCTAAGTAGCCCCTTTGGTCTAGCAGAGTCATTGAACTGTAACTATCACGAATCAACCTCAATTCCTTTAGTCCAATCTTAAGCAAACAACGTTGAGAACAACAGTGCTTTGTATGTGTTGCCCTCAAGTGAGCCTCGTCCATGAGTTTCTTTCTCCTAACGGTTGTACATGCTTTCTTGTGTAAGTTACGCTTAAGATTCTTACTTGCAGGGGCTTTGAATTCAAACATGGAGTCTTGTGGCTTTGGTAGGTCCTCGTTTGAGAGATCAACATGAGGTGTTTCTTCGTCTGAGAGATCAACAAGAGGTGTACTAGTAGACGGTGAGAGTCCTGGGGGGAGGTGCTTTCCCTGTCTCTGGGAAAAAGTAATCGAGGTTGGTGACGTAGTTGACCAGCCCCCGACGGTCGTGAGAACACAGAGGCCATGCGTGGTCGCCGACCGCCCCACTTGTTGTAGTATCATTTAGCTTAAATGGATGGAGTTGGCGGATTTGCCTCCGGGGATTTACCCTACGGTGGACTATGGGCGACGTACTAAAATGAAGTGGAGGAGGTAGTCTGACCTCTCTAGCCTGTGGTGGAGTAAAACGCATTGGTGGGGGCAAACGACGTTCAGGAGCAGGGTGTAGTGGAGTAAATTGAACTGGTGGTGGAAGCCGAGGTGGTCGTGGCCGAGTAAACTCAACAGAGTCGGGGTTTTGAATATCGGAGGCGAATTTTCGAGGCTACTTCCAAACATTGAGGAGGTATGAATGTCATTGCAGAGGAAGCCCGCTTAACGAGTTGGAGGCCCCGCAGCTTTTTTTTCCTCGAGCCATACCTCCAAAGTTAAGGCCACAATCGTGATAAATTTATACCTACGTAAGAGCAGCACGGCAAAGGTTTACACAGTGGATGGTATAAATTTATACAAGAGAAGGCAAAACTTGAAGCGGCAGATCAGATAAATTTATACGAGATGGTATAAATTTATACCTGAGGAGGGCAACATAGAAAAGAAACGATAAATTTATACGAAAACTCACACACAGCTTGTATTGAAAACTTTATGGAGAAGCTTATACCTAAACGACTTAGCAGAGGTACTTAAGCCCCAAGACCGCCAATTTATTTTCTATATACACGCAATGAGTTGATATGCTGCGGTATAAGGGGTTTATATGCCCCCTTATTTGCTCTCCAAATACGAGTCCATACCGCCACATGGCCACGTAAGTCTACTATCCATACCGCCTTAGTTTCTCTTTGTTTTAATCAAGTAGGAGTGTAAGTGTAAATTTATACCGATATGGCTCTCATGCTGTATGAATTTATACCGCGATATGGCTCGGGCGCAGATGAAAATTTATACCGCCGGAAGAAAATTAACCGCCGATAAATTTATACCGCTCCGCCACAAAGATAAATTTATACCGCGAAGTGTTCGAGCCGTATAAATTTATACCGCCGAGACGAAATGTATAAATTTATACCGCTCTGCACGACAACGGTGATAAATTTATACCGCAAATAAATTTAAGCCGAGTGCCATATGGCACAAGATTTCCGAAGAGAAGACCCTAATGGAGATGGACCTCATACGATGCTACGATCCTTATCCGCCCCTCCACCACAACTCGCACCCACAACTCGCTTCTTCTACCCTCGATTGGGGTCCCGGCATCCGAGCCTCCCTTAGGGCTAGGGTTTTTATGTTCTTATTTAAAAAGTTACGCTTGTAATCTAAGCCCTCGATTAGATGGTGAAATCTCACCGCTGGATCTAGGGTCGGGTCCAACAATTACGTAATAACTTTATAATATAGATTTTTGGTCCAAATAGACTAGTCTTGTCACTAGAATATCATCTTGTACATTAGCTAGAAATATCCCATCACGGCCAAGGCAACAACTCACGATAGGCACAAGTTCTACCACGCCGGATCATGGCCGATAACCTCAAAGAACAACTCCCAAATATAAACATACACCGGCCTGGTTTGAACCCCCACCAAGTGCACATTTATTTTGGCATTACTAGGCCTATACCAACTCACCACACATCCGCTGGGCAAAACTTTAGCCATACATGCACACTTTGTAGGCAGTGATATCTCCCCGCCTTTAGGAAGTCACTTTAAATTTTTGTATTTTTATTTTGGTCCAAATAGACTAGTCTTGTCACTAGAATATCATCTTGTATGCATTTAGCTAGAAATATCCCATCGCGGCCAAGGCAACCAAAGTGGAGGACACGATAGGCACAAGTTCTACCACGTCAGGATTATGGCCGATAACCCCAAGAATCAACTCCCAAATATAAATATACACCGGGCCGTTTGAACCCCCCACCAAGTGCACATTTATTTTGGCATTACTAGGGCTATACCAACTCACCACACATCCGTTGGGCAAAACTTTAGCCATACATGCACACTTTGTAGGCAGGATATCTCCCGCCTTAGGAAGTCACGGAAATTTTGTATTTTTTATTTTTGGTCCAAATTTAAACTAGTCTTGTCACTAGAATATCATCTTGTACGCATTAGCTAGAAATATTTTTATCACGATCAAGGCAAACTAAAGTGGAGGACACGATAGGCACAAGTTCTACCACGCCGGGATCATGGCCGATAACCCCAAGAACTAACTCCAAATATAAACATACACCGCCGGGTTTGAACCCCCACCAAGTGCACATTTATTTTGGCATTACTAGGCTTATACCAACTCACCACACATCCGCTGGGGAAAATTTTAGCCATACATGCACACTTTGTAGGCGTGGATATCTCCGCCTTTAGGAAGTCACTTCGCTAACCCGGCCTAGAACTCGCTTTTGGCTTTAACCCTACCGCCTCCTCGACTTAATTTCGGGAGTCGATCGAAGCACCATCTAGCGATGATGCAATGCACCACATAAACGCTAACCAAATATGCAATTTATACTCATAGGATAGTTCATGAGTTTGTGCAAGAAGACACCGAGGCATGTAGCAATTATACATCTTACTCGCAGTTATTTTGGAAGTGTAAGTCGCTCACTTTCAAGGAATTGACCAAATTTTACCCATACAACTTCTTTTAAAGTGGCTCGTGGTTGGAGATCCAAGAATAGCCCAAATTTGGCCACACAGATTTTGTTCTTTACTTTCTGTGAAAGGGCGCCACTTTAAACCTAAGCACAAATTAGTTCCATTGTTTGAGTCCATATGATATCACGAAAACAAAGATGCAAGGACGATTTCCTCGCTTTCACCATTCGCTTCGATTCTCAAATGGCCCACGACGCTAACCATAAGCATGAAAAGACTTCGGCCTGGCCATTTCTTAATTCTTTGCGCTATTGGGTTTAAGCTTTTAAGATTCTCCCAATATTTTGCCACTCATAGCATTGGTTTCATTGCCTATAGCTGGAGACCCTTTGTTGCATTTAAAAGCAAGGTTGGTTACATGACCAAACATAAAGTCACAGAAGGCAACGTTTGACCTAGTCCATTGTTTGCAACAAAGTGCATTTTATTGCACTCCTGTGAACAAATTCCTACACCATCTGAACCTTTGTTGGTAGCAGTGTCACACAAAGATATTCCTTTGTATAGTCAAGAATTGAGAACATTAGAGCATTTGCATCTGTCATATAATCAGCCATCTAGCAAGATTCCTAGTTCTGTAAAATCTATCATCTGTGGTTCTATTTGGATTTGTCTCATTTTCTCTCCAAAAAAGAATATGACCATGAAAACTTGAAGCTTTTAGATCTTGCATATAACAATTTGACTGGCGTAAAAATACTTCTGGAGAAATTTCTCATTCACTGGAAATGCTAGTTTGTGCTTTGATTCATGTGGAATTGCGTACCCATTAAAGCACACAGGTTTGAATCATAAAGATCAAAATCAACAATTACATTCTCATACCAGTCTTGCTATAACAGTGAGCATTATGTTGTTGCTGTAACAGTGAGCATTATGTTTGCAGACCGCCTCAAATTTCAACAGAGAAACACAGTATCAAATGGAGGATATGGTCCGGTTTTTAGAGCAGTTGGACAACTACAGCAAAACTATTTCTGGTCCAAGCAGCTAAATGTGCATGCAATTCCTGGTTCCACTTTCAAGCTCGGCTATGAAGGATATCCCCTGGGCTCCACGCTGTGCGTAGGTGTATGGGCTCAACTTGCACATGGCCGATTTTGGCCAGAATCAATTCAAAACCTTCCGGATCTGTCTATTGCAGCCGAAAATTTGTTGCAGAGGTATGATTCTTACCCCATTTGTCTGTTGATAGCTGGATCAGTTTGAAGGCCTTTCTGTTTCATTTCTATGCCGTAATACAGATTTGCTAGGTTGCTTTGCTATTGCAACGCAGGCATCTAATTTGGTTCCTGCTCTGATACAGATATGGCCTTGGTTATTGACCAGATGGGACCACTCTATAGAGACGTAACCTTGAATTGTCTTCAGATACCCTAACAGATATGAGGCTTTGAGAACCCCAAGAGGGCGTGGGCTGCTCAGAAAGATTTGAGGGATTGCGGCCGAATGAATAAAAAGCCAGCATTGTGACCTGTATTTCCAGAATGAGGTCGAATAATTGAATCGTGCAGAATCGTGCAGATTAATTGAATTGCATAAAGCACGTCTCAACTGGTTACATAATTAACTCTGATTAACTTAGTGGTTACTTGTCTAGGATTGTTGTGCACATTCGAAGAATAGAATAGAAATATTCAATATTTCTGCTTCGAGCCGCTAGCTCTTAAGATTTGCCGATCTCCGCTAGATAAGATTTGCCGATCTAAGGATGGAAACGAGCTCTAGTCTGAATTGCTGGGTTTCTGATGTTCTTGTTTTATGCTGCAAGATTAAGGAGGCAGTGGAGGGCAAGAAAGCTCATATAAATGAGCTTCAATGTATTTCGGTAAAATTACTGGCAGATTTCATCCAACGATGTGTGAAACAGTGGATTAAAATATGTGGTAAAGGAGCATGGTTGAATTTGACGGAACAAGTGGGGAAGGAGCTGTTAAGAGTTCTGATAGTGGCCTGCAACTCGTCATTCTATGTGTCAATAAGGATTTCGAAAAGGATTTGTCTGCCTTTACCTTTGGTCACTTTGGGTTTTAAAGGTGAGTTGAGGAAATTATTGATGATGCTAGGATTTATGTCCAGATGATAAATCGCTTCATTCTGCATTCTCTAAAATCATTGGACCTTATTGTTGAGAAACTTATGCTTGAAGTGGAGTGGGACTGCAACAATTTGCATTTTTATCTTGAATAGGTAGCATATCAACAGGACAAAAATACTCTGATAAATAGCTCAGAGTCTCAATCTATTTTATGGCGTCTATTCAGCTGGACTCTATCAGGCAGATCGCATCTATTTAGTTTGTTACTATTGTTGAAAAATGAAAAGCCTAATATCAACGACTCTGATTTGTCTAGATTGGAAGATCTGGGAGGAGGTAGTTTTGGCAAAGTCCATAGCGCAGAGTGGCATAAAATACCTGTAGCTGTGAAAATGTTTACGGATAATAAAGCTTTGAACGACGAGCTACTAGTTTTTCAGGGGCTGCTGCATTCTGGTTCCTCCCATATTATGCAGCATTCTAATTCCTCCAGTATTATGCAGCACTCTGATTCCTCCCATATTGTGCGCATGTTAGGTTGCTCTGAGAAAAGTCTTGTGTTAGAGCTTATGGATAAGGATATGAAAAAGCATATAACAGGGCTAGAATCTCAACTTCCTCTAATTCAATCAGTTGACTTGATGCTCCAAATAGCCAAAGCAATGAAGCATTTACATAACACTAATGTGGTTCATCGAGATCTTAAACCTGCTAATATATTGCTGCAAATCCAGAAAGGATGGAAGTTTACTTATCAAATTGAGCGATTTTGGTATTTCTAAAGATTCCTTTTAAGACGGCATCGACGCATACAGACATGAGGGGCACTTTGATGTACATGGCACCAGAAATGGAGGACGTGGAGGGAAAGTATTCAAGAAAAGTGGATATTTATAGCTTTGGTTTGATTTGCAATGAAATTTTACAGGAAAGATACGCGATAGCAGATATCAGAAGCTAACTCTACCTACAGACGTTCCTAATAAGCTGAGAAAGTTGATAGACACTTGCACTGAAAGGGATGATGCCAAACGTCCTAGCTTTGATGATATTTGTGATAGCTTGTGGTCTCTTAAGGAAGAGGTCTTGACCAATGGAAATGGTAGAGAGGCGATAGAGGTGGAAGTCAAAATTGGATTAAGAGGAATGAGAATCAGCAAAGGACCTTTGAATCAATGCTTGATAGATTAGTAGCAGCACCGTCTGCTGCAGTAGCTTGTGGTGTTTTCTTGGAGCAACTGCACCGTCTTGTGGTAGTTTAGCAGCTGCACTAGGTTGTGGTGTTTTGTTGGAGCTGCTGCTATAGGGGAGGGTGCCCATAAACCGCCCACTTTTAACTAAAAGTTCTGAAATAACATTATGAAATTTCAAAGTTTAGTTTTCAACTAGAAAATTGCCCACCTTCGGTGGGCGTTTAACTAAAAAAGTTCAAATAACATTATGAAATTTCAAAGTTTAGTTTTCAACTAGAAAATGTGCCCACCTTCTGCATGCCTCGTAGATTGCACATGAAGAGTATACTTAATGTGTGTAGTATTTTGCACATGAAGAGTATACTTAATGTGTGTAGTATTGCACATGAAGAGTATACTTAATGTGTGTAGTATTTTGGTTGTAACACACTCTGCCTCTTACCACAACACGAAGAAGGTTATAAGTGCAAGATGCTTTTTGGGGTGGTATATAGTTTGTGCAATTTTTATGTCATAAACTGCTTCCTTGGCATCTTGTCAAATATTCTATGGACATTGTCAAGCTTTCTAGTTTCCACATACCTTAAGAGCCATAGGGATTACTCCAGTTCATCCAAATGCTATGTCATTGGCAATGCCGCAAAAATACTCACAACCCATTTGCAACCTTAGTACAACCCATCAAAAAGTTAGCTTTGAGAAAGCATCATATTGTATCTGGACAAAAGTACTTATTAAAACTATTGTTATCTTAAGAACCATAGGGGATTACTCCAAATTCATCCAAATGCTATGTCATTGGCAATGCTACAAAAAAGCTCACGAAAGTTACGTTGTCTACTGACCTGCAAGCTTACTACAACCCATCAAAAAGTTGGCATTGAGCAAGCATCATATTGTATCTAGACAAAAAGTTCTTATTAAAACTTTTTGCTATCCTAAGAGCCATAGGGGATTACTCAAGTTCATCCAAATGCTATGCCATTGGCAATGCTGCAAAAATACTTACAAAAGTTACTTTGTCTACCCAACTGCAGGCTTACTACAACCCATTTGAAAAGTTGGCATTGAGGAAGCATTATATTGTATTTGGACAAAAGGTACTTATTAAAGCTATTGCACCCATACGTAGTATCCATCAATATCCAAAAAATAACCTTCTTATTATACTTTCAGTAGGTTTGCTCATTTATGAGCTTGGGCATTCATCGTATTACAAAATAGAAGTGCCGACTAAGATCCATCAGGATTGATCATCTAGTTTTTGTAGGACCATGCCATATAAATATTAATCTTTTTTTAATAGATGTTGCAATATAAGAGTATCGAGACTTCCATTGACAAAGCCAATAGAGAAGGAAACATCAATTTTGCTCTCTTTTAACACCTCTAATGATAGAAACTATTTGAATGAGATACACTCTTAAACAGAGGCTTGCAACTAAAAACATAAATTAATCTGGAGGTCAAAAACTTTTTGCACAATGGAACTTGGCTTTAACCAATGGACAACAAATAACATACCGCATTGAAAAGAGGACACAAAAATACGTAAATAGATCTGTGATGGCCATGTGGTAAGCATGACTTGTAGACTTGAGGAAATCAAGAACCAGATATACATTTTTGCTAGTAAGAAATCCTCGTGTCCAAAATCGGCAATAAGATCCTCAAAACCCAAGAGCGTAAGATTTTTTAGGTGAGCACTAAAAGCTTCATAAAGATAGAAAAAGAGGATTTCAAAGCATTCCAAAGTACTAGAAGTGAGCAAACATCTTCAAAGAATGTGCTTTTTGTGGAAAGGTGAGATAAATTTGGCGAGAGCTAGAATTGAAGAGCCACTGTGATCTTCATTGTTAGTGTAATTTGTAAGCATCTTCTCACAAAAGATTATCAAGATGTCACAAGATATGGCCTGCTTTAGATTACGTATAAAGTATGTATTGCATTGTCTCGTAAAAATCCGTAAGAGCAAAAAGACTTTTAGAAATGAGCACTAAAAAGCTTCATAAAGACCGAAAAAAAAAGGGAGGATTTCGAGCATTCCAAAGTACCCTGGCGAGCAAACATCTTCAAAGGAAGGTGCTTTTTGGTGGAAAGGTGAAATAATTTGGCGAGAGCTAGTTCGAGCATTTCGGCACACTGGCGGGCAAACATCTTCAATGAAGGTGTTTTTAGTGGAAAAGGTGAGATAAATTTAGCGAGAGCTAGAATTGTAGAGGCCACTCAGATCTTTAATCACATATTCAAGAAAAGTGGGACTTATGCAAGTCCCACACTATGGGTTGCCCTATTAAAAAAATCACTTATACCAACATTTATATTAGGATTCGTTTGAACATAGTTAATATGGATATGGTTAAAAATCACTTATACCAACATTTATATTAGGATATATTTGAACATAATTAATACGGATATGGGGTCAGACTAAAAAAACAATCGAGGCATATAGTACACATAAATCCATTGTATAGGAAAAATAATTGTAGCCGAAAAAAATCTGTGCAAGACTGAGCATTTTGCAAATAGGATTTCAATATAGGTATTACATTTAAAAACATCTAACATGGTATGAAGTTATACTAATAGCACATATAAGTCCATTCTGAAAATAAACATTTTCTCCAGTGTACATGGAAGCCAATTTTTACTGGTGCATACTCACACAATTATTGTGGAGCTTATCCTGCTGCCTTTATAGCGCATTAAAGTGAAGGACATGTATAGGCACAAGTTCTACCACGCCGGGGATCATCATCGATAACCCCAGTAACAACTCCCAAGGCTAAACATACACCGGCCAGTGTTGAACCCCTGACCAAGTGCACATTCATTTTGACATTACTAAGCCTATACCAACTCACCACACGTCCGTTGGGCAAAACTTTAGCCATACATGCACACTTTATAGACAGGATAGAATCCCGCCTCAGGAAGTCGGGGAAATTTTAGGCAACAACTGAAGATACCAAATTTCCCAGTACATGGAAGCCAATTTTTACTGGTGCATACTCACATCCCATTCTATTCATTAAATTATATCTAGCAACATTGAAGTTACACATGTTGAAACATCCACCATAGCTGAATATTTATAAGAAAGATAAAGTACATATAGATTCATTAAACATGTTTTCATTTTCTAAGATCTTTTCTCACGGACTTCAAATATCTTTCTGCAAGTACCGAAGAGATGCGTCTGCCTTGATATCCTGCATTGATTGCTAATCGCATCTTAGCTGCATTTTCCATTCGAGCTTCAGCATTCGTTTTATAATGGCGAGTAGGTTGTCCAAATTTTGGTGGACCATTTACAAGATATGACAAATTACTTCCTTTGCTGTCGCTCCATTCCATGCTAGCAGTTATTGTAGTATTTGTTTCAGATTCTGGAGCTGAACCAACCCTTTTTCTAGGTTGCCAAATCTCAGAGACATGGCCCAAACATCTTTGAATTTCATTGGATTGCTCTGGCAGGCTTTTCTGAAAAATGGCATTTTTTACATTACAATGTAAATATTCTTGTGTATTTATGGATGCACATACTTCTTGTAAATATGGCAACAATATATCCATAAGAAACTTGTCTGATTCATCTCCAGAATATATATAAGGATGCAACACCACGTGTTCTAGATTTTTAAAAGACTTTCTGCAATCATCATCAACCATTATAGTATTATGAGCATTGTACTCTGGATACCTTCTCCATACCTTTCTAATATCTTTAATAAGGAATGGCTTCTTATGAGAGAGCTTATTGTAGCCCAAGTTTGTGCACTTTTGCTGGGTCCATAAAATTTGAAAACATCATCATTCTGAACAATTTGTTTCAAAGAAATCATGAGGGCAAACGACATTGTGGTCCAAATTCCAACTTCAGCAAACTTCAAAAGTTCATTAATAAATTCCGCACTTTGGCCTAATTATTATTTATACTTGTTATACCCTTTGGTGCTCACATTTTAGAAGTACTCCATTCATGTCAAGGATAATAAGCCTTCTTGTAATAAATGAAGATGTTTTGGGGACACCTTCAACATCTATGAACAAAAAAGTTATTAGTGCAAATTCCATGAAATATTAAATACATAAAACTATTTCCAATGCTATAACCCTAACTCATGATACAATACATTATTTACATGCTATATATCCCAAACATCATAATTATACATTAGAATTATAGAAAGTTATGATAGTAGATAGGATCTTAATAATTTAAAGTCAATTATATTGAGAAGTTGTTCCATAGTACTTGCAGCAGAGATCATATTCCTATGAATAAGAAATTGCATTGATTAGTTTACATAACTTCCAACATATGCTTGATGTAACTATTTTAATTTCAAGCATATAGCCTTGGATGTATACTATTTTTTTCCATTTTTTAATTTAACAACTTTCCATCATAAGCCTCTCAAACTTCAAGTTGGATCCAATAAATTACTAATTGATTTTCCAATTTCTTTAGCTAAACTCTGCTCTTAATCCCAAAACTTTCCAGCTAAACTCTACTTTTCCTCTCATACCTAGCATTTAGCTAAATCCAACCTCTCAAACAATTTCTCCGTGGCCAATTGATTGAAATTACTATATTTTATTTCAATTGTTTAGAAAACATATCAACTAGGCGAGGTTTAATAAATGCGAAACTAAATTACTAATCATATATTTATAAAACTTAATGTCTTAGCTAAACTAGTCCAAAATTCATTCTAAAAATCCTTTAGTTTCATTTGACTTCTTTTTACTTTCTAGCATTTGGCTAAAGAGAGGATTGGTGCATGAAATTAATTTATAATTATTACTTTTTCATTTACTTTAGCCAATTTTTTGAAAATGTGCAAAAAAATAAATAGCTAAGTTTAGCCCTTTAAATTATTCCATGGATGCTATAGATTATCACCCCGAGGTTTGTAACGATTTGCCCCTTCCTTCGCCTTTCTATGCTTTTTCAATTAGATCCATCTACTTGACCGCATTCATAGTTTGATCAATGATCCATCCATGCCATCTCCTTCCATTGCATTACCCTCAATTTCTTGTCCAGCTATTGGAGTATTTTGTTGCACTTCATGATCTTCTTGTTCAGTTGTTGGAATTTGTTGTCCAGCAGTTGGAATTTCCTCAAGTTTTTTATCTGAAGAGCTTCCCATACTATCTCCAGATTTGTTTGATATTGATCCAGAAGAACTTGATGACGTGGATGCAGAGTTAGATGATAAAACTTCGTGACGTTCATCCCCTTTGGACTTTGAAGATTCCTTTTGCGGCAATTGGCTATGTGAATGTGTTGAACGGACTGGTGCAAATAACTGAAACAAACTTAGTCTTGAAAAAATACCGACGACAGCCTCGATTGCCATCTTTTGAGCAACTGATTCCGTGAATACCAAAGCTTCTCTGCCCATCAACAAAGCCTCTCTTGCAATGTTTCCACCATAGTTGACTTCTACTATTGTCTGATTGGATTTTGACAAACAATTTATAAAACGAAGGATGCACTTCTTGACATTGTATCCTTTACAATAGGACCAACTTGATCCCTGCCTATCATTGAGTAACTTAATGGCCTCAAATATAAATCTTTTGAAGATGCTTCTGTCTTTGGAATGTCACGTGCGGGATCAAACGGCGGAATCTCATCATCATTTCAAAATTCTAAGGACAACGTTTCTTGTACAAGGGTATCCAAATTGCTTTTCCTTGATTTCGAAACAAGTGCAAGCACAACATATGTTTTCACAGATATTATCCTTTCCTTATCAGTGCTTGATTCATTATACCCAAATGCCAATTGGACTTTCCCTTCTATCTTAGTAAGCACATCAATACAGCTTTGCATCTCATATGGGCTAAGAAAGAACAAGAAAGAATATGATTCCTGCATACACAAAAGAATCAGACATTCTGGGAAAATAAAGAGAATAGAAAGAAGTTGCCCATTAATTTGATAGAAAGGATATATAAAACATGTTTTAACTTCTAACACGTGTAGGAAGATAACAACATGGGAGCTTTAAGAAAATGATGACAAAGGCATGATGCACACACAAAAAGTTTAACTTTCAACACGTGTTGGAAGTTACTTTAGAAGAAAGTTTGAAAAAGAAAGTTAGTGTACTTGTAAGTATCTTCCACAAAGACTATTGCATGCCGCCCATATGGTATATTTCGGATCACAAACAAAGTATGTAATCGCATTGCATTCACAAAACAGCCTGTATTTTTAAGCAAGTATTATATATTTGCAGATTTATGAAGCATCCCATAACAAATTTTCATTTATGTTTTCAACCCCAAACAAACCATGTGGCATATGCATCTCTTCTTCCACTGACCTAACTCAGATGCTCTCAACTTTGCCTGACAAGCATCGTGTTTCTCACCATAGCCATGATCCTTTCTACCCTGATGCTTCTGATGCACATTATGATCATCACCCTTCTATTTGCCATGATTTGATCCCTTTGCATAGGCGCTCTGAAACTCTAGGCGCCTCAAAGCCCGCCACGCTTTTCAATCATAATCGGAGATCCGAAGTCCGTTTTGAGCCTATTTGCCATGATTTGATCCCCTTTGTATAGGCGCTCTGAAACCCCTAGGGCGCCTCAAAGCCGGTCACACGCTTTTCAATCATAACCGAGATCCGAAAGTCCGTTTCAGCCAAATCTATTATGCGTTGGAAAGCCATCTCGCAGTTCTTTGTCGGTATGTGATTTGCATATGTTTCACTGATTATTTTACATCAGAAACACAGATTTTCGGGCTGCAAATTGGGGTTCCAACAAAACAACCATCATTCATTTAAATTGATTTATGTCGATTTTGGACCATTTTGGCACTCGCAACTTTTTCCCCTGGGGTTAGTAAATTTGCATCGAGAATGTGACTTTTTTTATAACAAAGACAACATGATTGCATTAAAAATTAAAAATACTTCACATATGCATGTCGAGTTACATATTGCCAATTACTTCTGGGACCCCTAGAGATATCATAGCTTTCTTCCTCACTTCCACGTATTGTAACCCCTAGCAGCCTTGCCTCGATGGCCTTTTGGGGTCCATGAAAACAAAATAGTATCTAACTCAACCCAATCATCCCCTTCAATAGGGTTTCTCTTCCATCTCTTTGTCCAATTGCCTCTATACCTTTCTTCCTCTCTCACCATCGATTTTTACTGGTGCAATGACACCACCACTCCACACCTAACTTTGTTCACATTATGTCACCTACTTCTTTGCAAACCTCCGAGATGGTGTAACCCATCCACACAGGTATATCTCTTTATTTCTCCGTACTATAAGTGCAAATTGATGGCAAAGCAAGTCATCTTTGGGATCATAATCCTCCAGCCCGAGATATTTAGGCCTTCCTTTCCTAGGACCAACATAGTGTTTTTCAAAGAAATGGAGGAGCCATGGACTTGCGAATACTACTAACCACATCATCGCCTTCCTCGTGTGTTATCAACTCTCTCCACCTAGTCTTAGGTAGCCATCCATCTTTGAGTTCATTAGAGGATGTGTCTACTTGTCCCAATAATCCATGTACCTCGTATCCAATAATCTATCAATGCAAGGTTGGTATCATCTGGGGTTATTTTTCCAATACTTGACGATTCGTAAATGCCAGCCAATGTGCTTTGCAATGAATCCACCTCTGAAAAGGCTTAAGAGCTTTTGGTTGACCCCTTGGAATCTTAGGGTTTACCATTTTCATCTTCGTACCATATAGGTACTCCCTCATCCGCCTCCATTTATCATCCTCAAGGTCTCATCTTCCATTGCATGATTGGCTTATTTCCCATGACCCGAGAAGTGTAATCAAGAGGTCTAGATTGACCTTCCATATCAAGAGCATAACCTTCGATAAAATTCTTCCAATCAGGCACCTCTTGTATGATCAACCCTATAGGAGAAGGTGAAATGCATTCACTAAGAACTTCCATTAGTCTAGGAAGATTGGTCACGCTTTGAGATTTCAATCACAAGACTATACTTCCCAAACAATGCATCCACATCCTCATGAGTATGTCCAGCATTAAGAACCCTAAATTCACTCTTTTCAAAGACACCCACGGCTGTTAGATAAGATAGGAATGAGAACATATACTGCTTTTTTATTCTCATTCAAAGACAATTGTCAAGTTGGAGGAGGAACCTTGGTGGTAGATCTCGAGGTTGAGACGTGAACTTGAGGCTCCAACATGTTCGTAAGCACCGACTTCCTAAACCTTGCCTTTAGTAAACTTCTAAATTATTAGGCTTTCTATCCAACAATGCAATCAAGAGTGGTTGGCTACCACCTCCTGTGGTTGTGGAGGTCACCGGAATAACCACTCTCATAGTTCCTCAAGCACCTCATCACACTTCCAATATGAAAATCAGGACCATCACTCCACAATTGCAAACTAAAATGGCCATAATAAATTGGCACCGAGCCATGCACTATTGCACCGCCGAGAGACTTGCAAAGGATAAGCTCTATTGATTTGCTTGGGTATGTAACTATACCTGGCAAACAAGTCTTCGATTGATCCATCTTGTCATGGATAATACAAACATAGTTATTGGGTTCCAAACATGATAATGTTCTCCACATCCAATAAGTGGATCTACATGATAGTTGGTCCGTCATGTGATCTTCATTTGCTCCCTTTATCTTAGCCCTTTGGCTTGGTTGCTTGGTCTTATCAAGAATCTCTTTCAACTTAGCACACAAGTTGCACTTTGCAAAGTTGTTCAAGTGTCTATAGTGACATGCTTGAAGTGCTTGCTCCATAGTTCACTCAAGGTTTGGGTTGAGATATTGCGGTAACTGTAGTTCTCGAAGCAAAGCATTCACTTCCTCCAATATGCTCTTTCCTGGTACAATGGGATGGCAATCTCTTTCTCGACAACTATTTTTCCCTTGATCTTTCCTACTTTTATGTGGCATATTCTCGGCATTGAATTCAACATATTTTTCAAAACCTCCCTAGCAGCCGGGATCCTAGAAGTTGGCCTCAACATGCCATTATTTCCATGTAATGCAATTTTACTCCCCTTTGCATGACTTGCTTGCCGCTTTGCTAAGACGAATTGGAATGCCATGAATATGTATCCATGCAACTTTACATATCCATGTCCCTAGCAAAGGTATCTTTTTTCTTTGGAAATTTTTCATCTTGAAGTGCAAGCTCATGAATGGAGTACATGTAAGTCCTCCTCTCATCACAAGTATACTCTTGGAAGGTGGCTCTTGCTTCCACCAATTCATCAATTTCAAACTTCCAACACAATTAGCCCAACAACATTCCATTCCCTTACCTTAGTCGAGATTCACGTGAACAATCACTACTTGACTTGGACCTCTTTGCTAGGATAATGTTTCACCACCGAGTGTGCCCTCTTCTCTCAAAATGTGGTCCCGGCAACATTATTGAGGTGCATTAAGAAAATCGCTGTCATCCACAACCTCTGGCTCGTAAAAGGAATTCTCCTATAAACTCAATGTAGGGCTATAGCCATGGCATGATGCATGGAACCTCCAATTGTTTAATACAAGCAAAGGTAATCCTCGGTGATTTGATCCTTTTTCCTTCCATTTTTCCTCTAAACTTGTTATGGCCACACCCACTTTATCCTCTCCCTAACCTTTCATCATTGATACCGGATAGGATCACCTACTATGATAGTTCCTTCACCTACTAGCTCCTTATTGCATTGGTGCTTCAGTTTCACCTTCTTATTCTTCCAATCCAACCTACTGTAGAGGATAATTTGCTTAGTAGCCTCAGCCTCAACACCCTTTGGGTGGTCCACAGCATTGACCTACAAGAACAATGTTTACAATGGGGTAACAATGTGATAAGAACATGTGGTAACAATGTTGAAACATGTTGGGGGGATAGGTATTACATTTTTACCCTTTTTAGGATCCGCACGCTTCACCTATATAAAGTTAAATGTCTTAATATTAGTTCGAAAAAAGGACAAAGTAATTTTGAGAACCGATTAAAAGGAACTTTAAGAAATACCAAAAAAACCATTAAATGGACAAATATATGTTGTAAGTGCAGCCAAAAATAGATTGTAAGTATAGCTTAGGTGTAGGTAATTATTGCAAAATTAATGGTAACATAGGGTGTATGCTAGTAGTACTAATGAGGTAAGTATAGGTCGTAAATCTAGATAGGCCAAAGTTGTGTGTAAGTATAGCTGAGGTCTAGGTAATTATACAAAATTAATGAAAACATAGGTTTTAAGTATAGCTGACATGTGGGTAATTCTATAGAGAATTAATGATAACCTAGGGCGAATTAATTTAATAGAAGTAATGATAGCTAATTCAGTATTATAGGTTAGGATATAAATCTTGTATGATGTGATGGAATCATAATTACAACTCCGCTACTATAAGAAACCTTGCATGCATGAAACCCTCCATTCTTTCAACCGCCAATCCTTTCTTCCTTCTAGCGCCAATCCGTTCTTTTCTTCCTTCCTTACCATGGTGAGCCATGCCGCCGCCCTCTTCCCTCGCTCCATCCCGGCCGTGGAAGGTTGCCCTTAAGAGGGCTTAAATTTCGCAAAAATGCTATATTTCAATGGTCTTATGATTTTGGCACACGAATGTTGAGTAGGGTCAGTTTGAAATAAAAAATGGAAATTAGCCACCACCTATCTGAAAAAAATCCGCCACTAAGTTGTTCGCCCTTCGTTAACTAAACGGCAAATCGATATTTCGCCTCTTACGATCCCGGTTATTGATTCAAAATAGATTCGCCTCACTTTTCGATCTTTCTTACAGATCCAATTTCAAGAATCCTCTTAACACTAGGTATGTTTCTAGTTTTTCTAGTTTTCTTGAATGGCCTAACGCATTTCATTTGCTAGAATCGATGCATTAAAGAGGATTTGAGCTTCTTGATCTACGTGCTAGAATCTTTTAAAGATGAATCGCCTAGTTATCTTATTTCGTAATTTATTTTGCAAGAATTTATTTTAGAATTTAACAATCCTAAAGTACATGATTTAGATATGAAAATATTATCTTCCAAATGGCACCACGGCTTTTCCATGTGGTTCCTAAAATGCAGAATGGGCTTACATCTAGCAAACGTTTGCCTGCTGCAACTGCATTATACTTCAAAGCAATAAATCTTGCAGTAATCATATGAAACAACTGGTTGTACAAAATTTATTTGGAGGTTTTGTCTCACCCATTGTTGGTGAAATATTAGTTTACATAAAAGCTCCAAAGTGTGACGTTTTCTTTGCAACAATCACCAATGCTTATGCCACTGTAAAATATAAAGTCGGAATGGAGAGAAAGCAACCATAATTAGAACGGTTCTATCATTGCTGTTATCCAGATTATTATAATATTTGGTTGAATGCCTTTCTCCGTTTTGTGGCACCTACCTAATAAGGCATTCTCATAGTAAAGGAAGTCCCAAGGAGTAGGCTTGGTCTTAAAAACTAGGATCCCTCTTCTTCTTTTGCAATTGCCAAAGAAAGCACTTCTTCTATCAACTAAAAAATCATAATTCTAACCATGCCTTTGTGTGCATTTGTATTTCAGGACCAATTCTTATCAGGCTTCATTCCAATATGACAAAGGGAATTCTGTCATTCTTCAGACCATGCAACAAAGGTGTGGCCAGTTCTAGTAGTAGTGCAACAATGTGAAAATGGTTCTTTGAACGGGGTTGATAAGTTCTATGATGCAAAGAGCCAATACAAATGAGGATATTATCATTGTAAATGTGGATTGTGATGCACGATAAGTCACACTTGATGCAAATGGCAACCGGGTTGAGGATGACCAAGAAAACCTTGCCCATTCCACATTTGATGCAGATAACAATCGGGTTGAAGATGACCAAAGAAAACCTTTCCCATCCCGATAAACCCGCACAAATTAGCAAAGGCAAGAAAAAGAAAAAAAAATCGATCAATGGGTTAGTGGAAGAGAGTTCAAAGATCATTGGGTTAGAGACTTTCCATTCATAGAGCCACTGGACGAGAAAGACGAGCATGGATTTCCACGAAAAAAACTAGAGCAAGGTGTACAAAGATGCTCATGGAAGTTAAACCACCACGTTGATTTGCAATTGAAGTTGGATACTATAGAGAAGCATGCGGGTAAAATATATGAGAAGAAGATGGTCGATGGGAAGGAAACAAATGTGCAAAGATGGAAAAAGGAAAAGAGTGTAGGCATTTGCAAAATGTGGAAGCATATAAAAAGAGTTGGAAAGGATCAAAATCATAAAAGTATCTCCCATTAGAAGTTTTTTACAAAAAGCTTGGCAGATAAGAGTTTGCAAGGAAAGATAGTGCAGCTACAAGCAGTTTTCCATGTCTTGAAGCGAGGTAGACCTATGACGATTATCCTCGGCAAAAGACATCTTGGAATTGCAGCCCATTCCTAACTTTCCCAAATCGCATTGGTCGAAACAAAGTGGATGGATGTTTGCGGATTGTATTGATGAAGTGCTAAAGGAAGATTTATGCGAGGAGCTACGTAGGTGTGATTACTTTGCCTTCTCTCTAGACGGTTACCGCAAAGACAACTCTTCATGGTTGTGTATGACCGTATATTATGTGAAAAACTTTGTTAGGTGTGCCCGCTATGTTGGAATCACACGTCTACAATCAAATGCAAATGCGAGAATATTTATGTGATAGTTCAAGATAGCTTTGATACAATCTTGGGGTCTGTCTGCGCTGACATTGCAAAGAAACTTGTTTGCATCGGCCTAGATGGTTGCTCATATGCAAGGATGCCGAAATGGCCTCGAAGGTGAAAATCCAAACAAGCTTGGCATCTTATGCACTTGGCATCCATTGCATGGCACATAGAATGAACTTGGCATATAAGATTGTTGACACCTTTGAGTGTGTCAACAAGTTTGAGAATTTAATAAAGGAGACTTATACCTTTTTGTCGTAGCTCGAAAGGTAAGCAGGTTGGTCGTTTCATGATTTCTGTTTCATGATTTCTGTTTCATTTTCATGATACTAAGATTCTCGATGTAGTGTAGTGCAGATTTCGAAAGTTCAAGAAGATGGCGGCCGAGTCTAACTAAAGGCAATAAGCTTCTAACATCTTGGAGTACAAGATGGATCTTGTTGTATAAGCCCCACTAACGTTTATTTCAAGAATATCCTTCCCTGGTTGGGTTGATGGATAAACTTTAAGCGTCCAAACAAGGGAAAAGAGGTTTGAAAAACCAAAGAGATTTACTAGCACGACTGTGGATCTAGAGACCTTGTTGACCTTAGCGGTACTTCATTTGTTTAATAGGACATATTTCAAGCTTTCTGAAAATTTGGTTGTTTGCTTATTGTTAAGGCATGTTGCCGATGTTGAAGGAGATGAATTTTTGACAAAACTTGCTCAAAAGCGCACGATGTATATTGTTTGTATGTAACGAAATTTAAAGATGGCATGCATTGCTTTGGAATTTATGTATCCTACTTCTCGATGTGCCTTATCTTATATTATAATGTTTTAGTGCAAGTAATGGACCACGCCCTAGATCTGATGGCCAAGATTCGATTAAAAACTTGGACGGTCCGGATAGCCCTTTTCTTCTGCTATCTACCGATTTAGGGGCAAGTAATGGACCACGCCCTAGATCCGATGGCCAAGATTCGATTAAAAACTTGGCGGTCCAGATAGCCCTTTTTCTTCTTGCTATACCGATTTAGGGTTCTTCAGCATAGCCAAGATTGCAACACGATTTAAGGGTTCTTCAAGGTTTGCAAAGCTCGGTATCATGATCCGCTTCCAAGCACTATCCGCCCTAGATCGAAGGACCCATGTTCATTTCACCCATCCGTGATCGATTCTTTGGAAAAAAAGGGGGCTTTAAGATCGACCATAGGCTTCAACAAAGGATGGCATCCCGATGTCTAGGGGCTTTTCTTTGGCGCCGATGGTTGCTTCAACAGATGATGGCATCCCCGCTTGCTCGGCCGATGTGCCCGGGATCTTCACTTCCTACCCATGCCCTAAATCGACAAATGGATCCCACGGGTTAGTGTTTTGTGGAGCGGCTCGGGTTCTAATTCTAATCATCATATTGCTATTGCTATGGTGTCGCTAGAGTTAGAGAGAATCGATAAGGTTAAGGAGGATCAGGTGGCTCACCAAAGCTCTCATCACCGACCTCACGATGAATATTTTTATTTTTGTTGGTGGTCTTTGCCGGATTTGCACAACAATAGCTTTGTATCATGTGGTCATGCTCAACAATCGAAAACTAGGGTTCTAATCGATTACAAGCATTGGTTTGAATGGGGAGGCTTTTACACATGGTCCGAATTGATAGCCAACATTCAACAAAGACGGGGTCTCATCGCAGCTTGCATAGATAGGTATCTGGAATAGTTAGGTATTTAATGGATTCACGTCATATTGGGTATGGATTTTCTGTTATAAGCATTTGTGACTGTTGCATTAACATATCAAATTTTGTCATTTCATGCAGCCAACTCAAAACGAATTTGCCTTGAGGAGGCATTGTTATGACTTACAAAGGCCGGTTTAATGCCCCCTTTCACTAATAATGGAACAATGCGACTTTGGTAACTGGGAGGCCATGTGCATAGTTTTTTCTTACGCCCGTGTGAAGGTAAATACAATCTCTTACGGTATTATATTATGTCGATGTAAGTAGGCCATGTGCATAGTTTTTCTTCCGCTTCGTGTGAAGGTAAATACAATCTCTTCTGGTATTATATTATGTCGATGTAAGTATGCAAAAAGTGTGGGTTTAGGGATCTTATTTAGGAGATGGAAATCGCCATGGAATTGTCATTAGTGTTTGGTTGATTTGCGTGTCCGCCCATCCAAAAGTGCTACAAACCGCTATGTTGTTTCAAAAAGAAATTGACGTCTACATTTCTTTGAATAATCCATGTTTGAACTACAAGTAAGGCTATCGTGGTTTAACTATTGTGCGTTTACTTTCCAATTGAAATAAGTTTTACACTTTGTTGTTACATCAATAATGCGCATGAATAATATGCATGTGTTTTTAAGATGCACATCATTAGTGTGGGTTGCTTTTGTGTCTGTCCATCAAAAGTGGTACAAACCCGGTTATGTTATTTCAAAAGAAATTGACGTCTACATTAAATTGACACCTACATTTCTTTGAATAATCCATGTTTGAACCGGAAAAAAACTATTCGAATCTAAATCGGGCGCAAATTTAAGCTTTGCTTTGCTTATTAATTTGTTTTTGAACAGCTAAGCTAGGGCTTGAATAGGACAATTTTCTCTACTGTTGTCGTACAACATTTAACCTCCAGACGTTTATCTTTTCAGGATTGCATCAATTGATCTGATTGAATACCTCATAGAAATTGCACTATGATCTTCGAAAAATAGCAGTTTATACATTTGGCACAAGCCAGTCCACTGCCACATAACCATAGAAATAGACCATGTCAGATTATTTAGGAAAGCATAGTGAGCAGGAAAAGCCATAAATCAATCTAACAAGTTACCAATTGACCTCTACAATGCATCAATAACTTCTTTCTGAATCATCTTATATAGCCATTAAATTTCTTCACTTTCTCAATCTATCTTATCTAGCCATTAAATTTCTTCAATGCAAGAGGGATGCAATTCCATAGTTCAAACATACAATTCATATGCTAAAATGTAAACTTTGACATTTGGGGACATACACATAATTCTTAAAATTCTATAGCAGAATTCACACAAAAATTTAGTTACAAGTTTTCAACTTTAGCCCAACGCTAACTAATTCTCAACGGTCTAAAGTAGAATGCACGCAAAAATTCAGTTACAAGTTTTCAACTTTAGCCCAATAATAAATACGCCAACTTATCTCGCCATTTAAGTTTTTGCTAGGCACCCTTGCTATGAGTAAGACACACCTACTTATGCTCTTTTTTGTCAAGCATAAAATATATAGATGGCCTAGATTTGGCTTACAAGTTATTTCGACGGTTCAGATAGTCCATGGTCATCTTGCCCTTTTCTTTTTCCTTTCTTTTGTTCGAGCAACCCGTTACAGGAGCCGATCCGTCACGCTACAACGCCAAGCTTCAGATTATTGTGGAAGCTAGCGAGCACATTGCAGTTTGCTATTCATAAGGTTTTTAATCATAGGCATTCCGTTATTTATTTTGAAGAGTGGATGATGGAAGTAGAAGCAGGGATAACGAAGACTGGCTTTGAAGATAGCAAATTGTTAATAAGTTTGCATGTGTGAGAAATGACTTCATATCGATAAAGACCACATATCCTTGACAGGTTCCCAACATTTGCCCAAAGAACGCCGGGCACCATTACTAGTGATAAGGAGAAGTTTGTGATATGGAACAATTTAATTGACATTGGTAGCAACAAAAGCATTTTGGAAGTTGATCTTGCGGATAAAATATGCATGAAAAGTGCATTCCGTATTAGTCTTGGTTGTCTATTCCACATCCTCCAGAAAGCGGTGTATGCATTTATTTATCATTCATTTTGTTGTTCATTTGTTTACTAAAGTTTCACTATGTGTATGTAGATGTATAATGAAAAAACGAAGAATTCAAGGCGTCTTGTCTTGTATCGCCTCGTCACTAAAGATGCATTTCCGAGAGATCATTTTAACCGTGAGGCAAAATCTCAAAAAAAGATAGCTACTACTTTGAAAGCGTAAATAGCGTAACGTTTTCAAGAGATGAATTATTGGATGCAATGTCCATTGTGTATCCACATGTTGGATCGTATAAAGCCGCAGAAGTGGTACAAAAGGATTTGAAATAAGGTACATACTTTGAAAGGCCATTTTTCTAAAACTGTTTTCTCTAGGTGTAGGCAAGAGTAGCTTGAATGGTGCAATAGATGGTGGCGCTTTTCTTTGGAACAATCGCGATGATTCTGGAGAAACCATGTGGTCTCAATGCGGTGAGCTCAAAAGATCCCAAAGAATTTGGTGCTATTACAAGATTATGGGTATGGCTTAGTAGCAGCCAAGTGCTTCAAGATCGTTATGCGAAATATTTTAGGCTTGTTATTCTTTGCCGACAATGATTTTAGGTTCGGTGGAAGACGCAGAGAACTTTTAGCATCATGGGCTACCTCAAGAATAAAGTACATAATAGGTTGAACAAAAGTTTAGACATCCGCTCGTGCATATACTTGCACCTATTCGGTGAATGACTTTCCATATGAGCGGGCATTAGCATTATGGGATTCAAAAGATAGAAGAAAAATCAATCATGTGTTAAAAACTCAAGGATGCTCTAGTAGTCTTCTTTATTTTGTAGTGCCTCAAGTTTCGGATGGATGGAGTGCAAAATGAAACAAGAGAAGCATCTCTGCAGATAGGTTTTAGAAGTCGGGTAGTTGAAAGATGATAAGAACAATGATAGTTCATTGACATCTAGTAGTTATCATTATCCGAAATTTGGTAGTTTATTGACAATGATATTTTAAAATGATAAGAGCATGATAAGAGTTCAACATATTTCGGATAGATTCTCGATAGGACATGCAAAGGACAACATGTTATGAACCAGTCGATTTTTAAAATTTGGAAGTGTTTTGACAAGCATGCAATGTTGTTGTCTGATAATTTCCCCGTTATCTATTAGGATCGGTCTATAAATTAATCATGGCATAGATTTCTCCGTGTTGAAATCACGTTATATTTGATGTCTCGAGATAATTCTCCGGTGCATGTGCATAAGCAACCGGCTTTCCCAAAAGCAAGCGGCATTTTGAAGTTAAAAAAAGTTGAAGGTTCTAATTATTGCGGGAAAATATTCTTATTTGACTAGTAAAGGTGCCAGCAATTCTTTGGGCATAAGTTGGGGGCATGTAAATATTATGGCCGCAAATGATAAAAGCGAACCATTACGGACCATGACAAACTCTTCAAGCCCTTACCAATCGTAATGGCATAAGGAGAAACAATTTCCTATGTAACCTTGTGGCCTAGGTATATGATCTCAAGCTTGTACATTTTAAATGTCCTTTTAAATGCAAAAATTATAATATTAGAGTTGACCCAACATTTAAAATGTCAAGGGTTGTTTGCTCTCACATAGCAAGGGTTCTTTGCTCTCACGTAGCTTTGGGCAATAATTTAGTCCATTAGTATTTTTGTACCGCTTTTAGTTTGTGTAAGCTTTGTACATAATCGGATAAGACTTCAGATGTTGCTTATGCATGCAAGAAAAATATACGACTTCGGATGTTGCTTATGCATGCAAAGTATTTTGTAAGGTGTTATTATTTATTATCTATGATAATGCTTTTCTATTTTGCCATTTCACCATGGCATTTCAAATAACACCATCAATGTTCTTAAATTTGGTTTTGCATTGGCAATTCAGCCAACATTCGAATCGAATAAAGAATTCCAAAAGTACAATAAGTGTATCAAGCTTCCAATAAGTACCTGTACAATAAGTGATGCAACCAACTGAACAATCAGATCCACATTTGAGTCACACTTTGGGCATGGTTATATTGCCTTGTAAGAACTAACAATAACTGCAAGATGGAATGTATTATAAAGAATGAAGAGTACAATTCAAATACTATTGGATGTGCATAAATATCCATAATGTTACAGGAATCTCAAATTTTTTACTTCCATGACCTTTTGCTGGATGATATAAGTAGGAATTTCTTTTGTATTGAACTTATGTGGCAGTAGACATAGACTGGCTTGTGCCAAACGCACAAACTTCTATTTTTCAAGATCATAGTGCAATTTCTATGAGGTATTCAACCAGACTAAATGATGCAATCCTGAAAAAGAGAAACGTCTAGAGGTTAAATGTTGTACCACAACAGTAGAGAAAATTGTCCTATTCAAGCCCTAGCTTAGCTGTTCAAAAACAAATTAAAAAGCAAAGCAAAGCTTACCCCAATTTGCAGCTTCGGATTTAGATTCAGAATAGCTTTTTTTTTCCAGTTCAAACATGAATTACTCAGCAAATGTAGGCGTCAATTTAATGTAGACGTCAATTTCTTTTGAAACAACACAATTGGTTTGTACCGCTTTTGGATGGACAGACCTGCAAAGCAACCCACACTAATGATGTGCATCCTAAAAACACATGCATATTATTATGTTTGCATTATTGATGTAGCACAACAGGCAGAAACTTATTTCAATTGGAAAGCAAACGCACAATAGTTAAACTCCGATAGCTTTATTTATAGTTCAAACATGGATTATTCAGATAGCTTTATTTATAGTTCAAACATGGATTATTCAGCAAAATGTAGACGTCAATTTCTCTTGAAACAACATAACTGGTTTGTAGCACTTTTGGATGGACAGACCTGCAAATCAACCAAACACTAATGACAATTCCATGGCCAGTTTCCATCTCCTAAATAAGATCCCTGAACCTACACTTTTGCATATTTACATCGACATGCTATAATGCCAGAAGAGATTGTATTTACCTTCACACGAAGCAGAAGAAAAAACTATGCACATGCTGCTGTTCTACACGTTTGCTGGTGATTTGCTGGCCTGGTGATTTGCTGGCCTGGTGGTTTGCTGGTTTGGTTTGTTTTGCTGCTTTTGTTATAAGAAAATGCAGCGTTAGTTGCTTCAACCTAACAAAGAAAAGCTTCCAAATCTCTTTATCACGATAGCAAATTACAGTCTAACAGTGGTAGAAATTGATGCATCCTACACAAAGCAAATTAAAAATACCTCATCTCAGATCCATCCAAGCCAGACATACACTTTCTTAGTCACTGCAGATCAACCCCAATAGGCCAATATTACATAGTGGTTTCCGCCTTTGAGAGACAGGGAGCCTATACCACCAGCGGCAATTCTGAGATACGAAGGAGCATATACTTCCCCAACTCCAGTTTATCCAGACAATGCCCCACTAAGAAACGACACTGTTTTCTTCAACAAAACCCAAACGAAAATCAGGAGTCTGGATTCAGAAGATACCCAATCGAGGTTCCAGAGATAGTAGCCATGAATCTGTATTACATGATCTCGCTAAATATAAGGCCTTGCACTGTAGAAGACTTCGGCAGAATATATCCATGCCAAGTGCTGGACATGGCATCATGCCATTTTATACTTATAATAAGAAGCCAGAAACCACGCATTCCAGAATCCTGCTTTCTAGAACCATGAACAGAGGTTTTGAGAGATGAACCCTCATTATCAGTTTGTCTCTCCTCCGGAATATCTACCTCAAAGCCAATGACAGGCATGAAGCAACTTGCTTCTCTGGCGAGAAATCCTGAAAAGCCAAGCTAAAAAAGGCATGAAGTCGCTTGCTTCTCCTCCGGAAAATCCTGCAAGCAAAAACGGCCATGGGGCAACTACATGAATCGATCAAGGCCTGGGTTGCTGTGCTCACAGCGGTAGCTAGGGCAAGGAAAAAACGTGTTTACAGGCTGATGTGGTCATGGCCGTCAGACTCGGAAGGGCTTCGCAGAATAAAGGGCATTTGGACCATCGAAAAAGAGATTATATTTAAAAAAAGGGGCTTTGTTTGGACCCTTCGATCTGGTTAGGCCATCTGTGGCCGTCCGATCTAGGGCTGGATCCAAATCCAGGAATTACGACATAACATTATTGCAAAAAGCCAAATACTGGTCGATTTAATAGATCCGACTCATCCGACTAGTTGTTTCTCGTATGTTATTTAAGCAATCCAGGCTTTGGAAAAACGTTGAGACTAAGACTTTAAGCCGAACCCAAATGCTTTAACTATTCGATTGATTTTTTGCTATATAAGAATAGCAAATAGGAAATTTCCATGATCCCAAATAACATGTTTCGATTTTTTGTATTTTGCAGTATCCTGGCCCTTACGTCTGCCACAAACATATTCAATTCAATATATAACAATTGTTTCCACAATTCAATTCAATTGTTTCCACAAATATCCTTACATCAAACTTTTTAGATTGGTGACGACGACGGAGGTTAGATTTTGTGGTACAAATCTAGGGTTCAGGCATCTATTCGAAAACTTAAGATCTCGCATAAGCACCAATTGTTGGATTTGGTATTATTTGTTTTTCTAATGACTAATTATCTCGATGTAGAAACTGCATGATCTAAGCATTTTATTGCTCAATTGCATTATGGATGTTGAAGGCAATTGATATAAAAATTAATGCCTTGGGGTTCCAGTAGATAGCTGTGATTTACGTTTTTGTTGTTGACGATAAATAGCTTGACCTTTCTCTTGTGAAGATATATACACCAATGTGGAGTAACATGCATGTGTATTCATTATGTCTTACAATTGTGTGTAGGGACTTAAGAGATATAAATTGCAAACCCAAATTTTACTTGGGCAAAAAGCATATATTCCATCGCTCGACGAAGGAAAGATTCGCCAAGGTTGCTATAACTTTTTATCGAGGCTCGGAAAAAATTAAGCCATAACTAACCAAAAAAGCTAAGATTCACCTTTATATTCTAAATTACACCTATCAAAATTTGGGCTTAAGGGCAACCTCAAGCCACGGACTCATCCGAGAGGCGAAGAGGCAAATAAAAAAATTGATAAAGAAATCCATTCCCCCCTCCCGCAGATGTCATGGTGGTGTGTTCCTCGCACCCAAAACCGATAATTATGCGAGGAGTTATTTCTTCGTGGGCAAGCTTCACCGAAAAGATTATCCGAGCACCAAAGACCAAAGAGCCCCGAGTCCCCCATACCCCCTTTGATTCAGATGAGGAGATGGAGAACTAGATTGAAAAAGAAGAAGAAATGGAGGAAGCATGAAGAATGGCGGGAAGAATTAGAAGAAGAAAAAAAGCAGCCGATTATGGACGCCCTCTCCTCCTCCCAAGACCTAAGATGTCGGCCAAGACATCCCCGACGAAGATGGCGTGATGAAAGCTCGAGGAAGAAGAGGAGGAGGAAGAGGAGGAGGAGGTAGAGGGCTGAATTTTTTTTTTTTGTTTTTGTTATTTAGTTTTTGGTTATGAGGATTATGAATGGAGCTAGGCATCTCCTTAAACTGCCTAGAACTTCTGTAATTTTGTAACACGGAGCTGGGCAACTCTAATAAAAGGCCTTATGTAAACTTTTTTCAATGGCAATACAAGGATTTACTGACGTAATATGTTTCTTTAGTTTCTACTCTAACTTGAAAAGCGAACCGTAATTTCTCAAGCAGGTTTTTTGAATTCCGCAACTCTAATAAAAGGCCTTATGTAAAAATTTTCAATGGCAATACAAGGATTTATCGACCGCAATATGTTTCTTTTAGTGTCAACTCTAACTTGAAAGCATAACCGTAATTTCTTCAAGTTGCTTTGAATCCGCCTCTTTCATTCTTAATTTGAGAGAGTGAGATCAATAGCGCCGAATATGTTTGTGTGCAAAATGTTTAAATTGTCAAAGCCTGTCAATACGCCGGGAATTGCATACGCGAATTAGCTTTATGCGCCACGCCAGCGTATTGGACCCTCGCAGAGAATGTAAACATTTTGCACAAACATATTTCACCGGGCGCGATCTCACTTCATCTCTCTCTCAAAATTAAGAATTACGCATGACTTTTGAAGAAATTACAAGCATCGCTTTAAAAGTACAACACGATACACGCATGGCATTTAAATTCAAGCTCATGGCGCAAATCACTAATTTGTTTTTCTCTAACTTACATGATTTATGAATTCGCTACCGGGCGCCAGATTCAACAAAACATAATGTATTCAATTGAAGTTCCTCCTGTGCCAGATAGGCTACAAGCATAAGCTTATTCAATGAGTAGTGTCGTGCTCTTGAGGGGCTTGAAATGGAGAATGCTAAGCTGATAATTAGAGTTGCAGACCTCGAAGCCATTTTGGGTAATATCCCAATAGCTGCACCATCTACTTTGCCAGCATTTGAGACTACTGAGGAACAACACACAGATGAATGACACATAGATGAATAACACACAGATGTAATTAAAACAATGTAAAGAATGCGTGTTCTTTAAATAATATCCCATCCCGAATGCTCCGGTCCTGGGCCTTATAGTTTTGCAATATTGAATGAATGGTCTCCGCATGCAAGCCGCCTCAATTTCATACATATGACGTAATCAGCTTGTGCATTTTAGTATTAGCACTCAATCTTCCTCTATGTCTTTCAAGAAAATGAAACTCACCTTCTTTAAGCGAATTACTGGCCATGCAACAAAGGTTCCGATGCTTTCACCCACTGTGTCTCCATCAGGATGCCTTCTGGGTAATGCTTCGCCGCTGAAATGGCAATCGTTACTAGAATCTTCACATGATCATTTCCAAGAGGAACTCCATGGCGGTTGCTTCCTCGATCGACCGATTCTATCTTGCAATTTCCCACCCTCCTCTTCAAATTAAATCGCCAAGATGTAGCATTCTTCTCCAACGCCGCTCAATGTCGCAAGATCATGGGATTAATTTGGAGCTTGGGTTCTCGAAGAGTAGATGAACTTACATGAAGGCGCCGACATCATCGCGGTAGCGGCTTCTTCCTAGTTCTTCCAAGTTCTTTTTCGAGTTCTTCCTGTTCTTCCAAGTTCTTTCGAGTTCGAATGACAAGAAAGGGTGGTAGTTTCAAATTATCCGTTAATTGTACTGCTTTTCTAGCCGCTGAGTGAAATCTAATTATGGGATTTGATTAATACGGGCGGTCGAGAGCCATTTATCGCTTTCGTACGATCGGCCCCGGGCCCATTAGGCCCAATCGTGAAGATTGCTAACCGTCGATTAAAAGTCGATCCATGAAATTTAAATATCCGCCCCTTCTATCGGACCGCCGATTAAAAGTCGATCCAGCGAAATTTTAATAACCGGGCGCTTCTATCGGACCGCCGATCAAAAGTCGGTCCGAATGAAAGTCATCGATCGAAAGTCGACCTAATCACCTTATGGAAATCTATATAAAGTTTTGAATTCCATTTCTTGGTTTTGATTGTCGACTTGCTCCGAGACTTTTCAAGAACTCCGCTGAGGCGCCAGAACTCCGAGGCACTCAAGATCATCGCGTAGATGCCGCCCAAAGGTCGTGGTTGCCCCAAACTCGGTAGGCCGCGAGACGATGCTCAAGGTCAGTATTGTCATCATTTTGTGTGTTATTCATTCATTGTTTATTGCTCAGATGCATCGATTTGCTCAGATCTTCCGCCTATACCCTGCCCAAGATTTATGTAGCAAAGACTTGAATTTCTATAGTCACGACACTTCGCCTATCATTTCTTTAGCTGCTCATTTCTCGGCCGTGACTTGTATTTGCATCTACATAATAAATGTCCTTCCCAGTGTTAAATTGTCCCGCTTCGTGATTAACTGCTCAGATATAATTTGTAAAGTAGTATGACCGTTTTAGTTGGCCTGCCCGACCGTCTGGTCAAGATGTCGTAATTGGCACGCCTTTATGAGTGCATGTCTGTAATTGGGGACCGTATGCCATTCTGCTTTTAGCCCCGGCCGGAGTTGATGACCACCCGAAATCGCGCTAAGCGTATTGCATCCTCGCTTGCGGGGAAGAAGAGACAAACCGGAATCGGTAGCTCCTACACCTCCTCCTAAGAAAGCAAGAGGCTCGAAGATACCCACCAGCTCCAGCTCACGTAAGAAGGGAAAGCCCAATGAGGACGCAGATCCTATGCATTGTCGATGGATGATAGCGATCCATTATCGTAAAGCATACAATCCTCCCATGCCCCGAGGAGAAGATGGATGACAAGGCGGAGTGGTATGTTGATGTAGGCAAAAACAAACGGTAAGGTGGATCTTGTTTTACACTCCGTAAAGAAAGAGACCGATCTTATGAAGAAACAAGGTATTCTTTATCACTTGTGAGGAGCAGAATGACATATGTTGTCAACTCCTAGTGGAGGTTGTGAAGAACCACAAGAAAGATCTCGCCGATTTACACATGCCAGCCAGCAACCGCTTTCAAAGATGGTCCGATGAAGAAGGACGCGGAGTGCCGAAGTCATGTTTCAAGTACTGGATGGCCTCAAATCACCCTCACTCCAGTTTCTATTAGTGAAGGGGTCTAGCGAGGAGAGGAGAGTTTTTATGAGGACCTTTCCAAGTTACTACCGGAGGAGATGAAGCATCAAAATGATATCGTGGATGTACGAAGATTGTCGGACTTAGAAAGGACATCCCCGGCCGCAACGCTTGATGGCATTTTGGCAGAAAATGACTCAAAAAAGAAATTGGTAAAACCGAGGCAATGAGTAGGCTAGTCAAGTATGCGCATTAACTACCCACTTGGCCAATCTTTACACATCCCATCCATGTTGACCGGCCGGGTGAGATCACATAAGTCAAGTCTTGTTAGCAGTGAGGTATGACCCCGAAAGCATGCAAGAGAAATATTGAGGGCGATGGTGAGGAATCCGTGCCAAGTTCCTATGCCGCCAGACGCGTTTCCTTGGGATAAGAAAAAGGATGCTCCACTCAAAGGACAACACTAGAAGAGCTAACAAGGGAGAACCCTAATGTATGCTTCCTTATTATTGACTCTGACAAAGATTCTATTGAGGCACAACGATCCCTATCCAACCAGGCTAAGCAAAACCGACAAACAATGTATCCGCTAGTACATTACAACCACGGAGGTGTCGGTTCCTAAGCTCCCCATACCCCTCAGAGGACCCAGCGTAGATTAGTGCAACATTGAACTAAATGGGCTAAGTCTTTTCTTATAGAAGGTTAGTATATTTGGTGGAATAGAGTCGATATATCAAGTAGCAATAACAGTAGTAGATAGTAGATTAGGTCAATGGCGTAGAATTCATTCTCGGCCATTGTCGCTGGGCTAATTGGCAAGGATGAATACACGCCACGCCACTGAATGCCAACGCACGCGGCATAAAAATAAAGATATTAGCAAGCCACGCCGCTGCGCAGGCCCATGTTGACAATTCGGTGGATCTAATACACGCCAGCGCCAATTGGAAAGATGAATTCACGCCACGCCGCGAATTGGAAACGCTCAGATTCAGCTACCGGGCGTATTCGTCCGGCCGAATTGGCGCCCTGAATACACGCCAGCGCCGAATTGGCATGGCTGCCTTTGACGTTCCTGATTATCATTTTTGCTTGATCTAAAAAGCGGTATTGGCTAACATGCTTTCCTTACACGCGACCCTTTACGCGGGAACAACTCCGGCCATGCCCGCCAAAGAATGGATAGAATATGGAAGACCCCCTCGCAAACAAAACAGGGGAGGAACGGTTCCGAGGAGTTTAAGGCATTGAAAAGACCTTGGCTCGGACTATCATCCAAGATAGGAAGCCAAGGGCCAAAAAAAAGAAAAAAAAACTGGAGGAAGCAAAGAGACGCCCGGCGACCTTCCAGGTCCTACAGATGCTGCCTAAAGATCGCCTTCGCTAAGGACGAAGTCCGGGCGGCGGAACGAAGTTCGATGCTTATGCTCGTAAAACAGCTTACCGTAATTCAAATGGGACGAAAGTGCCTCCTCAAGATACTTCAATATTTGATCTCAAGACTACCGAGATGAGGAAAGTATGTGGCCTTCAAGATGATGAAATCATTTGGTTGTTAAATCAATGCATAAACAAAGAAGTTCAGACAAGAAGGGTTCTTCGCTTTGAGGACAAAATGTCTTTCATTGATTGTTGCACTCATATAAAGAACATGCGAAGTTATGAAGGTAGCAGCTTGGTGAAGAACTTCGTAAGCTATCCGGTGATGTTACATTGTCCTAAGTCGGCCGCTAGACAAGTATGGCGGTTCCACCGATGACATCAAGAAATACGCCTTTTTGGTCGAAGGAATTTCGCAAAACAGAAATCAAAGAACCAACAAAGACACCCTCAAAGCTATCCGATAAGGTGATGGCTGAGCTGAGAAGAAAGGTTGCCGGCCCGGAAAGATGTTGGTGGTGACTTACCCGCACTCCAATACCTGGTCTCTACTGGTTATAAAGGTCTCCCACCCGATACAACAATAGGCCCTCGTAATATTTCTCTGCTTGTATTGATAGCAGGATCTGCAAAAAGGAGAGAAGGGGATGACTCAACAGAGTATAGCAGTTTTTTAGTAGCCGATAGGCTTAACAACTCGTAAGCTCTTTTTACTATTGTCATCATATGCCCCCTGTGAGAGCCTCCTCATATGCATGCTTTGGGTGGCTTCATATGACTTGGAATGCCTAAAGGTCGTTAGGGAAGGTTCTCTTCTTGAGACAAAGGATAATGATATGAGGATGCGCTTTAAAAAAAAGCGCTTGTATAATCTTCATAATGATATCCCTTGTGCCGATGATGACTATGAGGTAGCTAAGAACAAAGGGGCATCGGATAAAGGTGCATGGCGTTGTTTTCTTTTGGATGAACCCAACTTGAAAAATGTCTTCTACAAAGCGTATGATGAGGATGAAGCTTAATGAATGCCGTGAATTTGATGTTCTCCCGACCTCACCGAAAGACATCACTTGAATTGCCGACAAAAGAAAAAGGGCCCTTGAATAAACATGGGTTTGCAATCAACCGCAAGCTATCTTGTTGAGGCATTTGCACCACTTGATACCACTTGTTGTGGAATTGCATGTTGGAGGGTATATTGGTAGAGAGGCCTCAAGACATCAAGAAGATGTTAAAGTTTCACAACGATGACCAGTCCAGTGGATTTCCTTTGAAGTGTTTTTCGAAAGGTACTAGCCACGGCTGATTGGGGTCCTCATTAAAGATAAAACCGCTGGCTTTGGTACCTTACGAAGGGCGTAAGGAGAATACTAGTTCACAAAAGCCCGAAAGTGCAACTCCCAAATGTTCAAAAGCAATGCAACCCCCGAGGAGAAGGGCCGAAATGCTAGCGCCGAACGTGAGACCATGGAGAAAAATTTTACGCCCATGCTTCAAAAACATTCCACCCGGTAATGTCCAAATTTTGGGGTACGATCGCTGCGTAGCTTGCCGATGGCAGCCGTGATGACCATGTAAGCTCGATGCAACCACCGAGGTTAGGGAATCAAACCCCGGGTAGCTTTATAGAAGAGAACGGTCCGAACTTAACGGTATGCTCATGCTTCCGGACAAGAAGCATCCGGAGTCAAGTAGACGCGATAACGGCGATGATGAAAGGTAATTCACGCCAGCGCCGACACGTAGCTTATTTATGAAGCATAAAACGCCAGCTTTGGCGGTATTGCGTAACACTTTTGCATGGCTAACTCTTTGTTTTCCATGGTTCAGCCTCCACCGCTTGTGACAAAATCATTGTCTTCGATATGAATGGTGTCCCCGCGTAAAACGCTTCCTAAGAAGCTTATTAACAGGATGACTTCGAGCAAGTCCCTCTAGAATCGAATACTAAGTGGATCTATCCTCGCCCACACTTAGAAGATATGATGAATGAGGCTCTCAGATTGTTTCGAAGCTGCCATCCGGGTCCTCAATGGAACGCAAAATGTTGATGAAGTACTTAGGGTGTTACCAGGCATGAATCGAGACTTTGTGACGATTTGGGACCAAAAAGTGTATAAAGTTTCCACATCCAAGAGATCCGATGGCAAACCGTCTTCGAAAACATCTTGGTACTATGATGGATCAGCTTGGCATTCAAAAGAAAGAGGACATCATAATAGTAGATGATGATGCTCTTAAGTGCTTTTATAATCAAGGCCGTGCTCTAAATCCACCAACTTATACTCCACAAGATTACTCAACAGATGAGTTTCTAGTACTATTCATGTCCATCATGAGTGGCTTTGGCTTCCGTAAAACAATATCGATGTTGTCAAACGCATCCAACTAGATCGACTAAGGAGATGGATCCCTATCTTGAGAGTTATTTGACAAAGAAAGGACTAGTCCTCCATGATGTAATCTTCATATCAAGTGAATACAATGTAAAAAGTGTTCTCTCAGATATTGATGTGTTGTTAACTACATATGCTAATCAAACACCACATTCTTCTCACTAAAACAAGAAAATGTTAAACCACCCACTACTACAATGCAAAAATTTGCAACAATGCAAAACAAAGATGTCACACAACAAAACACTATAGTGAGAAAAGGGTATGCAAAAGTGGCGCTTTTTGGAACAGACATAAATCCAATTTAAATGAATGATGGTTAAACCCCGGCGCTCGGTGGTGCCGCCCAAACACTTTTGATCATATCCGAGATCAAGAACTCCGCTTCGCTAAAATTTATTGCGCTGGAAAGTCATCTCAGATTTCTTCCTACCGGTATGTAATTTGTATATGTTTTCAATAATTTTTCCTCTGCAAAACTCGAATTTTCTGGCTGCAAATCGAGGGCTAAAAACAACCCCTGAAGTGCTCGTGGTATTGTCCACATATTTCTTATCGATTTTAATGGATTTTAACCCGCTTCAGCTGAAATGTGTTTCGCTGGAAAGCTCCCCCGGTGATCTTTCCTGAAGGTATGTGATTTGCATGTCTTTGAATGGTGTTTCCATAGCAAAACACAGATTTATAGCCCCCGACCACCACTTTGTGGTTCATATTACATTTTTGTTCATATCCCTTTCTATGACTCCTTTTTCATGAAATTTATATCTTTGGAAAGCTCTCTCGCAGTTCTTCAAAGATATTTTATGTTGCTAATGTTTAAATAGGATTTCAGAGCAAAAAAGAACAGATTTTCAGTGCTGGCTTTTAGGTTTCCATTATTCGATTTTTCAGCACTATATACTTTTCTTCATATCTATTGATTTGCACTGCTTTGGGGAGCAATGCATATGATTGGAATTCTTGTTCTATGATGATTATAAAGACATATGGTTTTGTACACATTTGCTTAAGATCCAGAGGAGAAAAACAACAAGTTTTTGCAACCCGATTTTAAGACGGATTCAGAGTGTGTGATACCATCCAATCACCTTTTGGCTTAAAGCATTTACATGCCGGAGCCTTGCGCATCAAGGCCCGTAAAGGGGAAAACCATTGCTTCTTTTCATTTCGCATAAGCATCCTCAGAAGGTGTGGCGAGGTTGCATTAGAGGTCGCGCTGATTTATGCACTTGAACACTTTCATTGTGTGTCCTGAAGGTGAAAGAGCATGCACTTGCTTTTGCACTTGGAAACCCTCGCACCCGCTTCGACATCGCAGCTTTCGACGGGCGCCCAGAAAGGGACGTGAGGTTGTGCATCATCAAAGTGCTTTGGAGGCTTATAACAAGCTGCCCAGAAAGTGGCACCCTATTCATGGCAACTCCAAAGGATAGAAGAGCCTGACGAGCCCCGGCGGCCCCTTCATCCAACCCCATAGATATGCATGTGGATGGTGCCGATATGCGCCCTCTACCTAGCGCACATGGCGCAAAAACTTCTACCGAGAGTACATAGATGCCATCCCCAATCGCAGGCCGATGACACCGCAAAATTGACAAAAGTAACCGAAAAGAGAAGCTGCAAAGTCTCGCAACAAGCATAGCTCTGCAGTATATGACAGATACTTAGCCTAGCGGGTAAGTCGTGATCCGCGCTTCACCACCACCAAACCAGTAGTTGAGGAGCACCGAAACAAAGTTCAAGCAATGGCAGAGGGCAACAGAGCTCGAATTGCTTGCTTGGCATAGGGAAATGCGTGCCTCCACACCCAAATTGCTCAAGAGGCAGCTAGCTAACCGAGAAACAAATGTGTTTCCAAAGATGGAGACCCACATACAAAGACTGAAGATGGCCTTCTAGTGCACTCAAAGGCGTATGATAAGAAGAGTCTTGCCGACATGCAGGCCCGCATAGATTCTGTACACCGCCATGGAAACCATGACACAGACAAACAACGGTTGAGCAGAGACAATGGTAACCATCTCCCGCCTTCGATCGAGGTCGAGGCCGCTACCGTGGATGCAAAAAGTCCAGTCGCTTTTGAAGAGAGCCACCACAATTGAGAGCCCTTCAAAGTAGGGTCGAGACACAAGAAGTGGCCTCATCTACAATGAACCCTATGGTGGACTCTCGCCATGTAAACTCGGAGCATAGCTCCGCCCAAAAATCATAAGATGCGGGAGCCGAGGGCAAACATTGCTGAACAAGGCAAGGGCCTCAATGCGATGCTCATGAGCAATTGCAACGTGCATGCGGAATTGACAAGGCGCAACAATTTCAGCAGGAGCTAAGCTCCCGCTCGTGAAGGTATGGTGACCACTATACCGCCACGCGCACCCACCTGCCCAAGAGTTCAAGTAGTCAGCTAGGGCCGCCTACCACTGCACCCCCCAAGCCGCCTCCATGCCACCCCCCGGCCCCAACGTAGGCCATTGCCTCATGCCCCGCCAACAAAGAAATAACCCCTGGCAGTGGGCATGATTGGACCCAATACCAAAAGAGCTCCGTGAGCCGAAGTGAGAAGCCACAATGTGGTGGTAATGCGGGTCTGGCCGTATATGTGGGAGGACATCATTAACTAGCTCCAAATGTTGATTCTTGCTCAATGACATTCCCATGCCGTAAACATTATTAGGGCGAGATGCCATGGCCCAAAGACTCCGCACTCTTCCACGGGTGGTCACTGCTCACAGTACGAGATGCGCAAGTGAAAGCCGCCATCCTGCGCCAGTAGGCAGCAAGGAACCACTCAGATGTTGATCGAGACCACCCCGCCCAACAAGAAGACCGCAGCACGAAGGGGCTAAAGTTAAAAGCATTCGCATTGACGTGGAGAGCCGTAGATCGGCTCGGGGCAAGATGCAAATTCGCATCAATGTCAAGTACGAATATTTTTCAACCCTCCAAAGAAACATCTGGCCAAAGCCATCGCTTCACTCAAGTAGCCGCGACGCCTGCCTGGGCTTGGGTCTCACCTTCTCGTTGTTTCGCATCATCAGTGCCGCACTTCCGCCACTCCCCTTCTCGCTGTCGCCATCGACTTCCACCTCGCCGCCAACAAATAGGAATTGTGCCTCCGCGATGGCCCCCCTGAATTGCTCTGCTTCCCATGGTAGAAGGGAGATAAGTCTCAACTCAGTTGCCGCAGACATGGATCTCATCTTCCTCATGGAAACATGGGAGCATGCAGGACACAGGATACCCGACTTGCCAGGATACCAGCACTACTCAATCTTCAATGATTGCAATAGAAAGCAAGGGCATGGGGGGTTGCCCCGCTAATACCTAACAACCTTGGCACAATCAATCTCCTGTTCAAGACAGCACAAGCACAACCGGTAAATTGCGGGTGCGGCAGAAAATCGGCAGAAAGGTGACTCTCTTTGTGGCAAAACCGCTACTTTCCTACGCGTAGTAAAGTAACTTCGCCAACCCACTTCTGATGGATAGGTCGGACCCTATGTCATCTATAGCGATGACATAGCAAAGATAAGGCCAAGGTCATACTCCTTTGAGAGACTTCAATGCGCCGCGAGACCGTAGAAACAACCCATGAGATTTGATCCCTTGACTTATGATATATTGCAGCATGCATCCCGAAGGAGCTTGGCCACGACATCGATGACAATCAGTCACGCCATGGTCGGTCGCATAGCTGCTTTTGCTCATAAAGATTTTGACCGTAATTCGAATGGACTAGCACGCGGCCTTCCACCGCAAGAGCACTTGTAGGCAGAAAACCAGGGGGCGGATCTAGTGTGGTGGACTATGTGCTGGTGCCCGAGTAGGGATATGCCCGCCGCCAAGCACTTTCGTGGGAACAGCTAATAGGGATGAAAAGATCGATCGACCACCACTTACCACTTTTACTTGAAGTTGGCTTGGCAAAATAGCGAAAACCCTGCAACAACCCTCACATGCCTCACCATTTGATTATGAACATGCAGTGGGCTTATGCCTGCATGCTTATAGATGACCGCGCAAAATTTTGCAATATCCTACACTAGAGCAAATGACAGACGGGCTTGGGATCGACCATGCTTAGGACCAAGGGGGCGAGGTGCTTTTGGGATAAGCCGCCTGCGACGACCTCCGTGAACACAACCTTCCCACGTGAATCAATGGTTTGATGCAAGAGTGCAAGGAACACAAACGCCGGGTTCCAAGTCACGCACCGCGCCTTTACGCCCACATGCGCTAGACAAAGATCGCGATCTTCCCTTAAAGCTAAGAAAGCCGTACATTGCAGCATCAAAGGGAAATGTTTTACCTCCTGAACGCCATCCCGTGACCTTCTCGCGGCTGGTTCTAGAAAGCCAGCCCCACAGGAATATCACTGTACCGAGAAGTGGAGACAATACTTGGTAAATAAAATTTATAATGACCCTGTGGTGCATATGCAAATTACCCTTGCAAGAAGGCCCCAAGGTTGGAAATCATGACGCGTAACAAGGTTTGGCAAAGGTCTTGCCAATGGGAAAGCCCCCGCACTTGGATGGTATGCGTAGAATTGCTTAGCAAGGTGGCCATAATACCAAGGTTTTAATCGCCTTGTTCAACAAGGCATTACAGAAAGGTTTCCCGCTTGCAAAGGGGACCAATAGCAAGAAGTTGTTCCCATATATAAGGCAGTGACCCACACGCCGTACCCAATTATCGAACAATCATGGTCGGCCTTGTTTGCAAAATTGCTTGCCGATTTTCGAAAGCAGCCAGCTTGACGGTCAAGCGTGAGGCAGCAGAGGTGCGGGCCTCACCCAGCAGGATTCACCCCGCCACTCAACCATTGACCACATCTTCACATTAAGAACTCGACAGCAGACAAACAGAACCGGGGATCTATATTGTTGCTTTGTGATTTTACCGGCGCTTTGACAATCAGGCTTCTGAAAACTATGGGCAAGACCGCAAGAATGTTTGGGGTTCCTCAGAGATTTGCAGAATGCAAGCAGGCTGTGCCGTAATGAAAGATTCTCGGGTCGGTTAGCAGCATAAGCCAACCATTTGATAGCAGCAAAGATCGGGTTCGGCTGTGATGCCTCTCTCCCCAACATTGTTTGGGCTTTACATTGATCAATTGAGAGTCCGGGCTTGTTGATAATGGGGCGCATGGAGCTCACCTTCTATCGCATCATCTCCGACAAGCTTAATATATGTCGGCGATGTGGACCTCCTAGCTTACACACCGCCAGCACATGCAATCCACATCGATGCCCCCGACACATTCTCGCCAAGTTTACCGATATGCGCCAACCCCGCCAAGACTAAGGTGGTTTTCATATCATCTTCACGCCACCGAGGGTCCCTCCTTCGCCATCGAGGCCAAAATGTGGAAGTTGCATCCACATACAAATATTTGGGAGTGGAGTTTCCTTCTACTATGCACGACACATCCATACGGGCTACGAGTGACTCAAGCAGTGGAAGGCACTATATGCAATGCAAAACAATAGTCATAGAGCAGAGTTGTATGATTGGGCCCATCACCACGCCTTATTCAAGGTCTTAGTGGAGCCCCGGCCCTTTATACGGGTGGAAGTATGGGGCCCAAGAGTATCACTTGCTACTTGAATGACTTGGAGCAGTCCAAAAGCCTTCTTAGCACGAAAGCACTAGGTGAAGTCCACCGTCCCATATCAAATTTCTACCGCAGAAGACGTGATTCTTGCCTCTTCGGGGAGGGCTGCCCTTGATCGCCACATTGTCTATTTTCAAAAGGTGGTCAATATGGACGATGCTCGCCTCCCTAAACTAGTTTATATCATGGTACGGAGCCGCAAACAAGGCCCCGCTGAGGGAAAAGAGAGAGCTCAATGGTTGGCTAGATGGAATGTGCAGGAGCACGTGTGCATACATGTGCAAACAGAGGCGCATCGCCATAGCTTGAGGCAATATCTTGACGATTGCTTCCTCAAGAAGCTTTGGGATGTTCTTGCCCTTGAACAGTCACGACAAAGATACTACCAAATAAATCCCACATTGGAATGAGGCCCGCAATGCTATTTGGCGCATCCACTTGCCCATGAAAAGGCGCAGACTCATTGCCTCCATTTGCACAGGGGCACATCATCTTCTGAATTGAGACAGCAGATGGATTGGTGAGCCACGCCAGACGTGCTCACAATGCCGCCAAATGGGAGTCATTGAGGATGAATCTCTCATACTTCAAAGTTGCCCAAAGATATGATCAAATTCGACACGACATGCTGAGTTGGTCGCCCGCCACCGTTACATGTGACATTGAGCACAAGATCCGCGATGGGTGTCGATCATATCTTCGAGGTTATGGACATGCGAGATCAGCTATGTCCTCGCACACACTTGACATGTATATAAACATTGATGTATTACTTGTACGCTTGATGAAAGACTTTTATTATCGCTTACCTGCTTTTTCCTCTTCTAAACCCTTCAAGTGGTTTTAACCCTGACAAGAATAAAGTTTGTTAAGCCCTTATGGGTCCCATAGGTCGATTGGCCTCAAAGGATGATAAAAATAATTTTTGCATGTCGATACACCTCTAAGATCTTCCGAAAGTGCCTAAGTCATAGTCATAGTTCTTGAACTAAAAGAAGCTACAATGGAATCCATTGACCTTTATCATTTTAACCTATCATCAAAATGTTAGCTAGAAGCTCGATGTTGCACAAGAGGACAAAGTGGTAAATAATATGGAATAGCTCCCTCACACAACCTTCTTAGACTTAGCAATAATGGGAAACCATAAACCCCCATGAGAATCAATAAAATCACATCAAGATCTAAAGCCAACTCAAGCATGATAATTGTTCCCAAAAAGAAGATATACCCAATGATCCGCCGTAAAAAAAAAATGGATGCCATGTTGAGTACAAAGAGAAAAAGTTTGTTACCATATCTCATGAGACAACACTTAATCAATGCAGAGCGCTGGAGGATCCCATCCTTAAAAATCTATTTGGCCCAAGATATTTATTTTGTAATTTAATTCAACATCTTCAATCAATCATGAGGATTACCGCAGTAATCGCCTGCCCCTATAACTGCTATGCCCCAAAATCCATCCCAATAAGCATCATTCTTCTCAATATCTATGGTTACCGAAAAGCAGATGTTATGTTTTATGGCATTCACCATGGCTAGGTCTTCTCACCGCTCAAACTCGCAGCCTCTTAGGGTAATGATCGCCACCTTTTGGTGTTGAATCCCCATCTTCACCATGCCTCGCATCGCCCAACAAAGGATTTGCAACGCAGCCTCCTTTCCTGCTCAACAACAGTGATTAGGGTTAGATAGAAATAGAAACGAATTATAACCCCCGAAGCAATCACGCCGTGAAGGAAAACCCTAGAGAAAGGTAAGTTTCGAAGAAAGGTGGAGATGATGCCAATGGTCTCAAAAAAAATCAAAACCGGCCCAATTTAAAGTGTCGTTCAAGACGGACATACATTAAAATTTTATAATATAGGATATAGGATTGATATTAAGCACGCAGTCATTTCGCATAAATTGAAGTTGCTATAAAGATTTTTGGTTGTATGGTAATTTTGACACCAATAGACCCCAAATGCCCTTCAATAGACCAACACCAAACTCACAATTGACCTTTATTGACCACAAGTGCCCACCACGACCAAGCATTTAGCCCAATTTTGAGATGAAGGTGGGCTAATAAAGGCAAAAGGTGGGCTATTAGCGCAAAAATGAGCTTATCAAATGGGTAAAAAGGGCTATTATGCGCAAGTGGCTGAAGGAATGGGTGAAAGAAGAGCACCCATTGTTGTTCTTAGGCTCAGCAAGTTGCGGTAAAAATAAAAGCATTGATGGAAAAAATTGAAGGTTGATGTTTAGGGTTTTATCTAGGGAAGCGGCATGCATGGCCGGCCTGACTGCTGGAGGCTCACCTAACGCCGAACGAGTCGGAAGAGCAACAACCGCAAAGATCGTATCCGCCGTGATGGCGGCGTAGCATCTTTTTCTGTTACCCGGATCTCTTGCGTATGGGATGACGAGGGGCATACGCCATCCTCGTGATCTTGCCTTGTAGCGTATCGTGAATAACTGAAACGCTACCGA